>CM048929.1:39990662-40558162 GCA_026686955.1 Epinephelus cyanopodus
GTTAAACTATTCTCCATCTCCACCCAGATTGGAACATCTCCGTTCAGAAAATAGAACATGGCAACCCGAAGTTGAGCAGCCCAGTTAGTAAAGCTTCATGTTGGGCAGTGTAAGCCCTCCCCTGTCAAATGGTAGGTAAAGGAGGAAAAGACACAATCTAGGAGGAAAGAAAGAGGCTGGAAGAGGAAGAGGGACTGATTGAAAGAGATGCAGGAACTTGGATAATATTGACATCTTTATGATATTAATTCATCCAATCATGGAAATCGTACATGAACTCCATCTTTCGAGCATGTCCTCTACCCCTTTAACCAGATCCCAAATAAGTAAACCCCTCTGTAGCTCTGGCAAATTGATCTTGAATCAATGGTTGTTCCCTCTCCTCTTTATCCAGCATTAATAAAGCACTTTTAGAGTTGTTAGTTTTATATCCGAAGATTCCAAATTCAATTAGAATTTCGTTTAATGCTACAAGTAAGGTGTCTAGGCTTGTTAAAAACAAAACGATGTCATCCGCAAAAAGAGCTAAACGATGTTCCCTTCTCCCAATTGTAATCCCTGTAATTTCAGCTGATTGCTGTATAGCCATAGCTAAAGGTTCGATGGCAAGTACAAATAATAATGGAGACATGGGACAACCTTGCCGTGTGGATCTACATAATCGAAAGGGAGTCGAATACTGATTATTAGTTAAATTTTCTGCCATTGGTTCTGTATATAGTAATCTTATCCATTCTAAGTGTTTTTCTCCGAATCCAAATCGTTTCAAAATGTCGAAAAGATAACCCCATTCAATCCTATCAAATGCCTTTTTGGCGTCTAATGATAGGATTGCATGCCCTTTAGTACTCATTCATTCATCTTCTAACCGCTTCATCCTCTTGAGGGTCGTGGAGGAACTGGAGCCTATCACAGGGTTGACACATAGAGACAGACAACCATTCACACTCACATTCACACCTACGGACAATTTAGAGTTATCAATTAACCTAGTCCCCAAACTGCATGTCTTTGAACTGTGGGAGGAAACCACGCTGACACGGGGAGAACCGGCAACCCTCTTGCTGTGAGGTGACAGTGCTAACCACCACACCACCGTGCCGCCCCTCCCTCTAGTATTTTGTTTTGCAAATAGAATATTCAAGAGCCTGCGGGTGTTGTGAAAGGCTTGTATTTAGGACAAAACCATTTTGGTCATTATTGATTATACTTGGAAGAAGATTTTCTAAACTTTTTTTCCAGAGCTTTACATAGAATTTTGGTGTCACACAACATTAGGGATATGGGACGATAAGATGTTATTTCTGAGGGCAACTTGTTGGGCTTTAACAACAGGGAAATTGTTGCAGCTCTCAATATTGGAGGTAGAATTCCTTTTTCATAGGATTCATTAAACACCTCCAGAAGATGTGGGAGCAGCTTGGCTGAGAATTTCTTATATATCTCTATAGGTAGACCATCAGGTCAAGGGGCCCGCCCACTGTTCATGCCCATCAAAGTTTGTAATAACTCCTAAATGGTTAATTTTTTTTTTCAAGATTTAGTTTTGCCTCTTCAGTTATGGTTGGAAAGTTAAGCCTATCCAAAAATCTGTTTTGGTCATCTAATCCCTGTGGGCACTCAGATTTATAGAGATTTTTATAATCATTTGCAAAGGATGTATTTATTTCATCTGGATCATTTAACTGTTTTCCATCTTCAGATGTTATCATATTGATAGCTGTCTTTGTTTGTACCTTTTTTATCCTCCATGCCAATAACTTTCCCCCCTTTTTTCCCTGATCATAATCTGACTGTTTTAACCACAATAGATTTGAGGCTATCTTGCTCGTAGTTAATTCACTATATTGGGCTTTCAATCGAAGCAGCTCTTGCTGTTTTTCTGGAATATTTTTGTGATAGAGTTGTCTTTCTAATTCCTTTATTTTCTGTTCAATGGTGTTCAATTGATCATGATATTTTTTGTATTTATATTTAGTGTAGCTTATAATTTCACCTCTTAAAAGTGCTTTAAAAGCTTCCCATTTTATTGATGCACTGGTTCATCTATTTTCTGGTTGAGATATTTCATTAAGTCAGGGTACTGGAGCCACTTAGATTGAAAACGAAATCTGGGTGGAGAGGAGAATACCCTAGGTAGTTGTATAGTCACTGAGAATGGGGCATGGTCCGAAGGTAATATGCCATCATACCAGCACTTCTCAATTTTTGATAGTAGCGTGTTCGAGATCAGTAGATAATCTATCCTTGAGTATGTTTTGCATGTGCTTGAGAAGCATGAGTACACTCTTTTATCATGGTTAAGACACCTCCAAGTATCTATAAGATTTAGTTCAGCCATAAATTTCTTGATAATTTTCTGTGTCTGTTGATGAGATTCATCAATACCTGTCGAGTGATCCATTGTCCATTGAAGAAAAAGAAAAAAAGACATAATATTCACATAATAAGCCGAGATAACCTTAAACATGAGAACACCATACACTTCCCCAAATAAAGTATATGTAAAAAACCAACAGTTAAGGTGAACTCTGGCTATACAGAACGTTTGATCCTCTCCAGAAGGAACAACGTGATGTGAACACTGACCCATAATATAACAGGCCCACTAAATTGAAGACAAATAACCACATACTCGATTCAGCAGTAACATAACAAAGAATATGTTAAGGGATGAAGTTGTATACTCATTCCCCACGTATTACGGTAACACTTGAGCACACACGCACACACTCACTCACACAGTCACCCATGCACACACAGAATAAAGGAAGGAAAAAGCCCCCAATAAAGAGAAAAATATACCTTGATCCTATTAATTGCTTCCATCACATCGGCAGATTGTTTGGTGATGTCCTGCTTTAAAGAACAAATCTCACTCAGGATGTCACTGTTCGTGGGCGTGCCAACTCCCGCTATCCCCTCACTTGCATTATCCATGCTGCTAGCATCATTCGTGGAGGAGTTAGCCTCTACATTAGCCGCATCACTTCGCATCCCTGTTTTGAATGTTTGCTGACCTGTTTTACAGCTTTTAGGTGGTATTGTTTCCAATTAAGTCTTTACAAGGCTGCAGATAGTCGTCTGTCAAGCTGTCAGTAGAGCTTCAGGTATATTCCAGAAAGTTAGTGGAGAGCCGTGTTACCTGTGACTAATCAGTGGCACACCGTAACCGGAAGTCCAGTTGCATAGATGATTACATTAGAATGTATATTAGAAGTTCTAAACGGGAAAGATCAACCTCCAGAATTGTTATCAAAAGAAACTTAAAAACTTTCAATGAACAGGTTTTCCTCAGTGACCTTACAGACAGTAATATATATCATACCTCTGAAATACTGAATATAACATTAGCCTTGGAATACTTTACAAAATCATTTTATCACTATCATAGATAAACATGCACCTCTTAAAAGTTTAGGATTAAAAATAGATTGAGTCCCTGGTTTTCCACAGAATTATTAATTATGTTTAAGAAAAGGGACAAAGCCTGGACTCTAGCAAGGCGTACTGGTGAATCAGCACATTGACTAACTTTTAGACAACTCAGAAATAAATGCACATCCTCCTTGAGAAAAGCAAAAGCTAATTATCACATAGAATTAATCTCCAATTCTTTTGCAGATCCCTCAAAATTTTGGAAAGCAGTAAATATTAACAAAAACAAATCCTCTACATCCGTTACTTCTTCTGTTTTAATGACTGCTTAATAAATGATCCATCAGAGATCTGCCATGCCTTCAACACACACTTTGCTGCTTCTCGAAATCAGTTTGATATGGTTTACTCAGATTACTCTCTTAACACTTACTGTACCTGCATACACATTTTTGTGTTTTTGCATTGATTTTCAAACATAATTTTGACTGTGTTCATGCATATGAGCTGATACTTTGAAAGGCTTTGTATTTTTTGGTCAATTTTTTAATTTCACTATCAGTTATTATAAAAGATCAATAACGCAGTGTATAATCACTTTGTGTACCATTTACACATTTTTGTGTCCATTTTCTTTCATTGAAACCACCATTTTTTTATCCCTTAAAAAATACAGTATAAAAAGTGATTTTTATTTTGATTTTTTTGCTGTGCAATGTAGTCTTGCTTGCCAGACCAATAAGCCTGGGAGGAAGGAAATCTAAAAAAAATATCTAAAAATACCACTAGTTGGCACCGTTGATATGTTGGAGCGTAGAACCATCCAAAATATGTGTGATAATTATTCCCACAATCAGGACTGTAAACATCAAACATCAAAGATTCTCACATCTCTCTCTCTCCCACGCGTGCACACACACACACACACACACACACACACACACACACACATACACACATTCAAGTACTCAAAACTTTGCGCATCAAAGTTACAGCCGCAGTCACTCAAGTTAGCAAAAACGTCATGGATCAAACACGCAGCAGTGCGGGAAAAGTAGTTTGTTTACATTCCTAGATTTACAGAGTATGTGTAGCTTGGGAAGCCTGTCATTTCTTTCCTGTGACCTGACAAAATGACACGCAGATAATTAAAGCCTTGTTCACATTACACGACTGGGCGACCAATCTTGAGTCGTGGAGATCTTTTCAGTGTTCATACCTGGCAACGTGTTTTTCTGTCATCTGGAGTCTCGGCCTCAATGTTACGACCAGTGTGTGCACACCACAAGATTTCACTACTGAGCCCTCGCCGACAGATCCCCAGATAATGCAGTGACGTCACCAAACTACATTTTGTCATGCATGACCAAAACAGGATATTATGAGGTTCTCTGGCCCAACTTGTCAACATGGATGTCCGACAGCTTGGAGCTTTGCAGGTCGTTTGTAGAAGAAAATGATCTGGGTGTAGGAATGGGTCGCTGCATGTGGACTGCAAGGGTTGTCAACTCTCCAGAAAGTTGGAGGTGAGTTCTATGAATGAAACTTGGTTGCTACTGTGACAATAGTCTGTTAGCTTTCATTGTACTGTCTACAGGGCCGTCGCAACCGGACAGGCAAACTAGGCAATTGCCTAGGGCCCCGAGCTGGAAGGGGGCCCCCAGAGACAGCTGACATTGGTCCATATCAATGACAATATGATGGAACCCCTATAGACACTGCAACAACGACAACACGTTGGAATCCCCCCTAATGGGGCCCCTGCTGCTTGCGAGTGGCAGTGGAAGTAGGGTGACCAGACGTCCCGCATTGTGCGGGACTGCACAGCATTTCTGTCTCTTTTCACGCGTCACTCAAATTGAGACCATGTCCCACATGATTGGTTGCCACTCGCGCTAGCATTATTGGAGTACTGTAGTACTACGGTACCTCACGGTACCACTACTGTGGCATAAGTTCAAAGTCCAATTGCAAGAGGGTGAGTGTCAATGCACCTTCCAATAACGGCGCGTGCTGGCCACCTGGCACTCAATATGCTGCTGCTGTGGTTTGTATCCAGTGACATTTCAGGTATTAGCTGAGCTATTGAGTATCTTTAAACAGAGAAAGTTACTATGTATTTCTTTTTACTTGTAGGTTAGATTTGTTTATATGCTACAGTTATTTGTTTTCCACAGTGCTGTACGGTGCGAGCATTTTACTCGCATTTGCGACTAAAAATAGTTTTACGCAAGCAAAACAAATCATTCAGGAGCACGCTGTGTGAAGACAGATTTCAACCAGTAGCAGAAACTAAAGGCAAATCCTGCCGGTTGTGGGTTGAACGAGGGTCACAGACGCCGTATTCCTGTCAAATACGGTGCAAGATAACGGCTTACCGGCGACGGAGAAATCTGGCCAGGTCCAGTAATTTCCTCTTTCACTGGCATTATGACTGCCCAGAAATACCTGAACAGCTGAGCCGTGGCAGCACACACGTATGTGGCATGTCAGAGGAGAAACGAGCCGTTCACATTTCTCTCTTTGTGGCAGGTAACGGTCCACAGACCTCTCCACATTTTAGGGACTGTTCTTTATTTATGATGGGACTGTTCTTTACTTGTCAGGGGAGGAGGGTGGCTGGTTGATTTTTATTTTATTTATTTATTTTATTTAGATCCCCCCTATGTTAATCACTTATTGATGCTGTTTTTTTCCAAGGTGCCTCTTGCCTGGGGCCCCCAGAGTGTCTTGAAACAGCCCTGACTGTCTATATACGTAGTCTATGCTTGTATTCTGACGCAGATTATTGTACCTGTCATAGCTGAATGATCTGAAGGGTTTTTGGGAAATGCTACAGATGACAGCAGAGGACTTTGATTTCTTGCTGGGGCTGGTAGAGCCGTACATTGCAAGGAAAGACACCGGATTTAGGCTTGCCATATCCCCTAGAGAACATCTGTCCTTGACACTGCCCTATCTGGCTACAGGTGGGTTATTTAAATTGCGTGGAAGTAAAAATAAATTAATTAGCTCTGCCTCCAGAGCCTGGGTCCAAACACAACGCGCACTATGTGCTCCCGTGGGCGCCATTATTGTGGTTGTTGTTGTTGCTTGCCAGCTTGTCCTCCTTACATTTATTCCGTGCTGATGTGGAACGTATCCCGCCTCTCATTGGCTGATACTCTTTGTCATTCGTGTAACACCATTCCAGTTTTCTAGCATGCCAGATATCCAGTCCCAGTCTCAGACAACAGGGCAACTGGCTCAAAGGGTTGGTCACACATGAGGGCAGTCTGTCTGCCAACTCACCTCCAACCCAAGGTGGCTCTCAAGATCCTCTGCGATGGCAAAATCGCTTGCAAGTCCACGCCACAATCATTTGTGGGGTATGCACGCCTTCTGGCTGAACTGTACTCATTCAGTCACTCAGTCAGTCACTCACACACACACACACACACACACACACACACACACACATGCACACGTGCACACACACACGCAAATGACACTGGCCTTTTGAAAAAACTGGCATTTAATGGGTTAAAATCCTGAAAATGATGATGGAATTAGTTTTTATGATCAAGATTAAAGTTGGAGAAAAGAAAGAAAAAAAATGGAACAATATATTCTAATAATATTTATATTTGCATTGATATGTGATACACAAAAATGTGTGTAATGGTATGGCATTGTGCTATTATGTGCAGATGCAGTAAGTATTAATAATAACCCTCGGGATCATGTGCTCCCCTCATATCGTACCTCTCAGTTCACCCTTCAGACTGTCACTTCATCTGTTGTTAAGGAAGCGTTTCAAACTATTGATTTCAGGAAAGCAACTGGGCGGGATAATTTAGACCCTTTTTTCTTAAAGCTCTCTGCCCCTATTATTACTAATCAAATTACACACCTGTTTAATCTCTCCATTTCTACTGGAGTTATCCCTCAGGTCTGGAAATCTGCACATGTAGTCCCACTCCGTAAGGGTGGCGATAAAAATGATCTCAATAACTTTCGGCCAATTTCCAAACTCTGCTGTCTTGCTAAAATCCTAGAATCATTAGTTAATAATCAGCTCAAATCATTCCTCTCAAGTAATTCGGTGTTAAACCCGCATCAATCTGGTTTCAGAGCAAAACACAGTACTGTCAATGCTACCACTTTAGTTACAAATTATATCATAACTGCTCTCGATAAAGGTAAATACTGTGATGCGCTTTTCGTTGATCTATCCAAAGCATTTGATACTGTTGATCATGCTCTGCTCCTACAAAGACTACATGAAATTGGTTTTGAATGTAATTCCTGTAAATGGTTTCAGGACTACCTTTCTCACAGACAGCAGCGTGTGATTTTGGGAAATGACTGTTCTACATTTTTACCCCTGTTAAAGGGGGTACCACAAGGTTTAATTTTAGCTCCTGTTCTCTTCACTATTTATATTAACAATATCACATCGTCCATAAAAAATTGTTTTGCCCATCTGTACGCGGATGATACAGCACTGTATTGTTTTTCTAACACAGCACACTCAGCCACCTGAATCCTACAACAAGCCTTTAACAACTTGCAAAATGCACTGTGTAATTTAAAACTATAGTACTGAATGCAAACAAAACCAAATACATGCTGTTCTCCAGAGCCAGAGATATTGTTGATACTGCTGATAATGGTTTACACATTGCTACTCTAAATGGTAACAGTATTGAGAGGGTACCACAGTATAAATACCTTGGTATTTGGTTGGATCAAAAAGTCACTTTTAATTTTCACATAAACACACTTGTCAGGAAGTTACGACAAATAATTGGATATTTTTACAGAAATATAGTTAGTTTTCCCAAGTTCAGTAGGAAGTGAATAATTGAGGCTGTCTTCATGTCTGTTCTGGATTATGGTGACATCACCTATAGACACGCCTCTGCCTCCACTCTTAAACCCCTTGATTCGGTTTATCACTTCGCCCTGAGATTTATTACCAGTGACACTTATTCTACACATCATTGCATTCTATAGCAAAAGGTCGGGTGGACATCTTTAACAGTTAGACGTAACAGACATTGGTTTCTATACATCTACAAAGCCCTTAATGAAAACTTACCGTCATACATCTCCTCCTTATTAAACTGATCCAATAGTCATTATTCCACTTGCTCAAGTGATTGACTGACACTTGAAGTCCCCTTTGCAAATACTGAGCTTGGGAAACTAACTTTAGTTTTTGTGCTGCACATACTTGGAACACCTTACAACAAACGCTACAACTTGATGCACTTGTATCTATAGGCCAGTTTAAAACCATGATTACAAACTACGTCACTCTTGAATGTAACTGTTTTTAACCGTTTTGTTGTTTGATTGTCTGAGTCATGTGTGTGATCCTCTCATTTGTATTTGTATATGTGTGTGTGTATGTGTGTATATGTGTGTGTATGAGTACATACATGTGATTGTATGTGGTGTCTACGTATGTTTATGTGTATATGTATATGCCTGTATATATATTTGCTCTTGCTTTGTTTTGTTATCATATTTATTTTGTTCTAGCTATACTCTCAACATCATTGTAAATGAGAGCAGTCCCTCAATGACTTCTTGAGATTACATAAAGGTTGAATGAATGAAAAAGAATACAATACAATATAAAACAAAAGAGTGGTGCAGGAATGAGCCCTAAAATCAAGAAATGAGTTAGCATTTTGAAGTCAATGGGTTTTTGGTTAGATGTCTGAAATAGATGTCTGCTTAACACAAGTTTAAGGGACATTCACATTTTGTTCTATAACATAAAATACATCAGTAAGTACCTCCCTCATGATTTTTAAAGCATTTAGGCAGTGGTGTAAGGTAGTTACAATGGGCCCCAGTGCATGCTAGCTGCTATTTATGCGCCTAAACTAGCTTCCGTATAATCTTATTATCTCATCACATAATCGAATGAAGACTTAACACCAACATACATATTACCCAGAAATCATCATGGTATATATGTATATAACAATAAATGGAAAATAAGGAATTATTCATGTAACTGAATAGTTTTTTTAAAAATAGCTTATTTATAGTTTATGTAGAATAAGCATATGATTTATAAAAAATGTTGTTATAGATTGCTACTGACTATTTTACAAAAGAAAAAAGAATCAAAACAAAAGAAAACCATGATGGGGATCGGTTTGATTCTTCAAAGGCATTTATAACCTAACAATTTGCTCTATTTTTTTTAATTTAATGAGAGTGTAAACACAGGCATATAAGGTGGCCATCTGAATTATCACAAGATCCCACTCTCTCTATGGGCCCCCTTGTCTCATGGGCCCCAGTGCAACCACCCTGCCTGCTCTGTCAGTATTTATGCCCCTGCCTTTCGGTGTATGAAGATGGTTGCTAACAAGTGGCTAAATGAGACTAAAGAACATCATCATCCCAACACTGCTTCACAGCCTTGTGGTGGTGGCGATGTGGCGAAGTCATATGTAACTTAAGTGTAGGTTGTTTATAGCCTGACGTTAGTTTTTATTTCTGGTGATTGCATTTAAGCTTCAAAAATCATAGAAGTGTTTCTGACCTCTGTCTGCCTTTGTTCTTGGCTTTGTAGCAGTAGATTCCCAGCACTGTGGCAATAACAGCGAGGACTAGGACAGCCAGGATCCCTGCCACCAGCCCTGACACGTCCACTCCGTGTGCATTCCCTTCAAAGACAAACACCATTAACATCAAACCATTGCTTCTTGCAGTTCTCACACCAAACAATCAGCTAGTCAGTCACTAATCGCTACAGCAATGACTTGAGTGATGCCTGTCTTTTTTAGGTTGACTTTTGTAATCAGTGAGACCTACAGTATTAACTGCAACAAATTCTTCCTCTTCGATGCTCCATGCTGTACCAAATATGACACCTGCTGAACCCTGAATTCTGTACTGCTGACGCAATTTCTATTTGCTGCTTAAATAAGCAGGCACACATTGCAGGTGTAATCATTTTGACTGCACCCTCACAGAGTAACTGATTACAAACTACAGCCTACTTTTAAAAAAACTTGAGATATTCCAAATAGTCAAAGATACACTTTAAAATTGTGCTGTGGCATTCAATAGCAGAATGTCATCTACTGACATTCAAGAGGGCATTTAAAGATTTGGTAAGACCATCCTGATGACATGAGCTCAAGATTCTGTTTTGCTCTCTGTATCAGTCTGAACTTGCTGTGACTCCAAACATTTTCCAGAAATTAAAAATCCAATCAGGGCCAAACAGGGATCTGCACTGTAGTTGGCAACATAAGTAGCCAATCAGGGACTGCGTAGCTCATGATGTAAAATGGAGGCTACAGCTTGCAGAACAGTAATGGCAGCTCCTGAAGCAGCAAGCACTAACTCTAACTTTAGTAGAGTAAACATAGCAATAGTTAAGTTATTGCAGAAATAGAACAAGAACGAGAACAAGAACAAGAACAAGAACAAGAACAAGAACAAGAACAAGAGCATAACCTTGCAGTGTTTCTTGGAGAAATTTTTTTTGCTGTTCCTACAACTGGATTTGTCAAACTCTTGATTTATCAACTGGCTCCATTGGTGATAAAAACAATGTTCCCTAAAATAAGACATCTATGTAATTACCATCAATAATCCGCTTGCGTAAAATGCTCTGACTATACAAGGCTGTTGCCGCAGTGGCCCGCGTTCGACTCCAGCCTGTGGCCCTTTGCTGCATGTCATTCCTGGTCTCTCTCCCGCCTTCACTCTGAGCTTTCCTATCAATTAAAGGCAAAAATGCCCCCAAAAATATCTCTGACTAAATCCAGCTTCTGTGGTTGCAAAAAGGAGGTGGCAGTGTGCACTCGACATATTCCCTTGCTAAGGTTGGATGGTGTGATTGCTGGAGTTAAATGGCAACTCTCTTCCGTCACCTGGAAGAGAGCTGGTGTTGGAGGAGCGGTGGCAGGCTTACATTTAGAGTGTTGAAGGGTTAGGGCTGTCAACGAATATTCTAAATTCGAATTGAAATTCGAATTTGAAAAAAATGGACCTTCTAATGTGAAAATTGATATTCAATTGTGGAGAAAAAAAATAGACCAGAAAATAAACCAGACGCCAAAACGATCGCTGCAGGGCATGAGCCGGCCACGGAGCTGTGCGGCAGGGAGCTGCGCAGCGCAGAGCTGCCAGCGTGGATGACACAATCGGTTAACATGAGCGCCGAAAGGAAACTGGCTTCGCTTCGAGGCGCTCCGAGGCTATTCACAGCACTTCCGCGGGCAGTGTGGCCTGACGGGTCAGAGAGGGGGGTCGAGCGAGAGGTCTGCGGTCGTTTATAACGTAATGTTATAGATAATTGTTTTATGTGTTTTAATGTGTAGGTATGTAAATGTTTTCAAAGACGTTTATGTTGAAATAAAAATATCTACAAGTAGTTATATTTCCTTGTATTAATACATATACAAATATGTTTCAATGTATTAGTTTGCCCTCTTGTGGACATAATGTAAACAAAAAAAAATAGGCCCTATTCGAATGGTTCGATCATTTTTGAGCAATTTTGACAGCCCAATGAAGAGCTTTGCTGTCGAGAGGCCTCCCTGAAGGGTGGTGGTGCTGCGATTGGTTGTGTGTTGTGAGGCTGGAGTAGTTGATGGCGGGAAATTTGATTTGTCGCTGGAGGTGATGGAATTGGTGGACTGCAGTGATTGTGATGGACTGGGCTTGAATTTCCTTGTCCTCTCTTTTCAGCTGAGCGAGGTGGGCTGGGAGATGCAGAGGATTCATCAGGTGGCTTATACTCTTGAATGTTGAGGAGGGATGAACCAGCAGGATACAGACCACAGAAGAGACTGTGTTGAGGCTTGGTGGACTCACTTGCTCCCTGGTCTAGTTTTGAATAGCAGAAAGCAGGGTTTCAGGCACAAAGGTATGGGGTGCCGTTTGTAAAGTGGCTCACGCTGAAAATAACATCAACATTTTGCCACATTTAGCTTCAAACAATGTTTAAAAAAGTGTTGTGAATTTTTTTAACATCACCTTTTACCACATTTACAGCAATATTTGTTGACTGAGAAATATATTAAATCTAAATATTAAACGTGGCACCTAAATGTTAAATCTAAATATTAAATCTAAATCTAAATGTTAAATCTAAATGCTGAATCTAAATCCAAATATTAAACCTAAATCTAAATACTAAATCTAAATGTTAAATCTAAATCTAAATGTTAAATGTTAAATCTAAATGTTCTGGGTGAAACTAAATATTTAGCTAATATGCAAATTCACACCGCCAGTCACCAGAAGTACCAAAATAAAAGCTCGAGATGGTCAGACTGTGTTTATAGAATCAAATAACTAATTAAAAACAACTTATCGGGGAAAATGAACATTTGAACATACATTAGCGTGATAATAACTACACAAAATAACAAAAGACATGTTTGGAGAAAGTTTATTTGATGTGTACTTTGAGTTGTTAGTGTTGCTTCGGGAATTGCCGTGTTGTTTACAAATACGTCCAGGTAGAAAACCCATTAGAAAACCTTAACTTGTTAGCACCGTTAGCGGTGTCTGTAATAACTCACTAACTCAGTGAACGGTCCATGAAAAAAAAATTTTTTTTTTCCAGCGGATGTCTTAGTTACAACATTATTGAGCAAACTGGAGTAGTTTCATGCTGTATCCGACAACGGGAGGCTGTTAACAGAAGACGTCCTGATGTTAGCTGTCTCTGTTAGCTGCAGCCACTGATGCTTTCTAGACATCATGATTTCCCAAAACTGAATAAATACCATACGTAGCAACACAAAACTGCTTTGCTAGCTCAATCATGTTGTAACTAAGACATCCGCTGGAAAAAAAATATTTTTTTCATGGACCATTTATTGAGTTATTAACGTTACAGACACCGCTAACGGGGCTAACGGCTAACGGTTAGCCCAGCTAATCTACGATAACCATGTTATTAATTTCAAAGCGTGCACACAGAAATAGTAATGTGTGTTCAATCATTGTGTTTATGGACTTTACAAACATCAAATTATTCTAAATGGTGCTATAGTGATGTGAAAAATGTGAGATATACACACACATATATCTAGCTAAACTCTGCTGGTTTTAGTATTAGTATTTGTAAACAACCTGGCGATTCCCTCCGAAGGGAAACCAACAACTCAAAGTACACGTCTAATAAACTTTCTCCCAACATGTTTTTTGTTATTTTAGGTAGTTATTATCACACTACTGTATGTTCAAGTGTTCATTTCCCCCGATAAGTTGGTTTTAATTCGTCATTTGATTCTATAAGCACAATCTGACCATCTCAAGCTTTTATTTTGGTACTTCCGGTGACTGACAGTGTGAATTTGCATATTAGCTAAATATTTAGTTTCACCCAGATCATTTAGATTTAACATTTAACATTTAGATTTAGATTTAGCATTTAGATTTAACATTTAGATTTAGATTTAGATTTAATATTTAGATTTAGCATTTAGATTTAGATCTAGCATTTAGATTTAGATTTAATATTTAGATTTAACATTTAGATTTAGATTTAGCATTTAGATTTTGATTTAATATTTAATATTTAATATTTAGATTTAACATTTAGATTTAGATTTAGATTTAATATTTAGATTTAACATTTAATATTTAGATTTAACATTTAGATTTAGATTTAGCTTTTAATATATTTCTAAGTTAACAAATATTGCTGTAAATGTGGTAAAAGGTGAAGTTAAAAAATTCACAACACTTTTTTAAACATTGTTTGAAGCTAAATCTGGCAAAATGTTGATGTTATCTTCAGCACGAGCCACGTTACAAACAGCACCCCATACAAAGGCGGCAGAGGTTTTCGCCTTCTATTGCTGGGTCTGCTGGCATGGGCTGATGGAAACTTTGGAGGTGATCATCTCGATTTTGCTTGAAAAGGTCATCGTCCAGTGGGGATAGTGAGATGAATTCCATGGCCTACTCAAGAGATGTTTGAAGGAAGCTTTTTTTTCTCATAGTTTAAGGTAGTAGCTTACTTTTCTGTGTACTCAAAGCAATTGTAGATACTCTCGGCTCTGGCACAGTATAAGAGAGTAAACGAGAGAAGAGTTAGGCGGGTATTTATACCAAAGGAGGCACAGTTGAGTTGTGGTCCTGCTCCCTAAATTCTACTAGAAAGCATATAAAAATCAGGGAGTGTAAATTTAATCAAGTAGATGTAATAAATAAAATACAGCAATACTTAGCAATAAAGAAATTTTAATAATCCCAATGTTTACTATCATAAGCACATATTTATTGTAGCACATGTATGTTTAATGTAAAAATACTTAATTCTGCTGAATGAGCTTGATGCCAAGGCCCATAGACTACAATAATGGATAATATTCATCTGTCAAAGCATTACCTCCACTGTTGGCATAGTTGTTCCAAAATAAATCCTAAAAATGGAAGCAAAGAAAATTTAATTATGTGTTGTCATTAAATAAGAAAAAAGAAACATCAAGCAGCCACCACAGGACATTTCAGCCAGTGTTAACATGCCTTAAAAGTCCCTTTCTTGAATGCAAAACAAAACTAATTTCTAAAGTATTTTTAGGTATTTTTTACATTTGAAATAGATACTACAGCTTTGCAGTTGTTCACTCTGAAACAGCAAATGCAACAATACAGTGATAATAACTAAACACATACTATGAACTCCTCATAATTTATGGATCCCTTAAATAAAATCTCCTCACTGTTCACAAAATTTAACACAAATATTCAGCTGGCATCAACCTCCTAACCTCAACTCTAAAGTGAGGTTTTCCCCTATTTTTGATCTCAATATTATCAGGCTTTACTGGCACTTAACATGTGCTGCCAATGCACAAATGAAATGAAAAGGCAGTTAACAAATTAGGTCATTAAATTAGTGCTCAAAATAGAAAAATATATACAGGACATATAGACATACATATATACATGTATATCTCATATGTCTCATGTATGGTTACCTATAAACACATTTTATATGATTTTGTGTGTAAAAAACAAACAAACAAATAAATAAATATGGCATAGCGGAGTAAATAAAAAGCAGACTGTGAGCTGTAGGGAGATGAACTCTGGCCTTTATGTGTTGTTGATGTTGCTGTTGTTGCTCTGTCTTCACCTGTCTCTGTGGACAGAGCTGACACAGCCTGTATTTCTCCCTATCTGTTAAAAAGGCTGTAGGATTCTACATCCAAATGAGTGTAGGCTACAGTAAAGACAGACACTCAGCAGCATTACCGTCTGGACTTTGTCCTCAAACACCTCTCTGGCCTCTTCATAGCTGCACATCTCCTCCACGCACTCCCTCTCCAGATTGTCAGTCACTACTATCTCAAAGTCCCAGCTGTTATAGAGCAGCGAGCGGGACAGGAAGGAGTTTGCTGCCTGCCCGTCCACCAACACTGGATCTCCTGCAGGACAGAGGCCAAATACACTCATGGAGTATACACTGAATAACAGCAACAATATAATCCACATACATCCCAATATAAAAACACTGTTAAGAACAGGACATTACATTTTAGGTTTGCTGCACCTGATACTTCACGCTACTTAACTTGGACCTGTTCTTGTTCGTTGACACTTCTGTTTGCCATTTAGTAGCAGCAAAAGCACAATTCACTAATCTTGGCAGTCATATCTGCCAAGTCAGTATAGACGATCTCAACACACAGATGGACAAGGTACAGTAAAAAAAACCCTGATAACATTTTGTGGTTGAAACCTGTTGAACATACATGAAGATTTGACCAATTTTAGCAATAGTAATAAGCTAAGACCCTGTTAATTATGAATTACTTGTTAGAGGACGTTGGGACTTTATTATTGTATTATTGCAGCATTTCACACAGGCACATTAGGTGTGACAGACTGTTCTGTATGAAGCAAGGAAAATTCATATAGAGAAACAAACTGAAAATATCACAAAGTTATTAAACATGTTGCATTTTTTTACAATTTAGCTTTGCAGAGCCATAATCAGGAGTTGAAATGATCAGTTTTGAACAGTGACCCCTAACTTATAGAGTTACAAAAACACTGATCATTGTTGCATTGTGCATTGTTTATATTTATGTCTTGCATAACGTCATGCATTGAAATATTGAGTTTTGCACTTTATGACACACTTGTAACTATTAAATAAACCCATCCTCTACATATGAGGACTTTTTACCCCGAAAGTTCTCACTGTTCAAAGATAATGGTTAGTTTTTATACTTGTCAGGTCCCTCTCATCCCATATAGCTAGGAAAATTCAAAAATGCATGCTGGGCTCTAAGGAGGATATGGTACGTGTTGGCTGTATACAGTTCTATGTTTTTCAATTATAAGTGGGAGTTTTCAGAAAGCTTTTCTCAGTGTTTTTAAAAGAGATAAGTGGAGCTGATTTGATTGGTCATTAGCCAATTAGCTAGGAGAAATTAAAAATGCTTACCACACAAAAGCTGGGGTCTCAGAGGGTCAAACGAGTGTGGTCACATGCTCTGACACGTTTTAATTTTGTTCAATATGCAGAAACAAGTGAGTGTAATGTACAGAGACTAATAAATGTCTTTTGTGTCATTTTACTTCTGTATTTGCGATGTGATGAGTTCAAACTAAATGTGAATACAAACAATTGTCCATCTGTACAAGTCCTATTGTAATTGCACAACAGTTTGTTTTTGTTTTGTTTGCTTTTGTATGAACTGACCAACTTGAAGTGAGAAGAGGTGTGGTTTACCTGGAGCATGTCTGTAGATGACTGAGCAGTGGGCCAGCTTCAGCAGGAACAGCAGGGGTATCCACACCGCTGACAAGGCTGCCATTGAAGAAAAAAACACTACACAGAAAATGACAAGGAAGAGCCTCTGAGGAAATGAATCCAACAATCCTGGATAGAGGCCTGAGTATGTCGAGGAAGAGCCTCTAACACTAACCTGTTCGTTAGCTCCTTACTTGGCTGCAGTTTAAACTGTCTGTAAAAGCTTTCCAGGAGAAAAATCGCGCTTACTCTTCTAGATTTTAAGAATCAGAGTAAACTTCTTTAAGCTGCGTTTTGTGTTGTAACAGTCAGGCCACAAACAGTTGTGCTGTTTTCCAAGGTAAATGTCACATCACAAACCTGTTGGACAGCATACCAGAATGAGGGAGGCGCCTCCACAAACCCGTCTGTCAGCTCACAGCCCACTAGCTTTGTTTACTTACTTTTTGAACACCAGTTGAGATGTAGAGAGTGTGTGCGTGTGCACACTGTTGAGAGTTTTTTAGGAAACAAATAAATCAACACCTCTCAGAAACAATATAACAATATAACACTGCTATAGGTCCATATTTTAACAATATGGACCTGTGACAGTGTTATACAACCATTTTTTTAAAACCAGTTGTTTCTGAGAGGTGTTGATTTATTTTGTCATAGAATCATATAGACCTACTATTCATTTAATGTATGAGGAAATTGAATATACAACTGGGTTTGTGGGATAAAACCTGGAAAGTACAAAAAATATCTCTCATGAATTAACATGTATTTGAGTGACATTAAAAAAAAGGACGTCAAATAAAAATGTCATCACCCAACTTGAAAAGAAATATGAATGTTGATGTAAAACTCCTGATAAACCTAAAGCAGGTTTACCGACCAGGCCAAGCAGCCACTTTGCCCCAGATGCCCAAACTCGGAAAATGGATATGATATAATAAGTATGCTTTTTCTTGTATAATCACCAGAAAATAATAATTGTTGTGTTTTCGTTACCTTAAAAGTAGCCGTTTACATCTACATAGGTCCTCGTAGTTACACTGCCATATTTCTACAGTGGCCCAGAACACACAAACCAAACACTGGCTCTAGACTATTTGCATTTTTACTTTTTCACACGGGCCACATAGTTAGAAGCCCCCCGTGACAAGGAGCATCGGAGATACGCTCATTTTTTACCTTAACACTATTTTATTCAGTGTTCTTAACAGTTTAATTCACCAGATCAGCTTGTTTTGGAGAGTAGAGACCCAATAATTTGACTCCCAGTAAAAACCTCCTGAATGTCTGAATCTTAAGTTCTTGGAGAAAAAAGGTGAGCAGACATTAGTGGGTGCTCTGACATGCCAAACTTTGTAGAAGACACACTGATTTGTAACATGAAACTACATTATTCAGTGTTTTGACTGGTTTTAATCACCTGGCCTGTTTGTTTTGGTGAGCAAGAGACCTCTGTGGATAATTGGGCTCACAGTAAAACCCCCCTGAACATCTGGATCACAAATAAGGTGAGCACACATTGGGCTCTAGTTTCCCGGTGCAGTGCAGGGTGGCGCAGGGTGGCGAACCCCGCACAGAGCTAGTTTCAAGCAGCAACCCGAGGCGCGCTCAGTTTGGTACTTTGGCAGACCGAGGCGCTGAGATGGGTGTGGTGGCGCAGCAGGGGGAGGTGTCGACAGATCCAGCTTGGCGCAGTGACAATTTCGTGCCAAAAGGCTTCACCGAAGGTGCGCTAAAAGCTCGCCAACTGAAACCACGTCTACTGTCAGCGCAGGTGGAGCGCAGTCGGTGTAGTGGAAGTTTGGCTGACCGGCGGACAGTGCACACACATCACCAAAACCTCAAATGCAGTGTAGGAGCCAGAATAGAGAAATGTTTATTTTTTATTATTGAATGATTAGCACACACTATTGAGGCACTGATTGCTAGTTGGTGGTGGGCGTAGTTTGTAATTGGGGCGGTGCCACCTGTTGAAGTAATCAGCTGATTCACCGGGAGAGGCAGCGTGGAAATCAGATGGAGAGGGGGTGAGCTGGGGAGCACATTTTCTGTTGACCGCTACAGACTTTAGATCCACGTACAGAGCACTTTATTCAGGGACAGATGCAATAGTTAAAAAGGTTGCTGCTGGGAGCTGTTGTACTTACCTGTGTGCTGCTGAAAATAAATGTTGATCATTAAGAAATACTACGGAGTGGACCTGGATTTAAAGTGGATTTACGAAGCGCGTCACACAGTAGCCCTTCCCCATGTTTTAGCCCCTCGCGGCCTTTTTTGAACATTTTAGATTTGAGCCGCAACATGCAGGTTTCCAGAATGTCAGGCACATTAAAGATGCAATAAATACCCACAAACACCACTATTCAATGCAACTATCTGCAATCAGCACATAAATATAATATCTTTATATCGACTGTCCCGTCACATCTGATGTCAGATCAAAGGGGACTGGCACCATTTGGAAACCCAACTTGATTGACACAGCTGCAAACTAATGAGTTCTATTTCGTATAGGCTTCGCCCTCTACGGCTATCGCGAGTGGGTTTATGCCTCGCGCGTACACGCAGCACTGAGAAAATTTAGTCTACCACCTGCTGTGTGGGCCCCACCCACGGTCTCTTGGCTATAAATTGCCTTAAGACCCGTACAATCAGCTCCTATTTTTCTTCAGCGAACACCGCAAAGCACATGAGAGATTCTGCATCTATGATGACTTCCAGGAGGACATCAGATGGCGACCGGACCTGCCCGGCCTGCCTGTCCACTGTCATCGAGAACTTCGACCTGCACGGCCACTGTGAGAACTGCGTGAGACCGGAGCACGCCGGCTTGGCTCTCACTCCGCAGTCGTCCTGCCCCTACTGTGCTCTTCTTCCTCAGGCTGAGAAGCAGCGGAAAGCAGACGCTTTCACCGCTGCTGTTGGAGATGTGTGGCCGGTGCGGGACTCAACCTGTGGTTGCAGCAGTCTTCCATTCCCGCATCGAGGAAGGACGTCCTCGAGGCGCCCATCAGCCCGGATGTTCAGGCCTCGTTTTCACACCATGGTGGACACCATGAAGTCAGTGTCAGAGGAGGCTGAAAATATGCGATGGCACATCGCATGGAACCAGCCCGCTCCGTGCGCTCAGCACGCCTCCGGACCACCTTGGGCGGCGTGACCAGCGTATGCGCCAGAAACGTCCCTCGGCAGCCGCAGGGTCTTCATCTCGGCTAAAGCCTGATTTATGGTCGTGCGTTGAATCGACGATGTCGCTACGTCGTAGGGTATGGGGCTATGCAGAAGGCTCGCCGTAGCCCCCGGCGTAGCCTGACGTGCACCTCCCAAAACATGTAACTACACGTCGAGGCGACGCAGACCCAGCGCAGACCGGCACGGCTGTGATTGGTTTGCTTGGTAGCAACGCATTTCCGGTTCCGTATTTCCAGATTCCGCCATCTTTAAACATCTTCTATTGCGATGTAGATGTTGCAGTATTAAGGCTCATTATATATATGCCATTATGCTCAACGTTCAATACGGATACGGATACAGCCGGAGCCGTCTGTCCGTGCTCTGCGTTCATTTCTCTGTGACCAGAAAAGCCGGAAGCTAAACAAAGAATCAACTAGAGACGACGATAACCACTCAGGAAAGGAACACAGCCTCCTACCGCTCTGGCGGTGAATTGCACCGCGACGAAACGGAGTGACGGAAAAGTTCGAAGGGTTCACGACGGCGTCACGGCAACCACGTAGTGACGTCGTCGATTCAACGCACGACCATAAATCAGGCTTAAGAGCGGCCGTGGGGCCCGGTCCTGGTCCAATCCTCCCCGCAAGCCTCCGCGGAAGCAAAGCAGGAAACAATGACTGGTTGGGGGGGGGGGGGGGGGGGGTTGTGTGTACTGGTAATGTTCATAGTGCTCACTGTTTTGAAATAAAACACAAACATTGTCCCTTAAAGAGCACAGATCCTGTGTACAAACAGTTTAACCCTGTGTCCTCTGACTCAGCTGTTACTGTGAAACACATAGCCGCACTGTGTGAGCCGACTGCCTTTAACCTCTCGGTTAACAGACAGCGTGGACTCGCGTCATCAAACCAGCACACATACTCTGTCACACATTCAGAGTGCTTCCTCTCTCACACATTGTCTGACAATGTAGTAATGAGCCCACGCGCCTCCTCTACGCCTCGTGTGGACAGCACACAGACGCCACTGTCTGTGCTCAGCGTCTCCCCTTATCCCTCGGTGAGTGAGAGCACTAACAAATCTGTGTGTCATGTTTACGGGCCCTCGTCCCCTGAACGTGCTGCTGCCTGCGCGCATTACGCACCTCCTCCCCGGCAGCAGGCTATGGGTCCGTGCGTACGGTGGCCGAGACCCGCCATAGCTGCAAATAAAAAAAACGCTGCAAATAAAAAGAAACACCGCGATACAAATAAAAAAAGCATTGACGCAAATAAAAAGCCACAACGGAAGTGAATTATCGGGGACTATTATTGCCGATGCACATGTTTTTTTATGTGAAAGAAGAAGAAGAAGAAGAAGAAGAAGAAGACGAGAGAGGAAAGTAACAAGAAGACGAAAAAGAAAAAGAAAAACAAACGAAAAACAAAGTGTGTTATATATGGTTAGGCCATGTAGCCCCAGGTTTGATATGAAGCTGAACTGGAGGATGCTGGTGTTCCTCCATCTGTATAGTATAGACAAATTCGGTGATCGATTTGTGTATGCTGCCATCTTGCGGCGGCGCCATTGCTGCGGTGACATGTGTCAGTCATCAATTCATTATGCTGTCATTGTGAACTGACTCTAAAATGACAGCATCATGAATAGCTGGGTTGATGTTAGACAGTGGCCTCCGGTAACTGATGAAGGTATCTTAAATGAGTTCCGATATTAATTTAGAAATTAATCATCTGTTTGAGCGATAAGCAGGAAAGATTAGAGTAATAGGGAGATAATAGACTGTATCATTAAACACTGTGTAATATAACGTTAGCATACGTTACGTGTGCTGACATTAGCAAGCTAGCAGCGTGACATTAAGTCATTATGGAGAGGCTACGTGAACATCACATCATATTGAAGGTGATCAATATTGATCGGCTTCAATATGATGTGATGGTCGTCTAAAAGGTGATGTAAAATTTGCCCGACCCATCCAGAGCTCAGGTAATTTTGACCCTCAATCAGAAACCTGTAATTGCCGTTTTTCTGGTCATCGGAAACAAAACACAAACACGTGTTGTTGTTGTTGTTTTTAGTAACGTACCCTGTCCATAATGATTAAATGTCACGCTGCTAGCTTGCTAATGTCAGCACACGTAACGTATGCTAACGTTATATTACACAGTGTCTATTGTCTCCCTATTACTCTATCTTTCCTGCTTATCGCTCAAACGATTGCTGCCATTGCTGACGACCGCAGCAATGGCGCTGCCGCAAGATGGCGGCATACACAAATCACTCGCCGAATTCGTCTATAGTATACAGATAGAGGAACACCAGCATCCTCCAGTTCAGCTTCATATCAAACCTGGGGTTACATGGCCTAACCATATATAGCACACTTAGTTTTTCGTTAGTTTTTCTCTTTATTTTTCGTCATCTTCTTACGTTTCTCTCTTCTTCTTCTTCTTTCACATAAAAAAAAAAACATGTGCATCGGCAATAATAGTCCCCGGTAATTCATTTCCGTTGTGGCTTTTTTATTTGCATCGTTGCTTTTTTATTTGCATCGCGGCGTTTCTGTTTAATTTGCAGCGTTTTTTTAATTTGCAGCGATGGCGGGTCTCGGCCACCGTACGTGCGTAATCCAGCCTTCCACTCAGCCCTTTCGAAGCGAGCCCTCCATGGGTTGCTCCGGAGAACGCTCCGGACCACGCAACAGCGGAAAGGGCTCTGCCTGGCTCATTTCCATGGCAACCGCAGCACAACAGATGCAGGTACGGCCGCTCTCAGAGCATTACTGAGTGGCTGCGTGTATGTTCAATGGACAGGTGGATGAGCAAACTGATAAGCAGAGGTTACACACTGCAGTTTGCCTCCCCACCCCCGCAGTTCAACGGGATACTGGAAACCACCCTGTCATCCCAGACAGACTGCCTTGCCCTCCAATCAGAGCTGCAGGAACTCCTCCCAGAGAGGAAAATCAGGGACCCGTTATTTTCTGGTTCCGAAAAAAAGGGGAGAATGAGACCCCTTCTCGATTCATCTCTGTTCAACAAATCGATAATGGACAGACCATTTCACATGCTGACAATCAAGAGAGTGCTGGAATGTGTTCACCAGGGCGACTGGTTCACTTCCATAGATCTGAAGGACGCGTATTTTCACGTCTCCGTCGTCCCGAAACACAGGAAATTCCCGCGCTTCTCATTCCAGGGAATACAATACCAGTACAACCGACTGCCATTCGGTTACTCCCTGGCTCCTCGCACTTTCTCCAGGTGTGTGGAGACGGCCCTGGAGCCGTTACGCAGGACGGGAATGCGGGTACCGGGGTGAAGTTAGTTTTAAGTTGGATATTCGACAGACATTCGCTCATTTCAAGTGCACCCGCATTGCAGACTTTACAGTAAATGCAAGAAGATAGATGATGGTTACAGCGTGTACCGACTTCCCGTTTTCAAAATAAAAATGTGGGATATTTAAAGCAGAGATACTGTGTTTAAAGACAATTAAAAGAAACGTATCAATATGTTCTAACACTGGCTTTGTTTTATTATATCACATGACCTAATACATATTCAGCTAAAATGCTAACGTTTTCATATAAAAATTATAAATGAGTTAAAATGTAAAAACAAGAGGCGTAGGCTATCTCATGCAGCCAGTAGAGTACTATGATCCTACACTGATGTTGAGTCAACTGATCATATTTCCTGGAAGCTATTGAACTAAAATGCTAATATTTGTATATAAAAATTAATAAAAAATCTGAACAGATTTAAAATATGAAAACAAAAGGCGTATCTCATGCAGCCAGTGGAGTAATAGGATCCAACACTGATTTTGAGTCAATTGATCATATTTCCTGGAAGCTATTGAGCTAAAATGCTAATATTTATATATAAAAATTATTAAAAAATCTGAACAGATTTAAAATGTAAAAACAAGAGGTGTATCTCATGCAGCCAGTCGAATACTATGATCCTACACTGATTTTGAGTCAACTGATCATATTTCCTTGAAGCTATTGAGCTAAAATGCTAATATTTATGTATAAAAATTATTTTAAAAAATCTGAACAGATTTAAAATGTAAAAACAAGAGGTGTATCTCATGCAGCCAGTTGAGAACTTTGATCCCACACTGATGTTGAGTCAATTGATCATATTTCCATTTTATATCTGTTCATATCTGTTCATAGCTTCCAGGAAATATGATCAATTGACTCAAAATCAGTGTAGGATCATAGTACTCCAGTGGCTGCATGAGATACACCTCTTGTTTTTACATTTTAAATCTGTTTGTATTTTCTTTTAATTAATTTTTATATATAAATATTAGCATTTTAGCTCAATAGCTTCCAGGAAATATGATCAATTGACTCAACATCAGTGTGGGATCAAAGTTCTCAACTGGCTGCATGAGATACGCCTCTTGTTTTAACATTTTAAATCTGTTCAGATTTTTTATTAATTTTTATATATAAATATTGGCATTTTAGCTCAATAGCTTCCAGGAAATATGATCAATTGACTCAACATCAGTGTGGGATCAAAGTTCTCAACTGGCTGCATGAGATACGCCTCTTGTTTTTACATTTTAAATCTGTTCAGATTTTTTATTAATTTTTATATATAAATATTAGCATTTTAGCTCAATAGCTTCCAGGAAATATGATCAATTAACTCAAAATCAGTGTAGGATCATAGTACTCTACTGGCTGCATGAGATACGCCTCTTGTTTTTACATTTTAAATCTGTTCATAATTGTTATTAATTTTTATATATTAAATATTAACATTTTAGCTCAATAGCTTCCAGTGAATATGATCAGTTGACTCAACATCAGTGTAGGATCATAGTTTATTGCCTTTAAACACAGTATCTCTGCTTTAAATATCCCAAATTTGTTTTTCCCCTGTCTCCTTGCATTTACTGTAAAGTCTGCAATACGGGTGCACTTGAAATGTTGGAGTGGCTGACTCGGAGTCAGTCTGGGTGGTCCAGATGAGTTTCCCCCGGAGCGAATGTCTGTCGAATATCCAACTTAAAACTAACTTCACCCCAGTAATGCGGGTGCTGTTTTACCTAGACGACCTGCTTTTGCTGGGTCGCTCCAGGGAAGAAGCCGCTCTACAGACAGCGAGACTGGTGTCCCATCTTGCGAGTTTGGGCTTCACAATAAACTGGAAGAAGAGCTCCCCTCTCCCCTCCCAGCTTGTCATATATCTGGGAGTGGAACTGAATTCAGTCAGCATGAGAGCTCGGCTCTCGCAACAGAGAGCGGAGGCGGGGGGCGTGTCCGTCGCAGGTGGTGGGAGGACAGTGGCCAGCTCACATATATGGAAAGCCGAAAGTGCCAAACATCGCCACTATTTCAACGCTACCTGTCTGAAGACGCCGCTTTTTACGGCCGTTTTTAATTATATCGCCGCAAAAAGCGGCGCAATACTTGTCTAAAGCGCCGTTTTTTTCCGGCGCTTTTGCAGGGAGCCTAAACGCCGCTTTTAACGCGACAAAGTGCCGTAAAGCGCGCCCGGTTTTTTTTTACAGCGTTGTAGGGAGGCACAGTAGCCGCCGCTTTTCACGCCGTAATAACGGTCCGAAGAACGCCGTTCTTCCAGATGATAATGAGGCCTGCCCTCTGTTTAACACAACCAATAAGTTCAACGTTTCTGAAACCAATCAGCGGAGAGCACAGCGAGACCAAAACAATGGATCCACAAGACTTGGCTGCTGTGTTACTCTTTTGTATTGCCAGAGGAAATGACTAAAACTCAAAGGATTAATTACTGATCTGCATGAAAGTATAATCACCATGGCTGGAAACGCTGTGCTCAGAATATATCAGTTTATAAAATAAACAAAACCTTGGGCTTGCTGACTGTGTGTGTCAGCATCAAAAGTTTCCCCCCCTTTGCAGCACTTCTAAAAGTGGTTTGCCTCTAGCTCTGTGTCAAATAATGCCTACAATATTTTTCAAAATGTATGAAGTCCAAATGTATTACTCCTCATACAATTTCCATTTATTAGTCTTGCTTTTTGTTTTGTTTTAATGTCATAATTATCTGAACAATCTCTAGCTAAAACATTTATTTTGACATGCTACTCGTTACAGTTATTTCCATGTTCACCAGTAATCATTAGCACAATTTCTAATGTAAAACATATCAAGTTCCGCAACGTCTGATCTCTGCAAACTGGTGTGATCATTAGGCGATGTTACACATTTTAACCACAGGGTGGCAGTAGTGGTTAAAACTGGCTTTTCCCAGCTGCTGGAGCTACAAGGCTACAATCTGTCGTCCACATTCAATCAGCCATTATTTTTAATTTCATCATAATTCTTGCAGTTACTAAAACGATGTTGCACTGGAAATTAAGCTTCTATTATTCAAACTTGACTCACCTTTACATCCTCCACAGCTTTTTTAAAAAAATACATTTTCAGTGCTGTAAATTGTTGAAATGTGTGCAGTTTAAATGTAAAATTAAACAATGTATTAAGATTTGCTTTGCTGGTTTTTAAATGGAGTATATCTGGTATGAATTTTAACAGTAACATGGGCACCACCACACACTGCTGCAATCAATAATCAAGTCAGGAAAAACTTCAAAAACTATTTTATTATATTATTCTAAAGGTTGAATGAAGTCTCTCGCTGTGTGGACGAAGAGGAGGCAGTGGCAGCGGGAGGTGAATTAGTGGAGCTCATCACAGTGTGCAGCTCCTCCTTTGTCTTGATCAGAATGTGCTCCCACTTCCTTAGCCTGGGAGGAAGAGGAGAGGTTATCAGGGTCAAACTGGATCATTTAACTGACATGTTTTGTATTTTCTTTCCATTACTACAAGAAATTTAAGGAACAGCAAGAAGGACTCAAGCCCACGGGTTCACGAAGAAGCTGGGGAGAATGAGACCAGTAACAGGTTCAAAACACTCCCTCCAGGTATCCTCACCTGCTCTATGTCTACAAGTCCTGAGAAAAGTATAAAGATCAGCCTCCCTGATGGAATCTGATAATTGGCAGTGTAATGTTCTCAGCCATGGTCTCTTGTCAAATATGCACACCTATGCAATTAGTTGATTACAGGTGTGTGCAATTAACACTTTAAGTCACTGAAATAACAATATATTCTGGGCCGCGATAGAAGATATGTGGCAATAGAGAAAAAGAGAAAAAAAAAGATCAAATACAAATATAATTAAGGCTGCAAGCAGCGATGAACGGGCCCTCGCACCTTCACGCAACTCCAGGGGGCTGGCATGACGCCTTCTGACACCTCAGTTCATTTATGTCCAAGTTAGATATCGCATACAGGAGTGACTTGGCATATCCTAGATAAACATATTTCACATTTTGTATCACTTCCTCTTTCCACTTGAGGGAGCTGGAGAGCGCATTAATTATACAACATGTTTTTATACATCAAATATACACCACACCATTAAACTTTCAGATAAATCAAAAGATAAGTGTTTGATGAGACCTACTTCCTGTCACCACTAGGTGGCACTATGAGTTTCAGGAAATAAGGTCATATAAATGTTTTCAGGGCAGGACTAATATGATTCATCTGAAGTTTGATGGAGATCAGACCATTTACACCAATGTTAAAGCAATTTCCTGTTTCATGGCGAGACATCAAAATTAAACCCTCTGCAGCGGGCATAGACACTAATGATATGTCATGTTTGTGTACATCAAACATAGACCACAGCATTGAAATTTCAGGTTAATCCAAAGATAAGTGTCTGATAAGAAGTATTTCCTTTCGCCACTAGGTGGCGCGATGACTATCACGGTATATTGTCATATAAATGTGTTCAGGGTGGGACGAATATGAATAATATAAAGTGTGGTGGACATCGGACCATTTACTCCAAAGTTAGGGCAATTTCCTCTTTCATGGCGAGACATCAAAATTCAACCCTCTGCAGCACACGTAGACACTCATGTTATATCATGTGTGTGTACATCAATTATAGACCACAGCATTGAAATTTCAGGTTAATCCAAAAATAAGTGTCTGATGAAACCTACTTCCTGTCACCACTAGGTGGCACTATGAGTATGAGGAGATATGGTCATATAAATGTTTTCAGGGCAGGACTAATATGATTCATCTGAAGCTTGATGGAGATCAGACCATTTACACCAATGTTATAGCAATTTCCTGTTTCATGGCGAGACCACAAAATTAAACCCTCTGCAGCACGTGTATACACTAATGATATGTCATGTTTGTGTACATGAAATATAGACCACAGCAGTGAAATTTCAGGTTAATCCAAAGTGTCTGATAAGGAGTATTTCCTTTCGCCACTAGGTGGCGCTATGACTATCACCGTATATTGTTATATAAATGTGCTCAGGGTGGGATGAATATGAATCAAGTTAAGTTTGGTGGACATCGGACCATTTAGTCCAAAGTTAGAGCAATTTCCTGTTTAATGGCGAGACATCAAAATTAAACCCTCTGCAGCACACGTAGACACTCATGTTATATCATGTTTGTGTACATCAATTATAAACCACAGCATTGAAATTCCAGGTTAATCCAAAGATAAGTGTCTGATAAGAAGTACTTCCTTTCGCCACTAGGTGGCGCTATGACTATCACGGTATATTGTCACATAAATTTGTTCAGGCTCAGGATGAATCATGTGAAGTCTGCTGGACATCGGACCATTTACTCCAAAGTTAGAGCAATTTCCTGTTTGATGGCGAGACATCAAAATTCAACACTCTGCAGCGGGCACACCATTCAACATTTGGCTGATCCTGTAATAACTTTTGGTCGTCAGGCTCACATAAACCAAGTTTGGAGCAATTCTGATTAAATCTGTAGGACAAGTTCGTTAAATTACAACACGTGTGCAATGACAAAAATGACCACGAAATTCAAAATGGCCGACTTCCTGTTGGGTTTGGAGCATGGCTCCAAGAGGCTTTTTTTTTTTTATGTAATAGAGTGTTACAGGTGCCTACCAAGTTTCATACATTCAGGTCAAACCAGCTTTGGGGGCTGCTTAATTGAAATATTGCAGGGGGTGCCTTGAGCCATCTTGGTGCATCAAAGCACAGAAATCACATCAGACAACAGGACTTGTGAGCTGTGATGTGTCTGCCACGTTTGGTGAGTTTTCAAGCATCCCTTGTCCCTTCAAAACAACGTTGTGTTTGATGGCGAACAAGGCAGTGCCACGGTGACAGCGTTTGATGAAAACTCAAAACTTCACTTTTAAGTATCATCAAGGTCTAAGGACTTAGACCAGCAAGTCTGAGGTGGGTCTGATTAACCTGCTAGAAGCGGGACATCAAAGAATGTATAAAGTAGTTTTCTGTTGCCAGAAGGTGGCGCTATGGCGGTGATCCAAAATTCTTCTGTAGATGTGTTCAGGGCTGGACTGTCATATGTGTGAAGTTTTGGCAAGATATTCCCATGTGGAATCAAGTTACAGCAATGTTTATCATCACGGCGAAACATCAAAGTTCGCCACCAAACTCTCAGTTTCCACAATAAAGTTTCATCAATGTCTTATGACTTTTTTGACTAAGTTTGAAGTGGATCTGGTCAATTCTGTACATTAAAGTCTAAAACATGACATTTCCCGTTGCCAGTAGGGGGCGCTATGTTTATCTCTAATTATTGACATGTAGATGTGTTCAGGATGGGACTGGCATCAATTTTGTGAAGTCTGGGCAAGATTGGACCCTGTATGCTGGAGTTATAAACTACTTCCTGTTTAGTGGCGAGACCCTTTTGATAACTTTTCATCTTCAAGGTCTTGGGATGGGGATAATAAAAAATTCTTGCATTTCAATTGGGTCCTCGCACCGCTAGGTGCTCGGGCCCTAAATATTATCTTCACCAACATCTTATATATAGGAAAAGTATTGGGAAAAAGAGAATATACATATCACAAATGCAGACAACACTATTAATTCTTTGTAGAATCCCATTAAAAGCTTCAATCAGAATAGTACAAGTAATTAAACAACAATTCAATAAGTTAGATATGGGAGCCTTTTCTACAAACACACTCAAGTCCAATTCATCATTAAGACCAAAATTAGTCCCAAAAGTTCTGTGATCCAAAAGGCTTCTCATCTAAGAAGATTCTCCGTTAGATCACCCCCACGTCTAGGCAGGACTACTTTTTCTATACCACAATAGCTAAGGGCTGTAATTGGATGATTAGCCTGTTTAAAGTGGACTTCTACTGGGTTGTTATTTTGGATAATGAAATGTGATTCTAGGTGGTGTTTTGAATAGGTGACCAATTTTAGGGTCACTCGATACAATGTACCAGTGTTTCTTGATAGAATGTTTCATTTCATTTGCTCTATTGGTAAAATTAAAAACGCAGACTGCCGGTGGTTTGTTTTTTGACTTACTATTACTCTGTGCTTGGGTTACCACTTTTTGTAGAGCTACATCCAAACATTCATCTTCATAACCTCTTTGTTTAAAACGTGATTTCATTATATTTACTTGGTTGTCAAATGATTCTTTTGTAGCCTACCACAGACTCTTTTTATTCTATGGAACTGGCTCACTGGGGTAGCGCCTTTCATGTAGGCTACTGTGTATGGTAGCTGTCCCAGTGCAGAAGATTATTCCTGTCTGTCAGTTTTCTAAACAGGTCTGTGGTTAATTTGTTATCCTCTTTTTTAATACATAGGTCTAGAAAGTTGATAGTGTGACTGTCATATTCTAATTTAAAAGTGAGTGATTCACTTTTACTGTTCAGCCAGGGGCGGATCTAGAAAAATATTCATGGGGTGGCAAGAGGGGGGCAGGAATTTTTGAGGGGTGGCAACATATGGCAGACGTATTTAATCACAGTTATCAGTTTGATGAGAAATAGTATGTTCACACTACATAAGGGCATGGGCTGCCATTTACAAACTCATACAGACAAACTTAATCTCATGCAATCAGTGTCTTGCATTTGAGGTTTCATGTGAAACAGTTCATATTAGGAATAAGTGTTGAAGGAGGTTCAACAAATTCTGAGTCTAACCCTGAACTCTGAGTTGATTTACCCTGAGATGGGAAACGCTGAGTTAGCGGTTCCAGAACAGCTGATTTGAGTTAGTTCAGTCAACTCTGAGTATGTTCACTCACAAATAAAAGACAGCGCCTCCATTTTAATCCAGTGGATGTAGAGATATTAATGCATGTGTAGCAGACGGTGCATGTTTATCTTTAAAAGAAGAGCCTGAGTCAGAGCGAGGAAAGTTAGCCATAAAGTTAATAAAAAAGTTTGATTCAGTGTTGTCGGTTTATTCATCATTTATCAGACTTACATTTCCTTAATGAAGATAAAGTGGTGGAATCTGACTGTGCATCAGGCTGTAGATACATTACATTATATTAAAAATATAATAATATATTTGTTCAGATTTAATCTGATGGGGAAAAACACAGGAGGCAGCACTTGAAAAATAGGAAGATTTAAAACATATAGGCTAGGCTATAGATCAAAGACATAAAGACATGACTATAAACTCACAGTCTGACCCAGACACTGAAATGCTGCACCATTGCTCACTCAGAAATATTAACATATAATCCCCAATATTAGGCTATAGGAATTATGTTCCATCAGTCCGACCAATGACATCAGTGATGGAGATCATTAGTCATTGATACTACTATTTTTAAAATGTAAATAATTAGACCTACACATTATGCGCAATAAACTTGTCGGAGCTGCTCTAACAGACTGACAGTCTGATCCTTGTGCAGTGTTATAAAAAATAATAAATATAAAAAGGACAGACGTTTGATTCTGAGCTGAGAGTGAATTTTCGCTGTGTAATATTTGAATGTAAAGACAAAAACTGATGTCCAAAGAAGTGATTGATGTGCATAAATTCAGTAACTTAAGACAGTCCTGAGTAACAAACTAATATCCAGCAGGATTTAGACTGTGACAGACGGTAAATCTCTGCTAATGAATGCGCTTCGATACAAGCTTTGACACGGACTGAATTAATGAGGAAATGAAACAGCGTGTAAGAGGGAAGAGACAGAGAAAAACCTAACTTGTTCACAGACTCAGTTGCCATAGTGATTGACTCAGAGTTTGATTTACCTCTCTTTCTGGAACTGAAACCCCAGAGTTTCCCCTCATTTCAGGGTTAACTTACTCAGAGTTCTTTCTGGAATAGGCTGCCCCTCTGGCTCCACTCAGTTTTCTAGACAAAGTAGTCTCTTGCTGCTCTGGCGTTATCTCGTGCTGCATTCAGCGCTGTCGGACATTGGAGATTTGCGCTCATAAAAAGGCAAATTGGCCATAAATTTTCTTTGAATTCATTGCTGCCAACTGGGGTGGCAGCAGGGGTGGCATGGCTTTCTTTTAGGGTGGCAGTTGCCACCCTATGCCACCCCGGTAGATCCGCCCACGTGTTCAGCCATTCTGTGAACTTTAATTTTATTCATCTGAAGCAGGTGAGGATACCTGGAGGGAGTGTTTTGAACCTGTTACTGGTCTCATTCTCCCCAGCTTCTTCGTGAACCCGTGGGCTTGAGTCCTTCTTGCTGTTCCTTAAAGTTCTTGTAGTAATGGAAAGAAAATACAAAACATGTCAATTAAATGATCCAGCCTGACCCTGATAACCTCTCCTCTTCCTCCCAGGCTAAGGAAGTGGGAGCACATTTTGATCAAGACAAAGGAGGAGCTGCACTGTGATGAGCTCCACTAATTCAACTTCCGCTGCCGCTGCCTCCTTCGCCCAGGCAGCGAGAGACTTCATTCAATCTTTAAAAATAATATAATAAAATAGTTTTTGAAGTTTTTCCTGACTTGATTATTGATTATTGATTACAGCAGTGTGTGGTGCTCATGTTACTGTTAAAATTCATACCAGATATACTCCATTTAAAAACCAGCAAAGCAAGTCTTAATACATTGTTTAATTTTACATTTAAACTGCACACATTTCAACAATTTACAGCACTGGAGATGTATTTTTAAAAATAGCTGTGGAGGATGTAAATGTGAGTCAAGTTTGAATAATAGAAGCTTAATTTCCAGTGCAACATCGTTTTAGTAACTGCAAGAATTATGATGAAATTAAAAATAATGGCTGATTGAGTGTGGTCGACAGATTGTAGCCTTGTAGCTCCAGCAGCTGGGAAAAGCCAGTTTTAACCACTACTGCCACCCTGTGGTTAAAATGTGTAACATCGCCTTAGTTTGCAGAGATCAGATGTGGCGCAACTTGATGTGTTTTACATTAGAAATTGTGCTAATGATTACTGGTGAACATGGAAATAACTGTAACGAGTAGCATGTCAAAATAAATGTTTTAGCTAGAGATTGTTCAGATAATTATGACATTAAAACAAAACAAAAAGCAAGACTAATAAATGGAAATTGTATGACGAGTATAATACATTTGGGCTTCATACATTTTGAAAAATATTGTAGGCATTATTTGACTTGGCTGATTGGTTTCAGAAACATTGAACTTATTGGTTGTGTTAAACAGAGGGCAGGCCTCATTATCATCTGGAAGACACCGTTATTACGGCGTAAAAAGCGGCGACTACTGTGCCTCCCTACAACGCCGTAGGCCGTTTTACGGCACTTAGTCGCGTTAAAAGCGGCGTTTTAAGGCTCCCTGCAAAAGCGCCGGAAAAAAGCGCCGCTTTTTGCGGCGTTATAATTACAAACGGCCGTAAAAAGCGGCGTCTTCAGACGGGTAGTGTTGAAATAGTGGCGATATATGGCACTTTCGGCTGAGCGCGCCGGACAATCCTCCGCTGCTCCTTTATGCCTTCCCTCCAGTCCCACTCATCCCTCAGTTCCTGGACCAAGTGCAGGAAGAGCAGCTGTCAACGATCCTGATATCCCTGGAGCGCACGGGCGCGTCATGGTTTCCATGCCTGCAGCAGCTGGTATCAGGCCGGCCGTGGGAACTTCCATGACGCGGGGACGCGCTCTCCCATGCGGAGGGAGCGATCAGGAATTACCCGGTGATAGGTCAGCGTCTGTGGGCCTGGCCGCTGAACGGGAACGCTTAGAGAGGCAGGGCCTCTCCCAGGATGTGGTACGCACTATTCAGGACGCGAGAGCCGCGTCTACCAGAGCGTCCTACGCAGCGAAATAGACAGCTTTCCAGCGCTGGTGCATGGAGAGGAGTTTAGATCCCACTGCTTGCTCTCTGCCTCGCGTGCTCTTATACCTACAGCTACTGGTGAACAGGAGCTTGGCTTTCAGCAAGATTAAAACTTATGCCGCTGCTATTTTATCTTGTCACGAGGGTTTCGGTGACAGATCGATGTTTCGCCATCCCCTGCTAAAACGCTTCCTGAGGGGGGTGAGGACACTCCAGCCGGTGTCACGCTCTCTGGCCCCTCAGTGGGATTTGGCGCTGGTTTTACGCGCACTGGTTAAAGCTCCATTCGAACCTTTACATCAGGTTCCACTTAAGTTTCTGTCGGCCAAGACAGCCCTGCTTTGGGCTCTGACCTCCGCGAAAAGAGTCAGTGATTTATCTGCTCTTTCTGTGGCTCCATCATGTCTCAGGATACAGGGAGATGGCAGCTCAGCTATCCTGCGTCCAAACCCGGCTTTCACGCCTAAAAGTATCACTAGCTCGTTCAGATCGAGAGTGATAACTCTGGAGGGGTTCTTTCCCCCTCCCCACAAGGCTGTGGAGGAGGCCACGTATCATCTTCTCTGCCCAGTACGTGCGCTGGCCATTTATGTTGAGCGCACGGCTGCCTCGCGCCGCTCACAACGTCTGTTTGTGCATTACAGAGGGTAATCTCAGGGGCTTCCTCTGTCTGCACAGCGCCTGTCACACTGGCTGTGTGAGGCTGTTTCACAGGCATATCTCTCGTCGGGGGTGGACCCCCCGGAGGGCATTAGAGCGCACTCCACCAGAGGAATTTCATCCTCCACGGCGTTGCACGGAGGAATGTCAGTGGAGGACATTTGTACTGCGGCTTCACAGCAATAAGCATATTGCCCTGCCTTCATTCTGAGCCTACTCTGTCCCTCGCTGAACTGTTACAGTGCCTAATCTACGTCTCAGCTCCTCACAGCAGTAGGTTTATTTATTTCAAGCTGTCCTTGTCCCCAAACTGTACCTTTTTTGGGCGTTTTGGCTATGCGATGCCTTTTTTACGAATGACGCAATGGCGGGCAGTGTTTTTGCTCATTACATTGAAGTAGGTGTGTCTGTGCTTGGCATAGACTATATCCTGCTTCGCCCTTAATCCACTAGCTATAGCCTTAGAGGGCGAAGCCTATATGAAATAGAACGATAGTTACTTAATGTAACTCCAGATTCTATGAGTATAGGCGCAGCCCTCTAAGCTATGGGCCCCACTGGCTCCGTGAGTAGCTGAAGAAAAGGCTATTTTGGAAGCCGATTGTGGAGGCTCAAGGCAATTTATAGCCAAGGTGAGACCGTGGGTGGGGCCCACACAGCAGGTGGGCAGACTAAATTTTCTCAGTGCTGCGCGCACGCGAAGGATAAACCCACTAGCCATAGCCTTAGAGGGCTGCGCCTATTCATAGAATGTGGAATTACATTACCTAACTATCGTTCGCATCCCTCTCAGCCAACCACAGCCACAGCATCAGATAGGCAGTACACTGTAAGAAAATTTCCTGTTAAATAACAGTAAACTACTGGCAGCTACAGTTGCCAGCTTGAAACTGTTATTCTACAGTGTACCTACTGTGATCTACAACAACAGTTTAATACTGTAAAACAAATTACAGTACCATGCTGTATAGAAAAAACACTTTACAGTTTAATACTGTCAGCTGTTTGGTTGCCATTATACTGTTATTTTACAGTTCCTACTGTATTCTCCATAAACAATTTATTACTGTAAAATATATTAAATACTGTAGAATGTGATTTTTACAGTATAACACTGATATAAGCTTATTATTTAAAAGTTTTACATTTCAAAATGAAAACCCCGAAAGTTGCTAGCACAGAAATCGCTTGGACAAGAGACAGCCTTACAACATTAGGTATTTTATTAAAGCTGAAAAATTTCAAAATCCATAAAAACATCATTACTTGTGCTGAACAGGATCTCATATTCCTTTTTTCTGGAACTATAACAACAGATGGCTAACATTACATTTATTACCTTTTGTATTGTCTTGTTTGACTGTAAAGCATAAAGCACAATTTATCAGTCTATTCAACTTCATTTAACTCATCACCACAAGTTTGTTTCCTTCCTCCTTTTTCCCTTCCTTTCTTCCTTCCTCCCTTCCCTCTTCCTTCCTCCTCCTTTCCTTCCTTCCCTTCTTTCCTTTCTTCCTCCCCCCTATTGTCCTTCAATCTTTCCTCCCTTCCCTCCCTCCTTCCTTCTCCCTTCCTTCCTTCTTCCCTTCCTTCCCTCTTTCCTACCTTCTTCCTTCCTCCCCTCTTCCTCCTCCTTTCCTTCTTTCCCTTCTTCCTTCCTTCCTCCCCCCTACTGTCCTCCAGTCTTTCCTTCCTTCCTTCCTTCCTTCCTCTTTCTTACTTCCCAAAGACAACAGGAGTTAAAGTAACCGCATCAATTGCATAGCAGCTAAGAAAACTAACTAGAAACTAACTAAATTGTTATAAAATACATTCCATAAGAATAACAATTAACACATGAAACCGGTTCTCAAAAATGGTGAGTCCAAAAACAAATCTGGAATGGCACATTTCAGACAGACAGACTGAACTATACTGGCTACATAAAGCCCCACTCAAAGTCCACAAGATTTTTTATGAGGGTGGCCACACAGGGATTCACAGTTGCTGCCTTTTTGTGGACCAGCTTCCCCGTCTTCTTTGACACCACCTTCCCCTGGCTGGCCTTTCTTCCCCTCTCGGGATTGATACCAATAAAGCGCCTAAAATGCAAAAGTAGAGAGTGTATATAAGATATTAGGTGTGGTAAGTAAAGATTATTTGCATTTAATACGGAATCCTATCACATTCACCAAATAAAAATTTAAGATGTTTTCTCATGATAATGACCCGTCTCTCATAATTATGAGATAATGATCTTATTTTGAGAAACCGCTATGATAAACAAAAAATTCAGGATTACAACATATCAGTTGTTGCCATTATGACTATTTATTTCAACATTGACTCGAGGTATTATGAAACATAGTTTATTTTGTAAGCAGGGATTTTAGGACTTTGATCTGGAAACTTCAGGTAGATACAAATATCAATACATCCCAATTACTCACACCAAGGTGGAAATCAAATCAAATCAAACGAGTGTCATAATGGCCTCATCTTCTGACAAAATATCCTTTTAAAAACAACCCTACAGCCCAATTTTGGTATTTTTGAAGACTGTATTTCAGGCTTCTCAATCATGGTGTCTATTGTAAAAACAACAATTTTGCTGATTGCAGTATTATGGAGAAAATAGTAGAAGTGCAGCCTAAGTCTACTGCAGTTCCAAATAGTTGCCATGGTTAATGTAACCTAAATAAGGTTGGCCAACCAAACTGTCCTCATAGATTTCAAAATCTGGGTAGGCATTGTCAGTCTTTACACCAAGATTAAAAAAAAGAACAAAAGGTTTCAAGTTTCCCATCTACCTTGGATAATAGGCTTCATGCACAACTCCACTACTTCCTGAACTTAAAGCAGCTCCTTTATTTCCTGTCTTACATTATTGGACAAACTGATTAATCCAGGTGTGTCTGACCTCAGTACTAGTCACAACAATGGTCAAACACACCTGGATTAATCAGTTTGTCCAATAATGTAAGACAGGAAATGAAGGAGCTGCTTTAAGTTCAGGAAGTAGTGGAGCTGTGCATAAAGCCAATTGACTGACAATGGCTGCCTGCATTCAATCATTTTGAAATCAGTGAGTTTAAATAAAGAAATTACTTTGTTGACCACCCTTATTTACTTCATGAACTTAAGTATTGAACCTGCAGTAGATGGAGGCAGACAGAGCAAGGAGAGAGGGCTATTACTCTATATATATTAGCATGTATTGAGTATACTTTTTTGACACTGTTTATATATTTTGTTCGGCAGAGCTTTGACAATACAAAAACTACTTTGATGCACACAGTTATTTTAAATTTGAATATGATATTGAGAGAGAGAGAGAGAGAGAGAGAGAGAGAGATAGAGAGAGACAGACAGACAGACAGACAGACACACAGAAATTCTCTCTCTTTATTTCTCTCAAACATGGAAGTGCCACAAAGCACAGCCTGCCTCTTTTTGGAACCATGTTAGTAGACTGGATTTTTCAGACTGGTTGTGTCGCGGTTGACGCTCTGTACATGGCTGGTGCAACGATAGTTTCAGTGCCCAGTCAGTTTTCTCTGCATGCTACAAGCAAATTCCACAGGAAGAAGAGAACTGCCAATAATGTATCAATGCAGACTGTATTTTCTAATGTGTTCTGTTGACCATTCAGAAAAAGCAGTGGTGCTATTTCTAACAAATACAGCTGATGGGACATTGTAAAATCTGATGAAAATATGAAAAGAAAATCAAGAAAAATGAAATGTCAGGGGAGCAGTTAGAGAAGGGCACATGGCTCATGCAGAGCTCCACACGCAGTGACACAGCCAGTCTGAACAGCCCCATCCCAAGATGGCCGCTAAAAGGAAGCGGGCTATACTTTGAGGTGCTTTCGTGTTTGAGAGGAATAAAGAGATAGATGGGGTGGGAGGTAAAGAGAAAGAATTATTATTAAAAAAAACATGTAGCATTACAATACATTTGGTCTGAACCCAGCGTTACACTTGAATGCACACGCTAGCTTCAACTTCCTCACTATCAAATGGAACAACTGTAATGGTAAAGTTGATATACCAGCATGGCTTATAATAAATGACAATTCAACATTCCTGAACAGAGCTGGCAAGAGGGCTAACATATTCGAACAATATTTTTTTACCTTTGAACAAACTCCAGTGTCCTTGCAGCTTCCTCTTGGTATTGCAAGTTGAACACGTAGTAGGTGGCGAAAACTGCAGCGAGTCCTGTGATGAAGTTTGGTTGGATGCCTTCACAGATGATATGGCTTTCGATGCTGATCATCCATCGTCCAAATGTGACTTTGTCACCAGCAACTGATGCAGACAATTATAGGTAACAGTATCAAATATGGGTATCAGGGCCTTATCCACGCATTTTAAAGATATTGGCTACAACACACCCGATGAAATATTGAGCAATTTATTTTCCCTGTTCTACTGTTTATATCAAGTATCATAAGTTATACTGTTGCAAATCATTACTTTCCACGACTTGAGATGGCAAAAACATTGATGAGAGAACTACATCCATGAGAGACCACAATAAAACTTAAGTTTATGAGACAGATACAAAAAGATAAATTAGATGGATGGAGACACAGAAAGACAAAATGACTTTGTTCTATACTCCATGCCATGCTTATATGACACTTACCCAGCAGTATCAGTCGTGGACTGGTTGGGAGGGTCAGGGTGCGCTCAACATCGGCTGCAGTGGCAGACATCTGTAGAACATGGACAACAGTATCCAAATTAAGAATGAAATTGTGTGTACAGTCAAAGTAGACATAAGAAATAATGCTAAACAAAACTTACATCAGCAAGGAGCATCAGTCCCTCTGTTCTCTCCTCGAAGTAGGCCATCAGCAACTGGATGATGCGAAGAGTCAATTCCCCATCTTCACCATTGGAGATGTCAGACTGTACATCTTTGTTCTTCAGTTTTGTCCTTAAATACCTCTCTACAACTTGTCCACATTCTTCAATGGATAGCTCCAAGGCACGCAACACGTTAATGTCAGTTAGCAACTGAAAGTGACAGTAGATACCCCTTTGGGTAAAAAGGTAAGGCCACTGGATTCTTAAATCTTCAATGGAAGGTGCTGGAGTCTGATTGATTTGTTTACGCTGAAGACAGAATGCTGTTTTCATGAGGTTTATCACTTCTGCCCTCTCACCACCTTGAATACCTTCATGTCTGTAGATGTTCACCAATTGTTGCCGCTTCTGCTCCACTGTCTCATTGGTTTCTTCTGGTGGAGGGTCCGGCTGAAATTGTGTGCATCCGTAAGAATCAGATGGCCTCTGCAGTTGTCCAGACTGTCTTGATGTCCTGTATCGCTTCATTGTCCCTGCACGGTTTACGTTCTCAATTCGTGTTTTCACTTGAGAAAGCAGTGAAGTAAAACCTCCAGCAATGATGACACCTCCTGTTGTCATATCGGCAAAACTACTGGGGTACTGCTTAACGATGTTTCGGCAGATGATGAGACATTCATTGCGTGTGGGGTTAGCCTCATACTTTCTTATTTCATCAACAAGGACTCGTATCATCTGCCTTCGCTTGTCAGGAGCAGGTCTCTTGCTGTTGGCAATGGCTGACTGCACTTCCTCTGGCATTTTATCCCATGGTACTTCAAAGGTTTCATGCCATTTCCTGGCTATGTTGGCTGATTGGCTTACCCTGCGCGAAGTACAAGGTGATGATGCTTGTGAAGAGCTTGACAATGATGAAAAGCTGGACAGTGAAGATGAAGAGGAAGGCAATGGACTGGAGAGTGAAGTCAGATTTGTATGTCTTGAGTCATCTGGCAAGCTTTGTAGATCAAGTGTAACTGTAGTAGATTCTTAAACACATGAAAACAAAATATATTACATCACAATTTCACAATATTTGTCCCATATGCATGCAAATTGATATCATAAACAATAGAGATTGTGAATTTGCATGGGAATTCAATTTATTGTTTTGAAGAGACTTAAAGCCACAGTACAATACTAGAAATTGCCTTTGAGAGGACTGTGTATAGTCTGCGGCCAGCCCAAATCACTACATTCTGTGTTCATTCCATATGTCAGCTGAGTGTAAACAGTCTTGTTTTTGAGTAAGTACTGTAGCTTTAACTGGACAGGAAAACCACTAACACTATATCATTATTACTTACCCATTTTGAATGCCTCCAGAAGTTTCCTTTGCTGGACAACAGGCAAGAGGTCTCTGATTTCATCTTGCTGCACATATTGGAGGTCTGCTACTGATTCCACACCTGAGATTTCAAGTGCAGTGATGACCTGTTTTTGAGTATCCTCAGAGAGATTGGGCAAAGCCTTGAGGATGATGACCTTTAGTTCATCACCAATGGATGACATGAATCTAAAATGTGGGGACAGAATGGTGAAGAGTTAGCAAAGACATACCCCAAACTGAATATTCAGGCAGTGGGTAGTGATCAAGCAGCTCTGCTTGACTGACACAGCAGTAGGCTTCCTGCATTGGTGTAGTGAGGTAAGCATTAATCTCTGGTTGACGAACAGCCTGATATAACTCAGTGATAAAGTACACTGCTGAATTCTTATTAATGACAGCCTTTTTGATTTTTCCCACAACAAGGCCATCATCATTATGACTTACCAGAACAAACATGTTAGTCTTATATGTTGTCCCTTTTACTGTCACATCATGACTAATGAGGGTATTTAGAGGATCAAAATTAAGATGAGCTACTGACTGTCTTATCTTATCATTGTAGTCTCCAACAATAAATTCAGTTGCCTTCTCTACCACAACAGATGGTGGAAATAGGGTTCCAGCACTTAGAAAAGACTGCAAAAGCTGATGTCTTTCAGCAAGGGATCCACAGAGGTTTTTGAAGTTATGCAGCCTTCTTGCGCACTGCTTGAAATAAGTATGCTTACTTTCAAATCTTAATGTCCATACACGGATCAGTGGCCCAAAGTGAACAATGAGTTCTGGATAATGATTTAGGTAGTGATGCTTGGGCTTTAGTGGATGATCCCCAAAAGTCTGCATTCTGGAATGCAAGTACTCATCTATCAGAACTCTTAAATATGCGACCTGGCCTGTGGAAATGGTGGGAGCACAAACAAGCTCCACAATCTCTCTCAGCTGTAAAATAAGCTGCCATACCTCACTGTTTGCAGGGCTTTTTATTTTATCGCCAATTAATAATGGCAACATTCTCAGGAAACACCAATTCTGAACTGCATGTCCAGAGAGTTTTCCAGCGCCTGGGTTCACCTCACAAGGTTTGTTGTTGGCATCATTACCCAGATATTTAAACTGGTTAATGCGTCGATTCAGTTCAACATAAGTAAACTCTTTTTCTTTTGAAACAAGGTGGTTGAGGTACAATGCCAAATCTGCAGAGACAATGCCCTCAAAAAGGTCATGGCCGAGACAAGGAGGTAATCCAGGCTGACACACATGAAAATATGTCAGCTCATTGAAAATGGAGTCAAATTTAACACCACTACAGTCCCTTGCTTCCACATTATGACTCCGAGCCTCAATGTTTTTATTATATGATTGTGGTGTGCGGTCAGGGCCCTTAGCCAGAGGATCTGCCAGAAATGTTTCCCGATCAATCTCACAATATCTGCAAAAATGTGAGCTCTTGCTAAAATTTTCAGTGAAGCCCCCAATGTTGTGTGAACCCAAATTGTCTCCTGCTATGGCACACAGGGTTCCCTTGCAGAGCTGACCATCCGACAAAGTTACTCCATTCAGTTCAAGATCCTTTAAATCTTTCACAAGAGAGCCAAACACTAAATCCTGTCCAAAATATTTATAGTCTTGCTCTCGACAAAGCAGCACAAGTTGCATCTGATCAATACTTGATCTGTTGTAGGGCAAAATATTTGCAAGGGTCAGATACACGGCCAAAATTTTGTGCTTTTTCCTCCCAGACCCTAGGGGGTTTACAACCTCAAAGGAATCCTGATAAAGGATTAAGCCTAATGAAGAGTCCGTGGGCTTGAGCAGCAAGTTCTTTTCAATATTTGTGCCATCCCACAAATCCTGTAAAATATTATCAGGTTGTACTCTAGTTTTTTCTTGCTGTAGTTGCTCCCTCACTGACTCTGAGGACAAGAGAGACTGAATGGTGTCTTTCACCGGAACATACTGTGCAAAACATTCTTTGCCGGACTCATTCTGACCAAGACAAATGGACACTGGTTCCACATAATTGAAATTACTTTTAAAAAATGTTTTTCTCTTATGGTCTGTTTTGAGTGTGTGGGTATTGCTAGCCCTGTGGAGATCCTCATGTTTTAGGGTATCTATGACAGTATTTATGTCAGCTTCAGAGAGTCCAAGTGAAGTCAACTTTTCATTAAGTTTGGACAGTAGGTGTGACTGATTTATGTCATGTATTTCCTGATAGTGTTCAATAATTGTTTGAATAGTAGAGGAGGGAAGGAGCAATTTAGCTTGTAGTTTCAGATAAAACAAGGCTAAATGTCTGAGAAATTCTCCTTCGTCAGCTTTTTCTGGGTAGACCTCCATATCTTCATAACCGGACTGACTGGGATTCTCAAGTTGTGTATCACAACACTCATCATTCCAATCACTGGTACTGCTTGGATTTGCAACTGAGTCAACTAGACTTTCTTCAGCGCAATCTTTATGCTTTCTTGACACATGTGATGTGAATGTAGACTTAACTGTAAATTTTTTGTCACATTGTCTGAAAGGGCATGTAACTGTCTTGCCTTCAGTTATATGACTTTTTAGATGCAAGAGAAGACCCCGGATATCCTCACACTTAGTACTACACAAGTCAATATGACATGTTAAATCTCCTGCATTATCCAGTTTAGTCATATTCTTTCCATATTTATGACGATAAGTGTGAGAGCGAAAGGCATGTGCCTGACATATGCAAATGTATTGCTGCAGGTCTTAGCACATATGTTGCAAGTTATCATGTTTACACTGCAACCTACAGGCCTTTACAGCAAAATAATCTCACTAGTCCAACACGCAGTCTTTAAACTAAGTTACTCTCTCACGGATAACACAAATATTACATCAAAACAAAGTCAGCTAGTTAACTGTTAGCTATATAGCTTTAGTGCATATTTCAATCAACTTTTTAGCTCTTATTTGCATCAACCTGCATGACAAACAAGTTTCCCTATGAACTCCTATAAACCTGTTTACTTGAAAGAGCGCCACAATACACGGTAAAATAAAGCTCAACAAATCCGTGGAGGATTCGAACTTGAAATAAGTTCACCGTTAATGACCAAGCCAGCTAACGTTAACTTACGTGGTTCAACACTCAGCAACTAACGTTAAGTAAATTATCGTCATGCTAGCTTGCGACATGCGGTACACACGTAATTTTGACTATGGATTTTTCGGCAATAAACAGTCAATACAATACTACTCCAACACAAAATCACATAATAGGGTTATGCTGACTTTAATAAGATTGCATTTACCTTTTTAAGTAAGCCACAGGATCAGGATGGATGAAGGTGTGCAGGTGAGGAGGAAACGTGGAGGAGACGGGAGGAGAGCAGCAGGTGGTGATGCTCCGTCCAGTTTGGTGCTGGCAGCTTAAGAGTCCGGGTGAAAATCACCTTGTACAATTATTCCTCGTCTTGTTATTCTTAACTCATTCTTGAATAAAATCACTGATGTGTATTTTTGACTTTGCTCAGTTGAGTTATGAACGGACTCAAGATCAAGTCTGATTTAAAGTCAACCGACGAAGAAAACAAATACTGCATTATACCGTAAGATTATACTGTAGCTTACTGTTAATATTTTGTTCCTCAAAGACGTCAGCATTTACAGTATTCAACTCTATTTACGAAGAACGGTACATTACTGTACAAAATGTCCTGTATTTTTACAGCAATTTGTTACAGTGTATATATTTAGCATCTGCCATCTTAGAAAAGTCAAAAGAAAAGAAACAGAGTGAAATTGGGAGAGAGAGAGAGAGAGAGAGAGAGAGAGAGAGAGAGAGAGAGAGAGAGAGAGAGAAACGCAACATTGATTTACAATTGTGGTGATCTCCCTCCAGGCTACCTTTGCATCATCAGCCCGTGGAGGTCTGCTCGCAGTTCCATATATTCGGACACTGAGAGCTTGGACCTCCTGGACCAAAACATCAGTTTCCTCCTGGAAAAAGTTTGGCTGTCTGACGCTGCTGCTCTCTTCTGCTGTGGCGAATTGAGTAAACTTTAATTACGCCTTCGCATGGCGCATTTATATGGGGTGCCGTTTGTAAAGTGGCTCGCGCTGAAAATAACATCAACATTTTGCCACATTTAGCTTCAAACAATGTTTAAAAAAGTGTTGTGAATTTTTTAACGTCACCCTTTACCACATTTACAGCAATATTTGTTAACTTAGAAATATATTAAATAGTTAAATCTAAATATTAAATGTGGCACTTAAATGTTAAATCTAAATATTAAATCTAAATCTAAATATTAAATCTAAATCTAAATGTTAAATATAAATGTTAAATCTAAATCTAAATTTAAATGTTAAATCTAAATGTAAATCTAAATGCTAAATGTAAATCTAAATCTAAATGTTAAATGTTAAATCTCAATGTTCTGTCTGAAACTAAATATTCAGCTAAAATGCAAATTAACACCGCTGGTCACCGGAAGTACCAAAATAAAAGCTCGAGATGATCGGACTGTGTTTATGGAATCAAATGATGAATTAAAACCAGCTTATCGGGGGAAATGAACACTTGAACATACATTAGCGTGATAATAACTACCTAAAATAACAAAAAACATGTTCGGAGAAAGTTTATTAGACGTGTACTTTGAGTTGTTAGTGTCCCTTTGGAGGGAATCGCCTGGTTGTTTACAAATACTTCCGGGTAGAAAACCAGCAGAGTTTAGCTAGATATATGTGTGTATATATCTCATATTTTTCACGTCGCTATAGCACCATTTAGAGTAATCTGATTTTTGTAAAGACCATAAACACAATGATTGAACACACATTACTATTTCTGTGTGCACGCTTTGAAATTTATAACATGGTTATCGCAGATTAGCTGGGCTAACTGTTAGCTGTTAGCCCTGTACGCGGTGTCTGTAACGTCAATAACTCAATAAACGGTCCGTGAAAAAAATATTTTTCCAGCGGATGTCTTAGTTACAACATGATTGAGCTAGCAAAGCAGTTTTGTGTTGCTACGTGTGGTATTTATTCAGTTTTGGGAAATCACGATGTCTAGAAAGCATCAGTGGCTGCAGCTAACAGAGACAGCTAACATCAGGACGTCATCTCTTAATAGCCTTCTGTTGTCGGATACGACATGAAACTACTCCAGTTAGCTCAATAATGTTGTAACTAAGACATCCGCTGGAAAAAAATGTTTCTTTCATGGACCGTTCACTGAGTTAATGAGTCATTACAGACACCGCTAATGGGGCTAACATCTTACGGTTTTCTAGTGGGTTTTCTACCTGGATGTATTTGTAAACAACACGGCAATTCCCAAAGGGACACTAGCAACTCAAAGTACACATCAAATAAACTTTCTCCAAACATGTCTTTTTTTTGTTAATTTGTGTAGTTATTATCACATGTTCAAGTGTTTATTTCCCCCGATAAGTTGGTTTTAATTCGTTATTTGATTTTATAAACACAGTCTGACCATCTCGAGCTTTAATTTTGGTACTTCCGGTGACCGGTGGTATAAATTTGCATATTAGCTAAATATTTAGTTTCACCCAGAACATTTAAATTCAACATTTAACATTTAGATTTAGATTTAACATTTAGATTTAGTATTTAGATATAGATTTAGCATTTAGATTTAACATTTTGATTTAATATTTAATTTAGATTTAATATTTAGAATTAACATTTAGATTTAGATTTAATATTTAGATTCAGCATTTAGATTTAGATTTAATATTTAGATTTAACATTTAACATTTAGGTGCCACATTTAATATTTAGATTTAACTATTTAATATATTTCTAATTTAACAAATACTGTTGTAAATGTGGTAAAAGGTGATGTTAAAAAATGCACAACACTTTTTTAAACATTGTTTGAAATTAAATGTGGCAAAATGTTGATGTTATGAGCCACTTTACAAACGGCACCCCATACATTTAAGGGCGAGGAGAGGGGCTCATTTGATTGGTGTGATGTGAATGGGCTGTGTAAAACCCACTCCACGCCTTCTCTCCTCCTTCTTTCTGACTTGCGCAGGTAGGAGGGACGGAGGTGGGAAAGAGGAATAGCTGCGCCAGCGCGCACGGTGCGCCAAACTTGCAAAATCCGCCTGGCTACACCCAGTTGGTGAAGCGCAGGTGTGCTGCGCCCCCGCCTCGTCTGTGAAACTAGAGCCCTTAGTATTTTTACAAACAGCACAGTGCATTCATTTCTTGCATGTAAACTTCTGAAATGGTGTATTGTCAACTTCCATACACAACAAAGTATATGCATTAGTGTTAAGTCACTAAACTGGGATAGAGTCCTCATAGTCCAAACTAACACCTTCAGCTCCACTGCATCAGTGGACTGGATGTTAACCATGTAATCCTATTCATAAAACAATATCTGACACAACAAAACCTAAATTATGAGAATAACATCTCCTGAAGCCTTAAAATAAACAGCTTGAAACAATTTGACATGTCATATACAACAAGACACTGGGAGAAATGTTTGGTTCATTTTTTATTGGTGTATAAAAGAGACTTTTCTTTTAATATAAAACTGATGATAAACAAATCAATTGTTATTATAAGGAAAAAGAAGTAAAAACCAAAGCATAACAAATGATAGATAGGAAAGTGGATATTTGGCTACTCTGTGAGATATTTTTTCCCACTTTTCAAGTGAACTTGATAAAGCCTTTGACTTAATAGCACAAATGGACGTAGTGACCAGAACTAGGGATTCTCTACTTCCAGGAGTCAAGGAATCAGCCTATACCACAAATCACTTAACACCATAAGATCCCTGCTGGTTCACCCTAAACACAGGAACTCCCCTGTGAAGAAGACAAGAGAGGTGTATTACATCATCACAACCTCACATAAAACAGCTGAGGGGAACACTGCATCAGTGGAACAGCAAAAAGTCTGAACAAGAGACTGAATGAACGCCAGAAACAGACAACATCCCTCAGCATCAGCATCTACTGGGAGATCGTTCACATCACACAGTCTCTCCTTGCATATAACCACCTGCCATTAGATGACTGAAGTACTGCACTGAATGCAGTTGAAAGCTCTAGAGAAAGCTAACCTTGACATGGGATTATTTTGGTAAACGGCTGGAATCATAACTACAGCCTGGGACTGTTATTACATCACCCCCTTTCCATTAAGACTCCTGTTGTGGTGCTCTGCTGCCCCCTGCAGGGAGGCATGGAACATGACATCACATGATTGTCATGGCTTGTCTGTGGTCATGCCACGCTTCATGAGCAAGTTAAAATGTAACTTGTGCATTTGACATGTCCATTTTTGTACACTGCAGTGTATGATTGGAAATAATTGTGTCATTTTTCAAACACAGTCTAAGGCTGGAGATATACTTCCTTTAAACTAAGCATTCGCATGTGCATGATGGCTACCTCACGTACCCTGTGTCTGCTTGGAGTGTTGGTTGTGCATGTCCACAAATGCAAGATGCAAATACACACATGAATGGTAGGGGCAGTGATGGCAGAATGAGAAAACATACTTGCCATTGTCACAGTGTGTTTGACACATACTACCTATGATGGCACCACTGTCCTCACTAGTACCCTCCTCAAGTCAGAGTCCTGCACCAGGTAACCAGCAAAAGCCGTGTAACAGGTAAAAAAATGTGTACATATATATAAATTCACATGTACAGGCACAGGTAAAACAGAACTATTTGCAGCCAGGCAACAGGTGAGAAGAGAAATACATTTTTTATGTTTCAGAATCAAACAAATGAAAAAGATGTGCAGTACATGTGCAATACTTTGACATCTAAATCTCTATTATCATGCCTCAATTCCTTTTATTTTGAAAGTCAGTAAATGGAGGAGGAGGTGGTAGCCCACATCGAATTCAAGACACGGGGGCGGCTTTGACTTAGCCATAATGACAGGTAATGGGTCGGTTCTGGTTCTGACCTTTACGAGTGTGGGCGGGTGCGGGTTTAAAAAAACGGACCTGTGTAGGACTCTGCCTCAAGTGTTGCCATGTTTATTGTTTATGTCACACAAATCTGGAAGTTCTGCTTGTGCTGAGTTCTGCGCTGTAGACTCTAGTGGAGTCATCCAGTAACATAGTATAATGTAGTATATAGGCAATTTTGTCAACAGTTATATCCTCAATGCAGCTGGTTGTGTATGCAAATGTGTGGTTAAAAAGCCAGTATATCTCCAGCCTAACACAGTCAGCTCTGTAGTGATGGTGTCATTGCTGACATCTGTACCTGCAGGACGCGGTGCCAACAGCAATTTGGTCATTTCTTCAACATGTGATGGTGTGATGACATTTCTAACTATGTACAGTAAGGTCACTATTACTCCATGTCAGCGGCACACCAGCCACAGTTCTGACTTTCTGTTTCTCCACCAGACTAAATCCAAATCAAAGATTACACTGATTTAAAGGTTGCTTTTGGCAAAAGTGCAAATGATACCATTTGGAAAGAAAATGATGCACCTTTTCTCTCTCTCGCGCACACACACACACACACACACACACACACACACACACACACACAGACAAGGCTTTGGTGTTCATAGTAACAGTGCTTAGAAGAGGACACAGGGACAGCCACCACTCTCCTGTTTCCCTGTGTGATGAGCTGGAGGAGGAGGACTCTCCATCTCCTGAAACTTTCTGTGGATGAGGAAGAGTAGAAACAGAGAAAGAAGAATGAATCATTGTAAAGTGTTGCCCTTGGTGACAGGGGGCACAGTGTCCCCTTGTACACATTACAATGTCATTTGACTGATAGTTGATATCCCAAATATTGATGACTGCAGGTCTAACTAGAATTACCACCTTGCAGTTGTATGCCTCCGCACACCAGTCAAGTTTCTTTTACAGTTTACATCTATGTCTGTGAAAACATGGATGCTTCACACCCATTGTCCCCCCAGCAGCACAAAAGAATCAGAATAAACAAAGAATAAACAATCAGCACAGGTTCAAGTTGGACACCCAAGATTAGTGTCACCAATTAAGCATCTGACCAAATATTTCCCCTTCTGTTCCTGAGATATGACATTGAGTAATGGCCAGTACAGTGTTTTATGTAGCCATTATGATGTCGCAGCAGAGTTGACCTTTGACCTTTTGTATATAAAATATCACCACTTCATTATTTTATCTTGTTAGACATTTATGCGAAATTTTTATGTGAAATTAATTCCTAAGTTATGGCCAAAAACATATTTAATTTATTCACACTGACCTTGACCTTTGACCTTCGACCACAAAATTTAAAACCATCTATTCTTCAATACAAGAGCACAAGAAATTCCCTCAAGGTGTTCTAGAAATATCATGTTCATAAAAATGAGCCAGATGCAAGGTCACACTGACCTTGACTTTTGCCCACCAAAATCCAATCAGTTCAGTCTAAGTGAACATCTGCGCCAAATTTAAAGATATTCCCTCACGATATTCTTGACATATCCCATTCACAAAATGAGACAGACAAGGTCACAGTGATCTTGACCTTTGACCACCAAAATCTAATCTGTTCATTATTGAGTCCAAGTGAATGTTTGTGCCAAATTTGAAGAAATTTCCTGGGACATATGTACATCGTACATACAGACAACTCAATACAGGCATAAAAAGATGTGAAAGATCTGAAGAGAAAACTGTTTGAGAGGATTCTTGGTTGTAAGATTAAACTACTCATAATCCTTTACTGGACTGTAACAAAATCTAAGGTGTATTCATTGTCATGGGATCTGCTTTTGATTTAATCCCTGCTTTGGGGATTCTCATTAGCATTAGATTGTGTTTAGACCGATATCCCTAACTTACAGGTATGTGTGGATATCGCAGATTGTAACACATTTGACGAATTTCCTACCCCTAATATACCTCCGTACCCTGGTCGGGCGGTGTCGATGGGTGGCCGAGTGGACCATGGCGGCGCTGACGGTGACGACCGAAGGCCGGAACTGGAGTACCCAGCGGTGAGCAAGGCGTTGGCTGCGGGGCGAGAGTGCGGAGCCGGGCCTTGGCCTGGCTGGGAGCTGAGACCAGAGCTTGGGGGGAGTCACCTGAGATGACCGTGGCGGGGACCACAGCGGCTGGAGACTCATTCGCAGAGTTTACTGAAGTTACTGGTGAGGTGTAGCAGCCTTACTACAACCAAAATTAGCTACAGCCAACATAGGGAAAATACCTCAAGAGTCAGCGAGAGCTGGGGTGGAAAATGACTCACATATGGATTACATGGTAACAGACATTGGAACGGACACAACTATGCATTGGATCTGTGACTCAGTGAAGGATAGGGGCACGGACCTATCCACCAGGGTTAGAATTAGCAGCACTCAGGGCAAGGCGGGCGCATGTGTAGAGGACAAAAGTAGCACAGTTGAGAACAAGATGCTTCAGGTTTGTCCTTGCAGCTGGCAGAGCGTAACATCAATAAAAGGCCTCAGAACTCATCAGGGAAAGAAGAATTGTGTGGCAAAGAAAGGGCAGAGTAGGCGCATTGATCAGTACTTCCTAAGAAGTCAGTCGAGTCAGTCGGGTGAACTCCAGCAGCACTGGAGGAGGAGGGGGTAGTAAGAGAGGATGCAGGTAACACTGAGGACAGTATGCCATTCAGAGAGAGAACCATGGAGCACAAGGTTAGAGTTAGATGGCCTAGGGCAGATGACAGTAAAGAATGGGAGATAGTTAGTTTGTCAGTAATCTTAATCAGGCTTAGAGGAAATGCAATCGAAATGTTAGAAAAGATGGGAGATATAATTTACTCATATGGTGCAGAGAGGTTCGGGGTGCATGAGAGAAAGAGGAGTGGGAGGGCACAGTCAGGTAAGTCTAGGCGGCAAAGAGAAATAGAGAAGTTAGTTAAGGAAAGGAGACAGTTAAGAAAGCAGTGGAAAAAAGCTACAGAAGAACAAGGGAAGGGAATTAATGTGTTGCAAGAGGAGTTGAGAAGCAGGCTAGCAGTTCTTAGAAGGGCAGAGCATCTTAGGAAAAAGAGGAGGAAGAAGGAACATGTTAGGACCGTTTTTTTCAGCGACCCTTTTAAGTTTGTTAAAGGATTGTTCAGCTAGAAAAAGGGAAGGCAGCTCACAGCAGGAAAGCTAGAGGTTGAAGAATATTTGAGAAGTACAAATTCAGATTTAGAGAAGCAAATAAATAAATTAAATCAAATCAAATAAATCACCTGATATCCTTAATTTTTTTGTGGAAACAGCTTCGAATAGTTTGGGAGAAACAAATTATCAGAAGAGCATGGCATAGGGCAGGGGGTGTCCTCATTCCTAAAGAGAAGGAGTCTGTGGACCTCAGCCAATTCCACATAATTTCTCTCTTGAATGTAGAGGGGAAGATTTCTGTAGTGTAGTAGCACACAGATTAGCTAGCTACTTAGAAAGGAATAACTTAATAGATACCATGGTGCAGAAGGTAGGAATACCAGGTTTTGCAAGGTGCTTAGAGCATACTAGCATGATCTGGCACCAGATTCAGGCAGCGAAGATTAAGAAACGGGATCTGCATGTAATATTTTTAGATCTTGCAAATGTGTTTGGTTCAGTACCGCATAGCCTCATTTGGAGTGCGTTTGACTACTTCAAAATGCCACAGGTAGTTGTTAACTTAGTGAAAGCATACTTTCAGGATATTAGGTTGTGTCTAAGTTAGGCAGTTTTCACAACAGGTTGGCAGAGGCTAGAAATAGGCATCATGGCAGGGTGTACAATTTCTCCATTACCATTCACTATGGTGATGGAAGTAATCATCAGGGCTTCTAAGTGGGTGGTAGGTGGAGAGAGACGGAAGAACGGGTTGCATCTTCCACCAGTTAGGGCTTACATGGATGACATGACACTGGTGACCACAACAATGCCATATACAAAGAGGCTACTAGAGAAGGTAAATAAGAACCTCAAGTGGGCCAGCATGAAGATCAAGCCTAGTAAGTCTAGAAGCATCTTGATACGTAGAGGGAAGTTAAGTGATAGGAAGTTTGTCATAGATGATGAAGAAATCCCAACAATTAGTGAAAAGTAAGGAAATAGCTCAGGTAGGTGGCACAATGTAGAGTTGAATGATGAGGAACAGGTGGTGAAATTTAGAAAAGATGTGGTGGAAGGATTGGATAGAGTAAATAAAACAGAACTTCCAGGAAAGTTGAAGTTGTGGTGTTCCCAATTTGGTCTATATCCTAGGTTAATGTGGCTATTGTCAATTTACTAAATTCCAATATCCGTTGTGGAGAGAACTGAAAGGTTGGTTTGCTCCTATATTAGGAAGTGGTTGGGCGCTCCTAGGTGCCAAAGTAGTGTTGCATTGTATGGAAAAGGAATACTTCAGCTGCCAGTATCTAGTTTAACAGAGGAATTTAAATGTACCAAGGTCAGGACAGAGCTCTTGTTATCTGGGAGAAAGGACGTGGTAGTTAGTGTGTGGTTCCAAATCCAACCAAGGGGAGGAAGTGGAACCCAAGAGTGAGGACTTTGTTACACAATACTATAGTGAACTAGGAGTCAAGGATGATGCTTTTTCTTTTAATAGGGTTACAGTCGACTACGTAGAGAAAATGCTGAACGAGCTTAATATTACTAAGGCTACTGGGCTTGATGGGATTGGTGCTAGGTTCTTAAGAGATGCTTCGGCTGACATTGCTCCATACGTAATGTGTATAATTGATCTTTCACTGGAGCAAGGAAAATTTCTCACTGATTTTAAACATGCGAAAGTAACTCAATCTACAAAAAGGGAAGTAAATCTAACCCTAGCAACTATAGACCAGTTTCAATTCTAAGTGTGATCTCTAAGGTTAAGAAAGAAGTCAATCAAGGGAGAATGTGTGGGCTTGTTCTATCAGACCTCCAAAAAGCTTTCGACACAGTCAACCATAACATACTGCTGCTAAAGATGAAGGCTCTAGGATTAGACAGCTCCGCCATTGAGTGGCTAGGGTCTTATCTATCAGGAAGGGACCAGTGAGTTGATGTTGGGGGAGTGTTGTCAGAGGCCATGCCTGTTTCCTGTGGGGTTCCACAGGGCAGTGTTCTCGGGCCACTGCTCCTCCTACTCTACATCAATGACATGAAAGCTGTTTGCTCCAGCCCTTTATTTTTATATGCTGACAATTCTGCCGTTCTCGCATCACACAAAGGCATATATTGCATACAGAACATTCTAAGAGAGGATCTAGACAGGGTTCAAACATGGCTGTCTGGAAATAGGTTGCTATTGCATCTAGGTAAGACCGAATCTATATTATAAGGCTCAAAAGTTTTTTTCTCAATGACCTCACAGACAGTAATATATATCACACCTCTGAAATATTCGACATAGAATTAGCCTTGGAATATTTTATAAAATCATTTATTACTATCATTGATAAACATGCACCTCTTAAAAAGCACAGGATTAAAAATAGATCAAGTCCCTGGTTTTCCACAGAATTATCAATAATGTTTAAGAAAAGGGACAAAGCCTGGGCTCTAGCAAGGCGTACTGGTGAAGCAGCCCATTGGCTAACTTTTAGACAACTCAGAAATAAATGCACATCCTCCTTGAGAAAAGCAAAAGCTAATTATCACATAGAATTAATCTCTAACTCTTTTTGCAGATCCGTCAAAATTTTGGAAAGCAGTAAATATGAACAAAAACAAATCCTCTACATCCACTCCTTCTTCTGTTACATTTAATGACTGCTTAATAAATGATCCATCAGAGATCTGCCATGCTTTCAACACACACTTTGCTGCTGCTGGAAATCAGTTTGATATGGTTTACTCAGATTACTCTCTTAGTAATAACCCTCGGGATCATGCGCTCCCCTCATATCGTACCTCTCAGTTCACCCTCCAAACTTTCACTTCATCTATTGTTAAGGAAGCGCTGCAAACTATTGACTGCAGGAAAGCAACTGGGGAGGATAATTTAGACCCCTATTTCTTAAAGCTCTCTGCCCCAATTATTACTAATCAAATTACACATCTGTTTAATCTCTCAATTTCTACTGGAGTTATCCCTCAGATCTGGAAATCCGCACATGTAGTCCCACTCCATAAGGGTTGGTGATAAAAATGATCTCAACAACTATCGGCCAATTTCCAAACTGTCCTGTCTTGCTAAAATCCTGGAATCCTTAGTTAATAATCAGCTCAAATCATTCCTCTCAAGTAACTCTGTGTTAAACCCACATCAATCTGGTTTCAGAGCAAAGCACAGTACTGTCACTGCCACCACTTCAGTTGTAAATGATATCATAGCTGCTGTCGATAAAGGTAAATACTGTGCTGCACTTTTTGTCGATTTATCCAAAGCATTTGATACTGTTGATCATGCTCTGCTCCTACAGAGATTACATGATATTGGTTTTGATTGTAATTCCTGTAAATGGTTTCAGGACTACCTTTCTCAAAGACAGCAGTGTGTGATTTCGGGAAACAACCGTTCTACATTTTTACCCCTGTTAAAGGGGGTACCACAAGGTTCAATACTGGGTCCTGTCTTATTCACTATTTATATTAACAATATCACATCCTCCATAACAAATTGTAACGCTCATCTGTACGCGGATGATACAGTCCTGTATTGTTCTTCTAGCACTGCACATTCAGCCACCCAAATCTTACAACAAGCCTTTGACAACTTGCAAAATGCACTCTGTAATTTAAAACTAGCATTGAATGCAAACAAAACCAAATACATGCTGTTCTCCAGAGCCAGAGATATTGTTGATGTTGATATTGTTGAAAATGGTTTACATATTGCCACTCTAAATGGTCACAGTATTGAGAGGGTATCACAGTATAAATATCTTGGTATCTGGTTGGATCAAAAAGTCACATTTAAATTTCACATAGACACACTCGTCAGTAAGTTACGACAAAAAATTGGATACTTGTACAGAAACATAGTGAGTTTTCCCATGTTCAGTAGGAAGCGGATAATTGAGGCCGTCTTCATGTCTGTACTGGATTATGGTGACGTCATCTATAGACACGCCTCTGCCTCCACTCTTAAACCCCTTGATTCAGTTTATCACTCTGCCCTGAGATTTATTACCGGTGACAGTTATTCTACACATCATTGCATCCTATATGAAAAGGTCAGGTGGACATCTCTAACAGTTAGACGTAACAGACATTGGTTTTTATACATCTACAAAGCCCTAAATGCAAAATTACCGTCATACATCTCCTCCCTATTAAACTGGTCCAATAACCATTATTCAACTCGTTCAAGTGACTGGCTAACGCTCAAAGTCCCCCGTGCAAATACTGAGCTTGGGAAAACTGCCTTTAGTTTTTGTGCTGCACACACTTGGAACACCTTACAACAAACACTAAAACTCAATGCACTTGTATCTATAGGCCAGTTTAAAACCATGATTACAAACTACTCCACTCTTGAATGTAATTGTTTTTAACTGAGTTCTGTTGTTTGATTGTCTGCGCTGTGTGTTTGACTGTCTTGTTTGTATGTGTATTTGTAGTTGTGTCTATTTATGTGTGTGTGTCTGTGTATGTGTGTGTATGTGTGTATATGTGTATATACATGTGAATGTATGTGGTATACATGTATGTTTATGTGTATGTATATGCATGTGTATATATATTTTCTCTGCTTTGTTTTGTTATCATATTTATTCTGTTCTAATTGTACTCTCGACATCATTGTAAATGAGGGCAGTCCCTCAATGATTTCTCGAGATTAAATAAAGGTTGAATGAATGAATGAAAAAGTCAGATTGAGCAAGGAGGACAAACTTGTTATAACTACTGGAGGGGTAACAATCACATCACAGCCCTCAATTAAATACTTAGGTTGTATCCTCGATGGGTCTCTAGGGGGCGCTTCTATGGCTCTAAAGACCCTGGGAAAAATAAATGCTAGAACTTGATTCCTTGCAAGAAAGGCTACACTACTGAACCAGGAGTGTCTAAAGATATTAGCTTCCTGTTTAATTCAATGTCACTTTGATTACGCTATTAGTTCCTGGTACTTGAGTCTAAACAAAGCTCTGAAACAAAAACTTCAGACATCACAGAACACACTAATTAGAGTAGTCCTGAGGCTGAACCACAGGAACCACGTGGGAATGGCTCAATTTAAACAATTACAGTGGCTACCTGTTGAGGCCAGAGCTAGACAGATCCAATTTACTATGGTCCACAGGATTTTGAATAATAGAGCTCCAACTTATTCTCCAACTTATTTTTTTATAATTATTTCAAGAGAATTGCAAATGGACATAATACTAGAGCTAGCCGAGGAAATGTTGCCCTATATAAACACAGGACAAAGACAGGAGGTGAATCCTTTATCTATGCCGGTGCCGTGGAGTGGAACAAACTACCTCTCTCCATACAAGAAATGGAAAGAGCAGTATCTTTTAAATCAAAGATTAGGAAACTACTGTTCTGCAACCTAACTGTAAGTGTTAACGCTCTTTTTTGCACTATTGTGGTTTCATTTACTATTGCTCTTAATTAACTTGTGATTAATGTAGACTGTCAAGCACTTTACTGATGCATGCCACCACTTGGACTACTGTTATAACAGGGACAGCGATGGAAAGAAGTCTTGGACTTTTTCGTTCCATTCCTGACAAATGCAGACATTGTTGTTTAAAATTCTATGTATTGCTTGTGTCAATAAATCAAATCAAATCAAAAGTCAGTATCAGTCCTCCTGTCCTCTCTGCTCCTTCCTCTGCTACTGAGGAGAGTCACTGCCTGCAGGTCACATGACCAACAGTAAGTTTTAAGATACAGGACAAACTTAGATAAGCCCTCAGACAGTTGTTAGTAGCAATTTGCTATTAGGTGTAAAGCCCTCTGTGCTTATTTATAACATAATATTAGCATGGTGGATGAGAGACTGCGGACAGAGCAGATTGAACATGTTTACATGTTGCTAAATAGGTGTATTGATAAAGTATTGGCTTTTCCCTCGAGGAGGTTTTATTGCACTCACAGTAACATGCGCAGCTGTCAGCTCACATTATCTTCACCTCTCTGTCTCCACCACGGCATCTTTGCTCCATGTTTGTGTGTCTGTGTTTGAGCGCTGTGGCTCATTTACTACCGGCGAGATTATCAGGGTTAAAGCTTCACACATCCGTGGGAAAAAGTGTATATTAAAATATCGATGTTCGATTTTGCGAATCGATATTGGGTCATTCCAGTGAAGATCGAATGGATGAATCGATCATTTTAACCCAGTCCTAGTGTGCGCATTGGGGCGGAACAGAGAGCAGAGGGGGGTGGGGTGGGGCGCCCCCTGTAATATAATGGTAGGGGAAACACTGCTCTGTGCAATGTTTTGGCCTCTGAGAAGACTTTAAACACAGTGGATCTCATTCATGAAATGTGAGTAAATCTGTGTGTAGATTTGCACATAAAAGCCTACTTCGGATTCAGGAACGCTGCGGGAAACTCAGATTTGATCATAAACGTGTGTATGATCATGAATGCCAATCCATCGTAAAGTGACAGCGTGGTGTAGATGCATCCAGTCGACCTGTCAGTCATGACGCAAAGAAAGGAAGATAGTGAAAGAAAAAATAATTTTTCCAAAGCGGAGATCAAAATAATTTTGGGTGAAGTGGACTTAAGAAAAAACATTTTATTTTCTTCAGTTAGTAGTGGTGTGACAGGGACACATAAACACACACACAAAAAAAATACAGCAGTCACCAAAAAAACCAGAAGATTCATTTGTGGGGTTTTGAATGAAGTGGGAACGGGAAACCAGAGATGTTTTGTGCGAAATGGATAAACTCTAAATCAGTGATGGCTGTCAGAATGTAGAGCTATTTAATATTTATTTTAACAAATCCGGCTGTCCTTACTGATATTGTTATTATCATCATTCAACATGTTGAAAGAACATGTAATCTACTGAGTGGATTTACATAGATAATTCACAATCATGGACCTAATCTGGATCTTAAACCTGCTAACTGCCAACTAATTTAACTAAATGTGTTATATTTTTAATATTTTGTCAAATCATGTTTAGATTACGTGTTTCAAAGGCATCTGTGTATTGTGTACATAATAGAGTGCAATACGAATTAAAATTGTAATTTCCATTAGTGACAAGCAATATTTATGTGCTTTACTAAATTTACACAAGCACTACGAGTGGTCAGGAGCAGGAGTAGATTTTGTTAGTAGCTACGAAAAGATCGGAGCTACTGAAATATTGATGAATGCAGACACGCACGTAAATTTCTGTCTGCAAACAGTTTACACACAAATTCCTTCTGCTCACGTTTCATGAATGAGACCCACTGGGTCGGCTCAATAGATTACATGTTCTTTCTACATGTTGAATGATGATAATAAAAATATCTGTAAGGACAGCCGGATCACAGCCTCTTTAGCCTTGGTGCCTGGGTTCAGCAGGGGCAGCAGGAGCAGCTGAAAGACTTATTTCAGACAACACGTGTTTTTTTTTGGTTTGTTTCTGTTTGTGACGTTTGGATCATTTGAATGAATAAATCTGATTTGAAAAATGTTTAATTTACGTTATAAAACAGAGCTTTAGGCTATTAAGATTCAAATAATTTGAAGACGATGCATACAAAACTGCTGTAGGCTATATGTTATCCGTATCATTTGTTAAAATAAATGAGTTTATCCATTACGCACAAAACATCTCTGGTTTCCCGTTCCCACTTCATTCAAAACCCCACAAATGAATCTTCTGTTTGTTTGGTGACCACTACGCTATCAATGATGATTTTCAGAATGTATTATGATACAACACCTTACAGTCTGGGTTTGATGTTGACTCCAGTGGAGGTATGTCGCTGTCTCCGTCAGGAATAATTCCTGACAGAGAGGTGTCCCCAATTATGCCAGCCATGCGCTCATCTGCAGCAGATAGTTGGGACTGTGAGCGTCCTCCTGTGGCTGCTGTATTTTTTGCGTGTGTGCTTATGCATTTCTTTGCCTCCAGTTTCATATCAAACCATTTACGCTTCACCTCTGACATGGGTCTTTGTACTATGGAGACAACATTAACAGCATCTGTTACCTCCCTCCAGGCCTTCGCTTTGCCTGTCCCTGTCGCACCACTTCTAACTGAAGAAAATAAAATGTTTTTTCTAAGTCCACTTCACCCAAAATTACTTCAATCTCTGCGTCGGAAAAATTCACTTTTCTTTCTCTCTCTTTCTTTTTTTGCGCCATGACTGACAGGTTGACTGGATGCACCCACACCTCCTTATATGGTGGTCATTGGCTATTCATGGGCGAGGATTTATGCCAATTGCGCATTACCGGGAGCGCACTGTCACTTTACGATGGATTGGCATTCATGATCATATACACGTGTTGACGATCAAATCTGAGTTTTCCGTGACGTTCCTGAATCCGGAGTAGGTTTTTAGTAGAGCAGGCTTTTATGTGCAAAGCTACACACAGATTTACACACTTTTCATGAATGAGACCCATTGAGTCTCATTCATGAAATGTTAGTAAATCTGTGTGTAGATTTGCACTTAAAAAAACCTTAGTGCTAAAAACCTACACCGGATTCATGAATGCCACGAGAACTCAGATTTGATCGTAGACACGTGTGTATGTTCATGAATGCCAATCAATCCTAAATTGACAGCGCGCTCCTGCTGGTCAGCAATTAGCATACACCCCCGTCCATGAATAGCCAGTGACCACCATATATGGAGGTCATAATTACTATGGACGGGTGCATCCTGTCGATCCTATCAATTTGAAATAATGTTTATGTCTCCCATGTCCCATTAAACAAAATGACATGCAGTCTGGGGCTGTGGTGGATAAAGAATGCAGGGGAGGAGAGGAGGAGCGTGTCCTTTGTTATTTTATTTATTCTGAGAACAATAACAATTTCCAAATTTTGGAATCATGTTTTTAAAACACCTAATCTGAAGCTCAAATCTGATAAATGCCAACTAATTTAGCTAACTGTGTTATATTTTTAATCTTTTGCCATGTTTAACTTAGGTGTTCCAAAGGCATCTGCATAATGTGAATAACAGAGCACAATACACATTAAAATGATAATTTCTAACAATGATAAGCAATATCATTGCTTGATCACTATGAGCAGTCAGAAGCAGGTGTGGATTTTGTTAGTACCTATAAAAAGCTTGGAGCTACTAACATATTGATGATTGCCGAAATACACGTAAATTTCCTTTTAAAAACAGTTTACACACAAATTAGTTCTACTCACCTTTCAGGAATGAGACCCATTATCTGTTACTCCAACCTGACTAAAACAAAGTCAAATAAATAAGGACTGTACCTGATAATTTGTACCAGCTCCATGAAGACTTCGTCCACGTTGTAGCGATTCTTGGCCGAAGCCTCCATGTAGTGGATCCTGTTTTCTCTGGCAAATGCCTGAGCATCCTCTCTGGATATCTGCAAACAATGCAAACAATGTGTGAGGTCAGTAGGATCTTCCACTGTCTCCTCGTCCTTTTTATTTTGTACAGCTGTGCACTCGTTGCACCCTGCGTTCATTTCAGTACTGAGCAGTCCACCCATACATTACTGTATTGTTAGAAGATAATACATAAAAGCTGTCACTACTGACAGCGGTGGAAAGTAATATGGAACTGGGTTTGCTTCCCTCTACACAAATAAAACAAATGAACAAAACAGCAAGTAACAGGTTACTGTTTGCTTTTTTGTTTTCTGTTGATATATTGGTGTAAGAAACACATTTTTAGTCAAGTATAAGCTGCATTTGACATTTATTTGCATCATTTATTTTCAGTGTGATAGTTGCTGAGCTGCAGTCTTCCAGCCCATCTGACTCACACCTGTGTTTGAACTTTGTCATCAAGTGATTTACTGCTCCTCCTTTAAATAAGATGACCTCATCCAGCAAATCAGATTAGTTTGTCCAAGTAATTCCCTATTATTTCCTAACCATAGATGACCTAACCTTGACATTTTGGAGTACATCTATCTGCACTCCATTCCTGTCCTGGGTCAACACCTTTGAATCTGCCCACTCCACTGAGTTCATGTTGACTCTTCAGGCTCATATCAGGCAACCATATTTCACAAACAATGGGAAAGCTAACTGACCCCATAAAAATGCACGAGGGAATTCCTCACCACTCTTTGCTGTTCCAGATCAGCCTTGTTTCCAACCAGCACCATAGGGAAGTCATCCCGGTCCTTCACTCTCAGGATCTGAGTGTGGAATTTCTGAACCTCATGGTAGCTATCAGGGGACAGAAGGAAATAATTAGTAACTGAAGTATCAACAAATGCATTCTGATTTACAGGGCAGAATGTACTTTGTACAGGAGAACAGTAATGACCAATCAGATCAGCTCCGCTTATCTCTTTTACATGCAGCAGTCTGATGTTCCAGAAAACAGACCTTTAAAGGCAGATAATAATGATGATGATGAGTGCCAACAGGCAACAGCTAGAGTTATTAATAATGCAATCAAATACAGAGGTCATTACTGTAAACACTGAGAAAAGCTTTCTGAAAACTCCCACTTATAATTCAAAAACACAGAATTGTATACAGCCAACACATGTACTGTATCCTCCTTAGAGCCCAGCTTTTGTCTGGTATGCATTTTTGAATTCTCCTAGCTATTTGGGGTGAGAGGGACCTGACAAGTATAAAAACTAACCATTATCTGTGAACAGTGAGTTCTCTTTCTTTTTTCATATGTGGAGGATGGGTTTACTTAATAGTCACAAGTATGTAATAAAGTGTAAAACTGAATATTTCAATGCATGAACATTGTTATGGAAAAACAAAATTATAAACAGTGCAACAGTGGGTTACGGTCCAAAAGTGGGGTGCTGGCCCAATCTGAATGGACTGTAAGTGACTCAGGGCTCATGTCAAGTTTGTAAAAAACACACTTTATGTTATGAAGTACAGTGCTTTTCATTTGAAGTGCTGTTTCCCGTTTGTCCTGTCAGGTATAAATATTTATCCGAATATACTTCACCTGTATAAATGTTGAGTCACAAGGCTTTTAGATATGTTGCATTACTTGCAATTTAGCTTTTGCACAACCATAATCAGGAGTTGAAACTACCTTTTAGATCACTACCTTTTTATAAAGCCCCACCCTCACCTGAGCACCATGGAAATACACACCGATAACTGGCCCCAGTACAGAAAATAGGAAGAAAAACTAAATCCGGACAGAATAAATATCTGTGCTTCTGCTTATGTTCAACTATAAACTGCTAATCATAAGGTCTTCATCTCATAACTGACAGAACCTGTTGAAACAGTGTGAATCTGCTGGTGTCTATTTAGCTCTGCTGCAAACAAATGTTTCACAACACTAAACATATGTTTTCTTGAGTGTGTGTGAGACACGTGTTAAACTAGGTGGTGGTTTTGTTCGAACAGAACACATGCACTTGAACAGATATCCATGATATTTAGTCCACAAAGTGGCACCAGGTAAGGTCAACCTGTTCTGTGCTCCTCACTGTTTTTCAAAGTACCATTTCTTTATCATTCTTTTTTTAATGCCTTTCTCTTGTAGGTTTTATTGCTGTAATGTTGAGAAGCCACAACCAAAAGAATTATACTCTCTTCTACTTGTATCAATTAAGTGTAACAAAGACGGAATGTTGAATGTCCAGACCTTTCCGCACATCTCTAAATAATAGCTGGACAGTGAGACCTCATGCAAGTCTCACCACCAGCAACTGCTCACTTCACTTCCTCTTTAGCAGGAAGACAGACTGTCAATGTGAGTGACGGCATTACATGGTTACACTGAAAAACCATTCAGCTCACTGTGTCTCTGCCTCTGAGGCATTTATCATGCTATGTGCTCACACAAACTTTCAATTACCTGCCCCGGTCGTTGAGTGCAAACACCAATAGGAAGCCTTCTCCTGAGCGCATGTACTGCTCCCTCATCGCTCCAAACTCTTCCTGACCTGCTGTATCCAGGACTGAAATACACACACACACACACACACACACACACACACACACACACACACACACATAAATATAAAGTTTATCCCAGTCCATTCTTTTTCCTGTACAGGTCAACAGAAAGAGCATTTCCCAGACAAAGTGTTGGTTTCCATCTGTTATCACTCGTTTTTTGGGTTCTGACAGATTAAAGAGACAACAGATAGGATTCGATTTTTTTGTAGCTTGGCGCCACCTAGCGCCAGTGGTGATGCTAGCCATGTTGCAATGAACAAATTGACCGTGGGGATCAGAGATAATCAATAAAATGTAGGCTGTAAAGCCACCGGTATACCTCTGTGTATATGTAGAATGAGAAGGTGTGTGGACACTCTACTAAATAAATGAGTAAAGAGACCGAGCAACAATTATCAGATTTATCTGAAGAAAAACCCCACCAGTCCGATTCTGACAACGACAAATTTTTTACTTCCCCGTGTTGTCCAAGGTGTAGTGACATCTAGCTAGTAGACAGTGGACTGAAAACAAAATATGTGTTTTGGCAGATCCACTATCCTGATCTGTGTGATGTTAATGCGAGAGGCATTCAGCAAATTTTATTGAAAGTATTAATGTATTAAAAATTATTTTGGAAACAAATGTAAAAAATAATAAATAAAATACTAATTCACGTCTTTGCATGTTTTTAGACTTTTAACAGATTGATTTAAAACATGTTAATACCAGTTGAACCCTTATTTTTAGATTAATTAATACTTTTTAGACCAGGTTTACAAAAAAAATATGTAGGCATGAAAGATAGCTATGTTAAGGTGTGAGCTTAAGAACAGTTTGGTTCAGAGCTGGTTATTAGTGTTAGTTCATGGTTGGTAATGTTTGTGCTGAAGCAGATGAAGGTTGCCTGATGGCCAGGCAGCAGTGACTAAAAACCAGCAGGACTAGCTGCCCATGGTGCTAAAGAGGATGATAAATTAAGTAAATTGACATAAACTCCAAAATTTAATGTTAAGTCTACACAAATGCCTCAGATTGTTAAAATGGCATAAAATTCTCATTCTTTGTGAGCCTGACATAACTTTTTCATGTTAATTCAACAATTTGTGGGTTTTGAGTAAATCTGACTAAAATGTATAAAGCCAATTTGCCAATAAGGCCAATAAACAACACTGTCATTGTGCACTTAAGATATTGTGGTGTGATAAGGCTAAATGGGTGGAGTTTCCCAGCATGCCGTGAGAAAATGGCCTCTAGTTTTGGAGACCGGGTGAGGCGGAGGCGCAGCGCACCTGCGCTTCGCCAACTGGGTGTGGCCAGGCGGATTGCAAATTTGGCGCACTGTGCGCTGGAGTGGGTTTTACACAGCCGATTCGCATCACACCAATCAAATGAGCCACTCTCCTCGCCCTTAAATGCGATGTGCAAAGGCGTAATGAGAGTTTACTCAATTTGCCATGGCAGAAGAAAGCAGCAACGTCAGACAGCACAAACTTCTCCAAGGAGGAAACTGATGTTTTGGTCTGAGAGGTCCAAGCTCGCAATGTCTGAATATATGGAACTGCTAGCAGACCTCCACGGGCTGATGATACAAAGGTAGCCTGGGAAGAGGTCACCACAATTGTAAATTAATGTTGTGTTTCTCTCGTGCACGCGCTCTCTCTTTCTCCCTCGCAGTCTCACTCTGTTTCTTTTGTTCTGACTTTTCGAAGATGACAGATGCTAAATATACTCCCTATCTGTTGCTGTGGCTGAGAGGGATGTGAACTCATTAGTTTGCAGCTGTGTTAATTAAATCAGGTTGCGTTTCCATTACGTGTGCCAAACGTGCCAAACAGTGCCAATCCCTTTTGATCTGACATCAGATGTGACGGAACAGTCGATATAGAGATACATTTATGTGCTGATTGCAGATAGTTGCATTGAATAGTGTTTTTTGTGGGTATTTATTGCATCGTTAATGTGCCTGACATTCTGGAGACCTGCCTGCGCGCACATGTTTTGGTGACGTGCGCACTGTCCGCCGGTCAGCCAAACTGCCACTACATCAGCTACACTCCGCCTGCGCTGACAGTAGACTTGGTTTTAGCTGGCGAGCTTTGAGCACACCTTTGGCGAAGCCTTTTGGCACAAAACTGTCACTGTACCAAGCTGGATCTGTCAACACCTCCCCCTGCTGCGTCGCCACACCCATCTCAGCGCACCTCAGTCTGCCAAACTACCAAACTGAGCGTGCCTCGGGTTGCGCTGCTTCGAAACTAGCTCTGCGCGGGGTTCGCCACCCTGCACCGCGCCGGGAAACTAGAGGCCATTGTGTTTGAGGCCATAAGCTGAAGAAAACTGTATTTAAATGTGTTCTACATCACTCATGCTACCCATTACGCAGAGATTAAAGCAACACAAATGAGGATTGCACTTTTTACTTCACGGGGTCCCCTTACAGACGAAAAACATTATTGTCTGTTACAACTGTTGTAAAAATCTTTCTGTGCATGCATTTGTTGACAAGCCAACGATATCAGTGAACTTCCTGAAGCTGGCTGTGTAATACGCGATCATCATGTCTTTAGAGCAGTTAAAGTAGCCTTATAGCCAGGGTCCAAAACTAACACTTGGCACTCGCCAATTACGGGTAGATTTTGTCTCCGGCTGGTACATTTTTAAGACAGAAAAAAAAAAAATAACTCACCACTCTGGTGAGTTATTTTTTTTGCATTTTTTGTTACTGGAGAACAATGCTGGTATCGGCTGGTTTCCTGGCAGAGTGATGTGTAATTTCAGGCAGAGACGATCATTGGTCACGTAAGTGCATCAGTCATGACGTTAACACAGCGCGGTGGATAGCTGTTGTTAGGCTCGTTGGCGAGGTGCAGCTGTGAGGCTAGCAGAGCGTTAGCCCCAGCATGACGGTGGGGAAGCACAGCCAGTTAGCCTCCGCTAGCTTCCCAGCTAGCCCTGGCTCTCCGTTTGGATCCAACCAGAGCACCGAGCCCCGGTTTGTTATTCAGGTTAAAGTGGGAAGAAGCAGCGGGTTTGTTGGGCAGCTGAGTGAAGTGGAGCATGTGGCGGAAACATCGGGACCGTCTGGATGTAATAGTCCATGGAGGTGCTGTGGTGCTCTGCTGCACAGATAGGAAACCCCTTGGCTGACAGGATGTACCACCCTCTCACCCCGCTACTTTGTTAATACACAACTCACCACAAAGGTCCATGATTGTTAACTTTCTGAAATTCACCGTTAAAGAGATGGTCCTGAAAAAAGCCTGGCAATAGAAAATCGTTGTGGAAGGACGGCAGCTGATTTTTGACCTTGACTATGCAACAGAAGTGGTTCAGAAGAGGAATGTGTACAGCGGGATCAAGAAGATATTAAAGGAGAGAGGAGTCAGTTTCCAGACCCCTCTCACCACGATGAGAATCCACTGGGACACCGGACCAAAGCTGCATCTGAAAACGCAACCGGACGCAACGTTGGAGCGGCTGTAACAGGGGCTGACATGGCAATGCGTCGGAAGGAGCGATGCTACAGCACCGGGGCAGAGAGGAAGAGAAGGAGCAGCCCTACACGCAAAGGAAAAGTTGCAGGAATTTGAAAGGATCCCCCAATAACTAGCCCTTCACAAACACAGGTAACAACACAGCAGCCTCTAAAGTAGTGTCTTTATTTTATTTTATTTTTTTTTAATTTTTTATATTTTATCAGCTCTAATCTTACAAACAATGAGGCTGTATATAAGATAGAGTCCTATAAACTGTTGAGACTTCAAAATTATACAGTTTGTCTATTGGGAAGTTTAAGACATGAAAAGTTGGACAAGTAGAATGTGTGAAATTATCTATTTCACCAATGCTGAGGGGCCCTCATCTTCTTTGAGGAACCCCCCTCTACCCACCAACAGGGATTTGGGGTGGCACCAAAAAACCCTGTATTGAAAGTCAACACCTTTTGTTTCTTCTTGTTGTGTTAGTAGGCCATATGTTCAGGTCTGTTTTGTTTGTTGTTTTTGGGGGGGTTTCATCTCTGGGTATTGAACATGAGTAATGGCATGTAACGGTGTGAAAGTGGTATCGCTCAATGTAAATGGTCTGAATAATGTGATCAAGAGAAATAAGGTACTTTTCAAGTTTAAAAAAAGAAAAGGCTCAAATATTATTCTTACAGGAAACAAAGTTAAATCAGCAAGAACATAAGAAACTTAAACAACTGGGTTACAGAAAAACTTTTTATAGCTTCAACAAACCTGACAATTAAAGGGGGGTAGCAAAACTCATACCAAATTCTGTGCAATTTGAATGTTGTAGAGAAATAAGCAGTAAAAATGGAAGATATATCCTGGTTAAAGGCAAAATACAAAACGAGATGGTAACACTGGTTAATGTATATGCACCCCCGGAGAGTAGGAAATGTTTTTTCAAGACCTTATTTGATCTTACTGCATTAGAAACAGAAGGTATTTTGATTTGTGGAGGGGATTTTAATGTCATATTGCACCATGGATTAGACACTACAAGTACTCGTAACCACAAAATACACCTATCAAGGTTTATTAATACCACATTGCAAGAAATGGGAATGCTTGATGTTTGGCAGGGATTATACACATTACTCAGGCGCTCACTTGATCTATTCTATAATTGATTATTTTCTTTTTAATATTATTGATAAACATAGGATAGAAAAATGTGAAATTGGGGTGGTGAGCATCTCAGATCATAGTCCCATATCGGTGACAATATTCTTAAACAAAAGAAAACAAAATACTCTATGGAGGTTAAATGTTGGTATTCTAAACAATAAGACAGTAGTGGAACAAATAAGGGCAGAGATTAAGAAGTATCTAGAGGAAAATAACAATGGAGAAGTGGATCCTGCCATATTGTGGGATGCCTTAAAAGCAGTTCTGTGCGAAAAAACTGATTGTCTTAACTTCAATACAGAAGAAGAACAAAATAGCCAGATATAATCAGCAAGTGGGAAAGCTGAAGGAATTAGAAAGACAACATAAAAAAAAATCCCAAAACCCCAAAGTCCTCCTACAAATGAAAAAAGTAAGGGAGGAAATAGATGGCATTCTCAGAGATGAGATAGAAAAGAGAGCTAGACTTTTAAAACAGACATATTATGAATCTGGCCCAAAGGCCACTAAATTGCTGGCAAGACGATTGCGTAAACAACAATCTAATCATACAATCAATAAGATATGAAATCCTGAAACCCAACAACTGCTGCATGATCCAAAAGAAATATTAAATGTGATTGAGGATTATTACAAAAAACTATTCAAAACTAGTGGTGCAACGGATCACAAAACTCACGGATCGGATCGTTCCTCGGATCAAGAGTCACGGATCGGATCATTTTTCGGATCAGCAAAAACTAGTGTGTGCGTGATGGGATGTCGTAACGTGGCTCAAGCACTTTCAGCATGTTTTTAAAGCCCTCGTTTTGCACAACTGAATATGGCCTCATGTCTGTAGCTATAAACACACTGATAGCGTTTGTGATAGCTTTAGCCCGGTCGGATTGCGCAGGAAGAGGCTGCTTAAATGCTGCGGTGATGAGCGGTTGTTGGCCAGCTTTCGTTTTATCTCCGGTCAGTAAAACACCCGGGTGATGTCGCTTCAAATGCGTGAACATGCTCGATGTGTTTCCACTGTCATATGGCTTTCTTATGCCACAGTGCCTACACACCCTCGCGGTTTTTTCCACTGACCTCTTTCCTTCATCATCATACTTGACAGGGAAGCCAAAATGCTCCCATACAGGGGATTTAAGTGTCGTGGGGCGTTCAAGCTCCTCCTTTCCTCCGCTCGCCATGTCTCAACTCAACTCAACTCAACTTTATTTATAGAGCACTTTAAAAACAACTACAGCTGAAACAAAGTGCTGTACAAAAATAAAAAACATAAGACAAACAATAAAAACAATAAAACAATAAAACAGTAAAACAAGAGCAGAGTCTCATGCTGGTTTAAAAGCCAAGGAGTAAAAATGGGTTTTAAGGCTGGTTTTAAAAACGGACAGTGAGGGGGCCAGTCTAATGTGGACAGGTAGATCATTCCACAATCTGGGGGCTGCCACAGAAAAGGCTCTGTCCCCTCTGAGCTTCCGCATAGACCTCGGTACATCCAGGAGCAGCTGATCAGCTGACCTGAGGCACCGAGCAGGAGTGTAAGGATGAAGCAGCTCAGAGAAGTAAGGCGGGGCAAGACCATTTAAAGATTTAAAAACAAATAAAAGAATCTTAAAATGAATTCTAAAGTGCACGGGCAGCCAGTGGAGGGAGGCCAGAATGGGCGTAATGTGTTCCCTCTTACGTGTTCCAGTTAGTAGCCGTGCAGTGGCGTTCTGGACTAACTGGAGACGTGCGAGGGAAGACTGGCTGACTCCAAAATAAAGTGTGTTACAGTAATCCAGCCGGGACGTGATGAAGGCATGGATTACTATTTCAAAGTGCTTATGTGCAAGAAAAGGTTTGACCTTTGCCAGCTGTCTAAGATGAAAGAAGCTGGACTTAACCACTGCACCAATTGGACGCTCCAATTTAAAACCACTGTCCATCTTAAAACCCAAGTTAGAAACTGTTGGCTTCACATATACTGCCAAGGGGCCCAAATCAACAGGGGGGGGGGTTCATAAGAGCTATTTGGACCAAACAACATCACCTCTGTTTTCTTTTCATTGAAATTTAAAAAGTTTAAGGCCATCCAGGCTTTAATGTCATCAAGACATGACAGAAGCGGTTGTAGGAAGAAAGCATCTCTCTTCTTCAGCGGCACATAAATCTGACTATCATCAGCGTAACAATGGAAGGAGATACCATGCTTTCTAAGAATGGATCCCAGAGGAAGCAAATACAATGAAAAAAGCAGGGGCCCTAAAATTGAACCCTGTGGAACCCCATATGACAGAGGAGCAGAGTGGGACTCAGAACCAGCAAGGCTTACACACATAGTTCTGTCTGCCAGATAGGATCTAAACCATTCCAGAGCACTACCACAGATGCCCACATGGTGCTGCAACCTGGATACTAAAATATTGTGGTCCACAGTGTCGAAGGCAGCTGTTAGGTCCAACAAGACAAGAATTACATAATCACCAGAATCATTTGCCAGAAGGATGTCATTAAAAACCCTTAGTAGAGCTGACTCTGTGCTGTGCAGGGTTTTGAAACCAGACTGAAAGACCTCCAGGATATTATGCTCATCCAGAAAAGATTTTAACTGCGCATGAACAATTTTCTCCAAGATTTTTGAAATGAAAGGCAGCTTGGAGATGGGCCTGAAATTAGCTAAAACAGTGTGGTCGAGGCCTGGTTTCTTCAGCAGGGGCTGCACTACTGCATGTTTAAAGCTTATGGGCACAACACCAGAGGACAGACTGCTGTTAATGATGGCAAGGACCAGCTGCCCTATACTAGGGAAGACTTCTTTAAAAAAGTGAGGAGGGACAGCATCACAAGGGGAACCTGATGGCTTGATATGGCCAACCACATCACCTAAAAGTGACAAGGTCACAAGCTCAAATTTATCAAACACAGCCTGGCAAGGGGCAGAGACAGAGGAGTCAGAGGCAGGCGCTGAAATGGTAGCCCTTGTGTTAATAACCTTGTCTATGAAAAAGTGCAAGAAGTTATTACATAGCTCAGGGGATGCTTCCAAGCAGACAGACTGCGGGGCATTTAAAACAGAGTCAATAGTTTTGAATAACACACGAGGGTTATGGCTATTTGACACAATGAGGTTTGACAAGTATTCTCTTTTGGCTTCCTTAATAGTGTTCTGATAACGGTGCCAACAGTCCTTTAAGATTTGGAATGAGACATGGAGCTTGTCCTTCTTCCACCTGCGTTCAGCTTTGCGGCACTCCCGTCGAACTGCACGAGTCCTGTCACTGAACCAGGGCTCGGGTTTCACTTTGGGCTTTGTTTTTAATGGAGCCACAGAGTCCAGAATGGTTCGGCATGAGGAGTGGAACCAGGAGCTGAGCTCCTCCCTGTCAGCAGACATTGAGTCAAAGGAGGCACAGATTTGATCGAAAGCAGCAGAGAACTGACCAGCAGTGGAAGGGTTAAAAGTCCGACGGCGCTGAGCAGGAGCGCAAGATTCAACTGCAGTACAAGAAAAGGCAACTTCAAACACTACGGGCATATGGTCAGAAATGACATTTTCACAGATCTTCAAGTTAAACACAGACAAACCATGAGAAAGAACGAGATCTAATGTATGACCATGTTCGTGTGTGGGACCAGACACACACTGCACCAAATTAAAAGAGTCAATAAGGCTTAAGAAGTCATTCACCAACGGCTTATCTGGACAACACACATGAATATTAAAATCCCCAAGAAAAAGGACACGATTGTATTTTGGCATGATTTCAGCCAGAAAATCCGAAAAGTCTTTCACAAAGTCCTTGTTGTACTTGGGGGGCCGGTAGATGACAGCGCACATCACCGGGTCAGAGCAACCCACCTCAAATAAAGTCGATTCAAAGCTGGAGAAGGAGGATGACACAGCGCACTGCTTACATTTAAAGTCATTTTTATAAACAGTCGCCGTTCCTCCCCCACGGCCTGACGTCCGTGGGGAGTTAAAATAAGAACAACCAGCCGGTAAAAGTTCGACAAGAGCGCTGCACTCACCAGCACCGATCCAGGTCTCTGTCACACAGAGAAAATCCAAGCCACGGGAGCTGAAGAAATCCCTCAGGATAAAGTTTTGTTTGCCAGAGATCTGGCATTTACCAGCCCAATCCTGGCAGGAGCCGGGGCCTGTGTTTCGGCGGATCGGGGCGCCCGGGGCAGCGTCCTCAGGTTCCGGAGATTCACCCCGCGCTGAGAGAGCCGGGGAGAGCAGGGGCGGTGGGGCCGGAATCCCTCAACCAGACCGGCGACAGGTACCAGGCAGGCGTCGATCGGGTCCAGGAAGCGCCGGGGCACGGCGAAGGGAAAGGATAATCCATGTCCTGACCAGGAAGTGGACGAAGATCGTGCCAGGCAGACCTTCAGCTTCACCAGCCGAACGCCGCGTTACCGCGGCGACGGAGACGCTTCTGCCGGGGGGGTACAGCCGAGGCCCGGTAAAGGTGAGTCGGGATTCCTGACAGGAGCGGGGGCAGAGTTTTCTGTCCACCGTGATCAAATATACTTAGATCTCTGACATTATGTCTCAGATCCAAGAGGGATTGGCGATCATACACCAGCAGAGACTCGATCTGTACAGTGCCAAGGATTACAAACAACAAAAGTGGGAGCAGCAGACGGTCAGCCATACACACCGGCGCCATCTTCTGCTCTCCTCCTTTCTCCGCTCGTCACAAGCTGTGTGCGGACGGAGCACAACTTTTTTTTTTTTCAGAAATCAATCCGCGGGTTACGTGTGTGCCGAACCGATAACGTCGATCCGAACGGATCACGGGTCAATGACGATCCGTTGCACCACTATTCCAAACCCCCTTCAGCAGATGAAGACACTATTAGAAACTTTCTTGACACACTTGATCTGCCATCTATTGGCGAGATGCAGAATAACAGCCTTACCGCTGACATAACACAGGATGAAATACAGGGTGCAAAAAACTCAGAACAAGATAAAAACTTGGAAGGAGTAGGGGTGGAATGTCCTTGCCAAATTTGCAAGAATATTTTTATGCAGCACAGCTGAGACCTGTAGCATGTTGGTGCATACCTGATTATGAAGTGAGGTGGAAAGATATGGAAATGGAAGTTACAGATTTACAAATTCCAATTTTGTTGGGTAATAAAGAACAAACAGAAATTATAGCTGCTGCGAAGCAATGGTCGGGGCCGGGAAATTTTAGGCAAAAATAGGCAATTCTGAGCAACAGCAAGAATAATATTATCTGCTAGCAATTATGAACAAACTGGCCTGATCTATCTTAACCTTAGTAGTCCCTAATCCACATAGCATGATGCCTGAACATAGGACTTTCACATTAGAATGTCCATTTTGCCTTATTTGAGGCTTGAACTCACTTCTGAGACTGAGGTCCATCTTCTATCTCACTGAGCTAATTGGCAAGTGACAGTTCGTGTGTGGCTTCACAGATTGACTAAGCCAAGCATCAGGGTGCCAGACAGTAGCCATCCATGCCTTAGAAAAGCAAATTTCAAAGTGAAAATTCCAAAGCTGTAGCACATATTGTTGATTTGTTATGAATTTTCAAAGTTTTGAAATTTAGAGGCTTGCTGTAGCGCCACCATCAGGACTATTGTCTTGTCTTTCCAGTTGAGGACATCTGGCATGGGACTGGACTTTTATGAAAAGTTAATTTGTTTTAAACAATGATTTATTGGCTCCATAAGTGGAAAAACTGATGTCTAAAAATGCCATTTTTGCATTGATTCCAAATGTTGGCAAGAGAGTGAAATTCAAAATGCTGTAAAAAAAAATTCAGTTTTTGAGATAAAATTCTATTCTATAATTATAATTCTATATTTTCCAAACATCATCTACCATGACTCCAAATTTTTGTCATTTTTTTAATGAACATTAAAAATGTATTTAGCAAGAATTTGCAAATATGTTTACAGTACCGTTTACAGTCAAACATTTTGATGCACAGTGAAATTGTGGGAGGAGATAGGTTTAATAAGTTTTACAGTTTTTGAAAAAAAAAAACAGAGTGATGGACTCCATAATTTGCAACAGGTTTCAGTGTACAAAAGTTTTGTCAGTATTGGGGCTACATTTTGGTGAAAGTTGCAAATCTGTAGCAAATATGGTTGATTTGTTGTGAATTTTCAAAATTTTGAACTTTAGAGGCTTGCTGTAGCGCCACCATCAGGACTATTGGCCTGTTTTTGCAGCTGTGGCAATCTGGCATGGGACTGGACCATTGTGCAAAGTTTGGTCATTTTTTCGTGCATGGGAAGTAGGATTTCCTCGGAATAAGAAGAAGAAGAAGAACATGCAGCAGAACAATAGGGTCCTGGCAGTGTTGGCATATATTCACCTCACAGGATGGCACCAAATATGTTGGGGTCAACACACTAGGCTTCACATGGAGGTACCAAATATGTTGGGGTTTAATTGGCTATCGGAAATAATTAATAATAATTATTAATAATTAATAGTCCAGGGGCCAAGGCAGATTTTGGTATCACTTAAAGGGACCACACAATTATTAAATTAAGTATTTTTGACTTCCTCTATGTCTCTAGTTTACATTTTGGTATGATAGACCTGCATATCTAGTAGCTTAATAAATTTTTTTGGATGATCTTTGGGTCCTCCCCAAAATTGAAAATAGTCAAAATTGAGGCTTCTCCAAAAGGGACAGTGTCTGCCTTATCACATGAATCTCGGGAAATAATTATCAGAATGTCACCAAATTTGGACTGAATGTTCACAGACAGTTGCTGCACACAATGCAGTAAAGATTTCATCAGTACCTTGCTCCTTTTAAAACATATATGCACCTAAACACACATGAATTATAGGCGGACATGGAATAAGGAATAAAAAATCCAAAAGGCATGTATATATGTGTTTGCCATTATTAATGTAAATAAGCCAATCACCAAAAAACTGCATTTATATGTACCAAACAATGTAATCTTATCATAAAAGTAGGTTATTAGATTATTCACCTCACCATCTGATGTCACCAGCCCCTGACAGGTAGCTAGTGCAGCCAGAACTTCAAACAGACAAATAGAATGGGGCCCTATTAGTCCAGGGGCTAAAGGGATCCTTTTTTACAACTTGGTAGGCCCCTATCACTCACGGGGACCAAACAATTTTGGCATTTTTATCTCTCTACAGGTCTCTAGTTTATATTTTGGTATGATAGCCCTGCCTATCTAGTAGCTTAATTACAGTTATCACTCTGTAAACAAACTTACACCCGTGTAGGCAAACACTACAAATAGGGTGAAAAATCAACTAATAGATAACCCCATGAAACTTGCCCAGTTGATCACTCATATTAAGACAACTATTTTTTGTATTACAAATTTTCTGAAATATTTTATTTAAATATGCACCAATTTTGTTAATGAAGACAATCACAACGAGGGGAAATTGATTACGCAGTTACTGTGCTAACACTCAGTGTTACTGTAGCCTACAGTAGGCCTACTAGCACTCAGAGCTGCCCAGTTGCTATTTGACCCATAACTAGGAGGCAAAGGGAGTGCTACTGCTTGCCTAAGGTGGACTCCCAGGCTGGCAGAGGGAAAGAGATGCCTTATTTCTCCCTATTTTAGGCCGTCCTAAAATAGGGGGGGCTCACCTGCTGCCCTCATCCTAACTAACACTCAGAGCTACTATACTGAAATTAGCAATGGCAGTCATCGAATCATGTGGAGAAGAGACAGGAGCTGTGGCTGGTGAGTCCTTAAAACAGAGTCAGAGATGGCATAAGGCACAGAGATAATGTCAACACTAGGAACACAAATTAGAATTTAGGCCATCTAGAGCCATTATTAAGTATAGCACTTACTCTGTCACATCATTCATCATCCACATCACTATCATTCAGCTCCGGAAAACATTCCAGCTCATTTGCCTGGTTGCTGCAGGTTTGTAGTTTACACATGTCTGTTCAATGCAGACCATTTTGCAGGCATGGGCATTCTGAAAGTTTACATGTTTGTAAGCAGGAGCATGATAGTATGGCCAATACAGCCTCTGGTGCAGACGTACCTTGCATCCACTCAATGGCCAGATCCTCATCATGGATCTTCCATCCATGATCCTTTGGATTTGGTACACTTGGATTGTACTCCAGACTCCTCCGCCAGATAGCACGCTGATATTTTGCTCGCAAGGCATGCATGTAGAGACAATCTTCACAAGGTGGAAGCTGACTGGAGTCTATTTCTCCACGCCTTGCACAAAATAGCTGGTAGCGAAGCGTGTTAACTTTAGTTGTGTTTGTGGAAGGCAGGTACATCTGACATGTGACCCCCTGGAGCTTTTCAAATAGGTCATCTGAGACCTCCCAGGAGCTTCCCAACTCTCTGAATGTGTCTTGGCAGGTCTTGTTAGTCTTCAGTTTTTTAAATATGGCTGACTTTCCACGGCCACTGAAAGAGCTAACTGTATAGGCAGCTGTTTGGGCTTAATAATACAGACCAGTGAGCAGTGATAACTAACATATCTTTGGGGTCATCAGGTGGGAACCTCCTTTCACCAGTGTTTCGTCTAGTTGGTCCCACGACACCTCCAGGAGGCTAGACAGTGATCTCTGGCGTCCCAGAGACACTCCCCTAATGCCAGGTCTCACTGCTCCCCGCACCAGCCCAACAACCTCCTTTACCTTACTTGCACATGGCTTTCTCAGCCCAAACCCATGCGAGCTCCAGGTAGAGACAGTGCTGATACTACCTTTCCTAGCACATTCACCATACTCTATTTCACACATTGCATAGCATAACTCCAATATAAGCTAAAGCTAAAGGAGATAGAGAGGATAAACTCACAGGATCAGCAAACACACTCACCTTGCAGCATGGTCTCAATCAAAAGGATTTTAAATAGGCCACTCCCACACTTAAATAATCTTCTTCTTCCTGGATTTTCTCCTGAGAGGACTGGTTGGTGGATCTCTCCAACTGATCTCAAGGAGTCATGTACCCTGCTTAGTACTTCCCCCAGCTGGCCCCCAACTGACATTATCCCTCCTCATCCAAATCCACTGACTAGCTCTGGCTGCTTCATCTGACATTTCCTTCACTGTCCTCCTCAAACTCTGTCCCCGCACTCTGAGTTCCCCCAGGAGCAAGACAGCTGCTCTTGCTCTGAATCCCCTACACCTCACTTCCACTGGACAAATCCTAGTCTTCCATCCTCGCTGCTAAGCTTCTGCTCCTAAGTCTGCATACCTAAGCTTTTTTCTTTCATAGGCTTCTTCCACTGAGTCTTCCCAAGGAACTGTCAGCTCAATGAAATAAACTATCCGTTGACTCACTGACCACAACACTATGTCAGGCCTCTGCTTGGTACAAACTATTTCCTGGGGAACAACAAGCTTTCCCCCTAAATCTACTTGCATTTCCCAATCACAAGCACCTTCTAGGCGGTCACACCCTTGCTTCCTTACTAACTTATCCCTTCTGTATTTCTCTCCCTCATGGACAAACTGAATTGCTAAACTCCTATTCTTAAAACCCTCTGAATTTCCCTTTTTCATTTCCCTTTGATGCCTGCAGCAAAACTTTTCAACACCTGGTTATGTCACTATGTTTATCGTACTCATGACAAGCTAACTTTACAGAAATATGCTTTAAGCTTGCGGTACATGAACACAATGGGCATGATGGGTCCCCATCTACCCACAGTTTTAGGTTCTGGGGGGTTGATAACACATCGTATGTAGCCCCTACCGGGAATCTATACGATTCTCCTCCATACTCCACAGGTCCCTCCAACTAAGCTTCCTCTTCTCTACACTTTCCCAATTCAACCACTGTCCCTGTCTAGCCTGGGCCACTACCTTTGCACCCCTTACTATCTCCTCCTGTCTACGTATCTGTTCCATAACCAGCTTTCTTTTATCTTTGAGACCTGCTTTATTCCATCACGGTTTGCCTGGGCCAAGCCCCAGGCCTCCCCGGCCAAACTGAACATTACCTACAATCTCTGCATGCCTAAGAGCTGCCTCTGCCTCCTGAACTGCCGTTCTTGAGTTCCACTTCCTCCCCTTGGTTGGATTTGGAACCACACTCCTGACTACCACATCCTTACTCCCAGATAACAAGAGCTCTGTCCTGACCTTGGTACATTTAAATTCCTCTGTTAAACTAGATACTGGCAGCTGAAGTGTCCCTTTTCCATACAATGCAACACTACTTAGGCACCTAGGAACGCCCAACCACTTCCTAATATAGGAGCTAACTGACCTTTCAGTTCTCTCCACAACAGATATTGGAATTTCATAAATTGACAATGGCCACATTAACCTGGGATATAGCCCAAATTGCAAACACCACAACGTCAACTTTCCTGGAAGTTCTGATTTATTTATTCTATCCAATCCTTCAGCCACATCTTTTCTAAATTTCACCAATTGTTCTTCATCATTCAACTCTACATTGTACCACCTACCTAAGCTCTTTACTGACCTTTCCCTAATTGTTGGGATTTCCTCATCATCTGTAACAAACTTCCTGTCACTAAACTTTCCTCTATGTATCGAGATGCTTCTAGACTTACTAGGCTTGATCTTCATGCTGGCCTACTTGAGGTTCTTATTTACCTTCTCTAGTAGCCTCTTTGTACATGGCATTGTTGTGGTCACCAGTGTCACGTCATCCATGTAAGCCCTAAATGGTGGAAGATGCAACCCGTTCTGCCGTCTCTCCCCACCTACCACCCACTTCGAAGCCCTGATGATTACTTCCATCGCCATAGTAAATGCTAATGGAGAATTGTACACCCTGCCATGATGCCTATTTCTTGCCTCTGCCAACCTGTTGTGAAACCTGCCGTACTTGGACACAACCTAATATCCTGAAAATATGCTTTCACCAAGTTAACAACTACCTGTGGCACTTTGAAGTAGTCAAACACACTCCAAATGAGGCTATATGGTACTGAACCAAATGCATTTGCAAGATTTAAAAAAAAAACCGAGCGGTTGGGGGGTTCGGTGCCTTGCTCAAGGGCACCTCGGCAGTGCCCAGGAGGTGAACTGGCACCTCTCCAGCTACCAGTCCACGCTCCATATTTTGGTCCTGACGGGGACTTGAACAGGCGACCCTCCGGTTCCCAACCTAAGTCCCTATGGACTGAGCTACTGCTGCCTCAGCAGGTGGCCCCCCCCCTATTTTAGGACGGCGTACAATGGAGAAATAAGGCATCTCTTTCCCTCTGCTAGCCTGGGAGTCCACCTTAGGCAAGCAGTAGCACTCCCTTTGCCTCCTAGTTATGGGTCAAATAGCAACTGGGCAGCTCTGAGTGCTAGTAGGCCAACTGCATAATCAGTTTTCCCCTCGTTGTGATTGTCTTCATTAACAAAATTGGTGCATATTTAAATAAAATATTTCAGAAAATTGTAATACAAAAAATACTTGTCTTAATATGAGTGATCAACTGGGCAGGTTTCATGGGGATATCTGTTAGTTGATTTTTGTAATTTACTGTAATTTAGCTACTGGATAGGCAGGGCTATCATACCAAAATATAAACTAGAGACCTGTAGAGAGATAAAAATGCCAAAATTGTTTGGTCCCCGTGAGTGATAGGGGCCTACCAAGTTGTAAAAAAGGATCCCTTTGGCTCCTGGACTAATAGGGCCCCATTTGTCTGTTTGAAGTTCTGGCTGCACTAGCTACCTGTCAGAGGCTGGTGACATCAGATGGTGAGGTGAATAATCCAATAACCTACTTTTATGATAAGATGACATTGTTTGGCACATATAAATGCAGTTTTGGGGTGATTGGCTTATTTACATTAATAATGGCAAACACATATATACATGCCTTTTGGATTTTTTTATTCCTTATTCCATGTCCGCCAATAATTCATGTGTGTTTAGGTGTATATATGTTTTAAAAGGAGCAAGGTACTGATGAAATCTTTACTGCATTGTGTGCAGCAACTGTCTGTGAACATTCAGTCCAAATTTGGTGATATTCTGATAATTATTTCCCGAGATTCATGTGATAAGGCAGACACTGTCCCTTTTGGAGAAGCCTCAATTTTGACTATTTTCAATTCTGGGGAGGACCCAAAGATCATCCAAAAAAATTTATTAAGCTACTAGATACGCAGGTCTATCATACCAAAATGTAAACTAGAGACATAGAGGAAGTCAAAAATACCAAAATTATGTGGTCCCTTTAAGTGATACCAATTTGTGAAAATTAGCCCCTTGGCCCCTGGACTATAATAATTATGTTAAATAATGTGACTTAATTAACATTAAATCACCTCGTGGGGCACCATTCCCGTAAAGGGAAAAATGATAGCCAGTTAAAGATATCAGTCTCATAAAGTAGGCTAAACTATTAATTTGGAGTTTGATTAATAATTAAATTAATGACAACAACCAAACAATAACGCCAGAAGGATTTCGGAGTTCTTGACGCAGCAGAGGTTGACTATTCATTCACTCTTGTGCAACATTAAACAGACAGCAGGTATGATTCCAAAGAATTCTAACTAACTATATACAAGCTTGGTGTGTATATGTGTGTGTGTCTGTGTGTGTGTGTGTGTGTGTGTGTGTGTGTGTGTGTGTGTGAGAGAGAGAGAGAGAGAGAGAGAGAGAGAGAGAGAGAGAGAGAGAGAAGAGAAAGACAAAGGTGGGTGTGGTGATCAAGTAGCCGCTTGGCCTACAAAACAAAATGGCTGACAACAGTGAACTACCAAAATGGCCAAATCAAGGCTGGCTTCAGGGGGAGGTGTCTGTCTGACCGTATGCACAGGACAAAGACAAAAGAAAAGAAGCGGGAACTTTGAAATGCCTGTTTGAGGTGTAGCTCTGTTGAAAGCCTTTGTTAATGAGTCTATGTGAATGAGATTTGTTGCAAATGGTCTGGATTAGTGCAGAGATTGTTTAGTTGTGTGCAACAATCTGTTTGTGAACAGTATTGGCAAACTAAGAACTTAGCTTTGGTGAAGCCAACTAATCAATGACCTAACTGCCAACAATCACAACAATAACTCAGTAAACAGCATTAAATCACATACAAGTTAAACAGTCTTGCTTAGTCTGAAAAGCTGTGATAAGCTATGCCCAGTTGTTACATTACTGATCCTTGAATGAAGGGAAGAAAGAGTCACTTGGTAGTGCTGCTTTGTTAGCTGGCAGAAGAAGGCTGGGAATATGTGGTTTCAGCTGCAGTCTTTGTGGTGTCCTTTGTTCCAAAGGTTCTGATCCAAGGAAGCTGGTCGCTCGGGGTCCTTAAAGAGTTAGACTCTGGGTGCTAACTCACTTAGTGTGAGTTAGTTAAAGCTGGTTGCAAACCCTGTGTTTGCAAGAGAATCTGTGATCAGTTGCCCTCCCTTTAGTGGTTTGGGCTATGGAGCCAGGGTCTAGGCCTCTGGACTGTTCCAGGCCCAACCAGAAAAAGGTCTCAGCTGTTCAACAGCTGAGGCAAGAGAGAGAGGGGGTTCTGTGGAAGGGAGCAGATTTTGTACAACTTGTGACATCACAGAGTCACATGTCACTGTAAAAGTCCAATCAAGTTTTGGGACTTGAGTCTCACTGAGGTGTGAGGTGAGGCCTCCTGAGGAGATGGGTGTCACCTAGCTGTCTTTGTCTGAAGACAAAGAGCATGCAGAGGAAAAAGCCTTGATATTGTCCAGTGAGGATTTTACCAAATGATAAATCATCTGTGGTCTTGTGAATCCCAACAGCAGCTTAGGCTGCCTGGCCCCTAATCAGAGTTAGATATTGACATTTTGGAGTATGATTGGTGCGAAATGTGCATGACACAATGCACTACCACCAGCTCACAGACATGGAGGGAATATGGTTGGAAGAACCTCACTATGTTCTTCGTAACACCTCAGATCAAGAGCAGACAATTAAAGACCCAACAACCATGCTGGCGGTTCTGTGGTAACCAAGAGGGCAACCATACACATGTCTTCATGGTGCTGCTGTAGTTAACTAGTTAACTTAGGTTCAGGAGCAGGGTCACGCCTCAACCACACCTCTAATCACCTGACAAGCGTACATATACCTGGCCAACCCATCCAGCCCTGTTTGTCTCAGATCTGTCATCAGATCCTCAGAAGGACAGTTCTTCACACACAGCTAACAGCATCCTCGACTAAAGTCAATACAGCGATTAGCTACTCACCCACCATGGATGCTGAATTGCACATCGGTCCACCTGATTCCGACAGCGATCTGTACGACAAACTGTACAAGACCGGTTATCCTCCTCAGGAGCAGCAACCGGACCGCAGCAAAGCAGCCCGCAGGAGCTGAGTGCGCTCGGTGGTCAGTGTACCACAATCTCGCCGCTTGAGCTCCATCAATGAGATCTCTCCTACGCCCAGCAGAACCCCGGCCTCATCTCCACATTCAGCGAGGATCCACAGCAGGTCAAGAGCCCAATGCAACAAACCAGAGGGCTCCACCACAAGCTGCACAGCCTCCTTCCCTCTTTCCGACTTGTCTAGAGAGTTAGACAAGTCGGAAAGAGCTAGACATGGCACTACGGTTCAGAGGGACAGGGTTTTACTCTTACCACGTCCATTTTGCTAATCAGGCAGCTGGCCGTATACAACAGTTTAACCAAGGAACATACTGGGGCACTCTTGATTCCAAATTATACTGCCGTATCTTCTCCGCCTGCACATCCCTCTCCTGCGAGTTGTGTGGAGCCCCCTCCCATCCTGCCACCACATGCACATTCAGTGCCCCACCACCTCAATCACGTCCTTCTTCTTCACGCGACACCTCAGTTTTCAACCACTTATCAGCAGCTGTACCCCCACCTTCCATCATCCCTAAGCCTGCAGACTTACAACCTCACACGGTTGACACCCTGCTGGTTAAGGAAGTCAAAGAGGGTTTCATGATAGGGCCATTTGACAGTCCCCCATTTCCTATATTCTGTATCACTCCCATAGGCGTTGCAACTCGGAAATATTCAGGCAAAAAGAGGCTAATCATAGATCTATCTTCACCACACGGCTCACACATTCCGAGCATCAACAGCGTCATACCATGCCCAGATTTCTCCATGCAATACACAAACATTGACCACGCCATCACCCTCACCCGTCTAGCAGGACGCGGGGCCTGGCTTTCCAAAGCTGACATCACCAGCACATTTAAAGTTCTGCCCATTCGCCCAGACTACTGCCATTTTTTCGGCGTTTGCTGGAAAGGAAGTTTTTACTTCTCAGCATGCCTCACCTTCGGATGCAGAAGCAGTCCTAAGATCTTTGACTCATTCTCAGAAGCCCTTTGCTGGATCTTGGTCAACAACCACAAACTCCCTCATGTATTACACCTCCTCGACGATTTTTTCATCGTCACTCCACCATCCTCACCCCCTCGCCATGAGCTCACTACCCTCATCAAAGCCTTTTCGGAACTCGGTGTTCCTCTTTCTGAAGAGAAAACCTCAGGGCCTGACACATCTATTGAGTTCTTGAGCATCACTCTCGATTCAGTCTCCTTCCAGGCTTCTCTGCCAGTCGAGAAAATACAGCGCATCACTTTGCTCCTGTCTAACTATCTCCTGGCAGACAGATGCACCAAACGCCAGCTGCTAGCCCTCCTTGGCCATCTCAATTATGCCATTCGCATAATTCCTCAGGCAAAATCCTTCCTCTCCAACCTCCTGATTAAAGCAGCAACTGTCCCCTCGCTCCACGACAGAGTCACCCTAGATGACGCCTGCAAAATGGAAATGCGCATGTGGCAGCATTTCCTGTCCTCCTGGAATGGTATTTCGTTCTTTTACGAAGACTACCTCACGCAGCCCGAGGACATCCAACTTTACACAGGTGTAAAGTCCCTCTATAGGTTGCGGCGGCTACTATGGAGGGAGGTGGTTCACTTCAGCTTGGCCCCCAGAGGTTGGCTCTCTCGATTCAGAGTCCCACTCTCCTTCATCCGCACTCCATGAGCTATATCCCATCATCATAGCTGCCATTCTTTGGGAGTTGAATGGTCAAAAAAATCCACACTCATCCACTCCGATAACACAGCAGCTGTAGAAATCATTAACAAAGGGCGATCTCCCTCTCCCATCATCATGCAGTTCATGCGCAGACTCACACTAATCTCAGCTCAACACCAGTTCATTCTCCAGGCAGCTCATGTTCCCGGTCATTACAACAACACTGCTGACTTATTGTCTCGCTTTTCATTCCAGAAATTCAGACACTTGGCTCCAAACTCGGATCTGCATCCCATATAAGTCCCACCGTGTTCAGCCACAATATTCAATTAGCTCCACAGCTAAGAAATGTCACAAGCACCTCACAAGAGACCATACTGAACAGCCTCGCTCCCAGCACTCTCTCTGCCTATCTAACTGAGATGTCATTTCCCTCTCTCGACATCACGTCCATCTGCAACTTCATCACCCATGCTCATTCCATCTTAAACATCTGAGTATCCACTATCCAGGCCTACCTAGCAGGAATCAACTGTTGCCATAAACTAGTCACTGGCTCCCCTTGTCCAGCCACCTCTCATTCACACGTCCATGCTAGTCAAAGGCTTGCGCAAACAGGAACCCGTGCCTCCAACTACACGTCTACCACTCACTTCTGACCTTCTCAGCCTCTGCATCCACACTCTACGTTCAGGCTACATGTCCCGGATGGTTGACTTAACCCTTGAATCCATGTTCCTGCTGGCTTTCTGTGGGTCCCTGAGATGCTCCGAATTCGCCCCAACTTCTTCTACTTCAACCCCTCTCGTCCTCCCAGTATGTCCGACATAACTATCCATACCTCTGACTCTCTCATATTCACACTCCGAAGGAGCAAAGCCAATCAACTGGGCATTTCCTTCCCCATCTACCTCTTCCGCCTCAACGCCTATCTCAGCCCATATGAGCCGCTGACAAAATACATCCACTCCAGGTATGCTTCCAGCGTATTACCTCAACACCCACTATTTCTCACTGAAACAGGAAAAATGGCCACCCAATTCTGGTTCCAGAAACATCTACAAAGAGTCCTCCGCATTTCAGGCATTTCTTCCGAACATTATTCAAGCCATTCCTTCCGAATCGGCGCAGCCTCCACCGCAGCCAGAATGGGCATCTCTGATCAAACCATCCAGGTCCTAGGTCGCTGGTCCTCTCTGGCATACCGCACATACATACATAACAACCTCAACAATCTACGTCAAGCTCACATCCAACTGAGCTTATAAAATTCCAACTCTTTTGGGGGTCCATAATTGGCTTGGGCGGAAAACACTGAGACGGAACCCCCACACTGAGTCTCCTTCTGCCCAGCATCCAGCGTACCCTCCGGACCAGCCTGGCTGACGACATCCTCCATCCATCTCTGCCCCTCCCCTCTACACTCACTCACCATCAACATCATCTCATACCTCAGAAAATTAATTAAAACGTTAAACTTAATATTGTTGTGGCGTGATCCTTGCTAGTGAAATGAAGTTAACTAGTTAACTTAGGTTCGGGAGCAGGGTCACGCCTCAACCACACCTCTAATCACCTGACAAGCCTACATATACCTGGCCAACCCATCCAGCCCTGTTTGTCTCAGATCTCTCAACCCTACCACCCTTCCCCCTTCTCTTCATCATCTCCACTACTTCTCTTATCCCTTCCAATTCCATCTAGTGCATTTCTCTCCCATGTCTCATTCTAGGTACAGTCCGGGGATCTATAATTGGCTTGGGTGGAAAACGCTGAGACGGAACCCCCACACTGAGTCTCCTTCTGCCCAGCATCCAGCGTACCCTCCGGACCAGCCTGGCTGATGACATCCTCCATCCATCTCTGCCCCTCCCCTCTACATTCACTCACCATCAACATCATCTCATACCTCAGAACATTCATTAAAATGTTGAACTTCATATTGTTGTGGCGTGATCCTTGCTAGTGAAAACCTTTTTGGAATATTGTAAATACAACTATTAATGACATATTGGATCATGATATCCTAAATAACTGTGTTGTCATGTACCTGGGAAAAATTGAAAAAAAAAGAAAAAAGAACACAGGTATCTGGTTAAAATTTTACTTATTGCCAGCAAAAAGGCTAGAACTAGGAACTGGTATAGAGTGGAAATACCGAACAAGGTGCAATGGTTTGAGATCATCCTGGATATTCATTCAACGGAAAAGTTGACTTACCAACTAAAACTCAAGGGACATATATTTGATAAAAACTGGAGGAAATGGACCAGCTACATGGAAAGTGATACCAACAATTAACAATGGACTAATTGGAAAGAACTGAGAAGAAAAACCACACATGTTGGAGATGCCCCTCTGTATTCTTGTTTTATCACCGATTGTGATTGTCAACAAAATTGAAAATAAAATAAAACACAAAGTTTAAAAAAAACAAAAAACAACCCTCTTAGTGCTTTCAAAAATCGTCAGGGATTTTACTCCTAGTAAAGTTAATGCTTATCTGTGAGACTCCAACGTAATGCTACATGATTCACAGATTGGAGCTAAGGAATGACATATTCCTGTTGAGGTCTCTGACAGAGCCAATGACTAGACAGAGCATTTGTCATAATATGCTGGTCCCACCCTTGACATCACCCACAGCACACTGCAACATCTATGTACACATACAGTATAGCCTTTAAGTGAATTCCTACTACTTCTCTTCAGCCTAGAAGCTTAGATTTCTCCAAACTGTCTCATGTGATGTAAGGTGATGTTGGTGAAGGAACAGAGAGAGATACAGGCGATTGTAAAACTGGAGTCAAATCTACAGAGCTGTAAACAAACAAACATGGAAGCACATAAAGAGCAGCCAGACAGTCATACAAACAGCAGCTCTCTGATGATTCATGTATTACTGTGTGCGTGGTGAAACAGCAGTGTGACCTAACACGCTACAGCCTGGCTCCATGGAGTAATACAGGCCAAGTACAAGTCCTAACAAGGGAATGAAAGATCCAGAGAGCAAACACTCTGCCTGTGTCATATTACATCACAGTGCAACACACCCTCTGCTTTCAAACAAAGCCGTTCACACACTCTGACAAACAGTGTGAAGTGTGAATTCATATCCAGTGTGATGAAGCCTTACTGTCCAGCCGGGTCTCCTTTCCATCCACTGTGCAGATCTTGGTGTAGGAGTCTTCGATGGTGGGGTCGTAGTCTGACACAAAGTAGGACTGTGGGACACACTCAGCGTTAATAACAAAGCACCTCTGTGGGTACACTTCATACTGCAGCTGTTTGCCTACTGTCAACAGGCTGCTAAATCTCTATAATAGCTTGTCTTGCAATTCTCCCAACAAATACCTGGCTCCATCTTCTGTCTGTCTGTCTGTCTGTCTGTCTGTCTGTTGTTACTGCTAATGATTAAGTAAAACCCAGTGTACATGCCTTCAGCAGTGCGCCACATAATATTCCTGTAAGGATCATGGATGTATTAGGAGAACTGGATACAGTGCTGAAGGCAGGCCCTTATTCATTCCTATGAAAGCTGCTCAGTGCCAGAGCCAAAAAAAGCTCTATTTTCGCAGTTTGAAATTACCTGGATCTTCTGCATTGTGGGCCCATGAAGCAAGTGCACTAGAGACTTGCAGTGGCTGAGCACAGCCAAGCATTTAAAGATTAAATCACCCTTTTTTCTTGAGAATTGGGGCAAATCATGTCCTACCAAAAAAAAAAAAAAACTTTTAACATATCAACACGCTAATTCGGTTTCTAGGGTGAAGTGTTATTTTCAAAGGATTTATAGGCATGAAAAAATATGATTTATAAAATACTTTGATTTTTTTTCTAAACTTGACCTGTGTCAGAAAACAGCTCGTCCTAGACAAGAATTCAAAACATCAAACAATCAGACTTTGTGTTAGAAGCCTTCAAAATGGTAAAATTAAGGGTACATACTAATAACAATGGTGTAAAAATGTACTGCAGTCATCTTTGTCTTAAAACATATTTTTTTATGAAGATGTTGGCCTTTTAAATATGAGTTGCAGATTTTTGTCAACTCTGTCAGAAAGGAGTTAGTTATATCACAAGGACTCCTGTCTCACTTTTTCTTCCTGTTTTCAAAAAGGTGTAAATGATGCTCAAGCTCTGGTCAGCTTTCTATTTTATGATAAATTCATCAACTAATATTGTTATCAGGTGTGCCTCAACCATAGCAGGTCAACTCTGTAGGCCTTCAAAATCCAAACCAAATAAGAATTATAGTTTAAAATGAGTATTTTGATTAGCATTAAGAGAACTCTGAGCAACTTTTGAAAAATAAAACAGCTTCTCACTATGACTGCTGTGAAAATGCTAAATTATAGAATTTTTTTGTAAACTCCGTTAGACATTGGCTTTGTCAGGTCTTACCTCTGACATCCATCATGTATGCTATTCAAGAAAAAAATCAATCACTGAGGTTGGCCCATTACAAGTTTTAAAAGTCAAGACTGTGATCTTTTAAAATACATTTTTCCAACCCCATAGTAAAAATAGGCTACTGGAACAAGACATATATGGACGAGAGCAGAAAATATGGAACTGCTGGAATGCTACTATACAAGTAACCCCAGCAAGAGGGGTTACATGCAGAGAAAGTACAACATATGGATGCTTCGAAACCCAACATTTACACTGACAAAGAAACAACTTAAAGCCCAGTGAGGAAAAGCCAGAGCCAAGGCAAAGACCCGCTCCTCCTGTGCTGGGCTCCAGTTCCCAGTTGGCCGTGTTCACAGGCTGCTACGCAAAGGAAACTACGTGGAGCATGTCAGTGCCAGCGCCCCCGTCCACCTGGCAGCTGTGCTGGAGTATCTGACCGCTGAGATCCTGGAGTTGGCTGGAAACGCTGCCCGCGACAACAAGAAGACCCATACCATCCCCTGTCACCTGCAGCTGGCTGTCCGCAACGACGAGGAGCTCAACAAGCTGTTGGGCGGAGTCACCATCATGAAGTTAAGAAACGGCTCTATTAAACTTTTAACGCGTCTATATTAGCCTACACATTTTAACAACTGGTCTGATGATGTGTTGCACTGACAGGAGATGCCTGGTACGTGCTGTCACTCATGAACGGTCTAACGAATATTAGCCTACCTTTTTAAAGTCTAGAGAGCGAAAATAGGACAATGCCTGTTTTATTATGATGATTATTATTATTATTACCACAGTAATACCGGTTACCGTGGTATTTTTCCCCACGGTTATCATACCATTAAAATCTCAGTGCAAGCTAAACACACTCTCACACTCTCAAGCAATGACGGAGGTGTCATCCAACCTATTGTGAGTTGATGTACCATCATAACGATCTTGGATTTATATTTTGAGGGCTCAAAAACTCCATTGTGTTGCTTTAAAGTTGTTGTTGTTGTTTTTTTTTACAATGATGCTAATGGGTTACAGTTAATGTTGTGGTAAAAGATATTTTGCACCATGAGTTAAGTCTTATACACAGTTAGTGACCTCCCCCTTGTTTGGGTATCAGAGTGTCTAACATAAAACTGTACTGAGGTGGTATAAAGAGCACTTCCTGGTTCAGAGCTCGTCTCCTTGCCTTATTCTAGCAATTGAGAAACCAAAGTTCACCACAGTGTATCTCTATTGTTCAATGAAATTAACAAAAAATGTTGTAAAATATCTACTCCATAATTTATGTTTTTATGACATAGAATTAAATGCTCAAACAACAACAAAATAAGTCTGGTGTCTCAATTTGTTCTATCATCAGATTCATGTCACAGAGCTAAGAATGTGTTCTCTAATCTCTAAAGACCTGTCAAAATGCAGCTGGTGGTTTAACAACACTGATTGCTGCTCTGTAGGTATTTTCAGAATCCTTGTAGACTCTATGAATAAAAACTGACTTTGTCCACTCATTCATTTAACTGCTCATTCAGGTACAGGGTTGCAGGGCGGCTGGAGCCTAGGGCTGGGCGATATGACCAAAATCTCATATCCTGATATAGCTCATTTTATATCCCAATAATGATATATATCACGATATAGCACATTTTCCATAAATTCAATGAATGAATAATTTATGTAAAATTACCACATGGAAATGCATTTTGAAATGATATACTCACAAATAAAGCTACTAAATCTCTTTTATTTAGAACCTTTGTGCAAATTTTTCAACTTTTAAATGCTCAGAAAATCAATTGCAGGAGTATTTCACCATGCATTTTCAACAAAATGATCCAACATGTAGCCTACTTGGTAACACCACCACCACCCTGATCATGTTACTTCAAAATATTCTTTGTTTAGAGATAGTCTAAATAAAAACACTTTAGGCCTAAAATGTGAAAATTTGCCTAACAAATATTGGTAATCGTGGGTATATAAAATAACAAATTGAACACTTCTGAGTTTAAAGTGTAGCAGCAAAGTATGGCTCACAATATAACAAGTAAAAAACAACACTCAAGTTGAAATCCAAATGTAAAAATGGAACACAAGTTCCAAGCTGAAAGTGCAGCAGCAAAATCAGGCTCACAATATAAATTCAAAATCTAAGTAGAAAAAAAAAACACTTCTTCAAGTTTCAATGGTAGCAGCAAATTAAAATAAATACAGGCATAAAGAAAATATTGGTATACAAAATACCAAATGTAAACATGGAACCCTCCCAAGTTTAAAGTGCAGCTGCTAAATAAGGATCACAATATATTCAAAAATATATACTGTATAATATAACAAATAAACAAAACTCCTTCAAGTAGCGTGGATATGAAAGGCAGGATGATTTAACCATTCATGACTGTTACTATAACTAAAATATTTCCATAGGCTGAAATTTAAACATATTGTTTACATCGATTTAGAGTTAGACACTCACCAATGGCTAGATGAAGATGGTGGCCAAAGCACTGTAGGTGTGTCCAGTCATTCAGCTGAAGTGCAAGGATGTTGTTGGTGGCGTTATCTGTGGTGACACAGACCAGGCGGTCCTCATGCAGTCCCCATGACTCAAGAGCTTCTCTGAGACCTCTGGCCAGCATTTCTTCCGTGTGGTCATCTGGGAAATAATTTGTTTGTAAACACAGACTGCAGAGATTCCAGTCTTTGTCGAAAAAGTGTATCGTCAGGGCCATATATGGATGTGTTGTTCGGCTCGACCACATATCTCTTGTTGTAACATAGTACATCACCGTGTGTATTTCCTCCTCCACTTTGGCCTGGCACTCATCATATAAGCCAGGCAAGACGACTTGACTGAAGTGTTTACGGCTTGGCATTGAGTATCTTGGATTGAGTGTTTTCACCAACTCACAAAACCCCCATTTCTCAACCGGGTAAATTGGAGCCTTATCTTTCAGATAAGATGTGTGTTACAACTGCAGTAGTTATCTGCTTCCATCTTCGGGAGTCTTTGCTGTATGGTGTGCCACGGGTAAAAGCCTCTTGTAATGTCTGAGCTTTTGGTTTCTTTGTAACATTGTCAACTTTACTCGACTGTGCTTTTGCGGCTTTCAAACGTTGACTCTCTCGGTACTCTTTCTCGTGATTCTTGCATAGGTGATAAAACAGGTTGGTACTGTTTGAATCCGTTGTTGGGACTGGGCTGCGGCATACTTTACAAACTACAGTTTTCTGGTCCGTGTCTGTCTTTTTAAATCCAAACCACATCCACGAGTGGCCCCTTTTTTATGTACAACCTCCTCGTCTTATTGTGTTGGTTGGTCCTCGTTATCAACTTCTTGTCTCTGGGAATTACCCCATTCTGTGTCACGTCCATTTTCGTCTTCCTCCATGTTTGTTTGTTTCTGCTGAGCAGCGTGCTCAGCCATGCTGCACGCCTGCACGTGCCATGTGGAGGAAAGTAAAGCAACGGGACGTAAAATTGCGGTAAAGCACGTGCGCATGCGCTCTATCGTTTATAAACGATAGTGCTTCATATTAGACGAAACACATTTTCTATCATCCAGACGATATATATCGTCATATTGCCCAGCCCTACTGGAGCCTATCCCTGCTGGCATTAAGCAAGAGGCGGCGTACACCCTGGACAGCTTGCCAGACTATCGCAGGGCTGACACATGGAGACAGACAAAGATTCATGCTCACTTTCACACCTACAGGCAAAGTAGAATCACCAATTAACTGACACGGTGAGAACATGCAAACTCCATACAGAAGGGGCCCAGACGGCCAGCAGGTTCGGACCTGTAACCCCCTTCCAGAGAGGTGACAGTGCTACCCACTGCACCACTGCACAATGGAGTTACAAAGTGCTAAGGGCAGGATCTACAACAATGACATCAGAATGCCATTCAGACTAGATAAGTGTGGTCAGATGGTGTCCAAGAGAGGGAAGACAATCAGAACCGAGGGGGTTGAACTACAGCATTGCAGATGTTCAGGACAGCTACAAATACTTTGGGGTCCCACAGTCAAATGGGAACTATGAGGATGCCACAAGGATGTCAGCCACAGCCAAATACCTTCACAAAGTCAGGTCCTGAAAAGTCAGCTGAACGGAAAGAACAAGGTCCGAGCCGTAAACATGTACGCCCTGTCAGTCATCAAATACCCCCGCTGGTATATTAAGATGGCTAAAGGAGGAGATAGAGGCCACTGATATCAAGACAAGGAAAATCCTCATAATGCATGGAGGGCTTCATCCCAAGTCCGGCACCCTGAGACTGTACACTAAGCTAAGCGAGGGAGGCCGAGGACTGGTGAGCGTCAGAGCCACTGTCCAGGACAAAACAACCAAGATCCAGAAAAACATCAGGATGATGGCCCCCAAAGATGAGCTGCAAAGTGACTACCTCAGGCAACAGATGCCGGAGAATGCAGAAGAGGAGGATGAACCATCATGGAAGGAAAAGCCTCTGCACAGCATGTACCAACTTCAGATTGAAGAAGTGGCCAACATCAATAATATCCTGTGGGACTTCCAGATCCAGACTGACAAACTGGTGATGGCTAATCAACCGAACATCATGTTGATGGACAAACAACAGAAGAAGGCAGTGATGATAAGATCAGATAAGATAAGATAAGATAAGGTCAACTTTATTGTCCCGCAGGGGAAATTCGTCTATAGTGTGTCCATAGTATAGTGCAAACAGCTGCAATATTCACATTCATACATACATACATATATTCAACACAGACAAGTTGCCAGCATAGTGCACTGAGTGTGTTACAGTTGCAGACTACTGGTGCAAGAGTAGTGCAACCATTTGCCTTGTATGTAAGGTTACAAACAAGGGAACTACAGATATTGCACTGGCCTATCTCAAAGTGCAAGTGAGTGCAGATAAAAACAAATAAATACAGAGGTCAAATAAAAAAACACCAGTAAAACAGTTAAAATGATATTAAATCAGTTGCGGGACCATAGTGCAAAATAAAAACAATACTAGATAAGAACGCAATGACCAGACCATTTAGGCATAAATAGCCCTGCGCACATATGGCTCAACCAGGAGGGCATTGCAGGGCCAGTAGGTGAGCAGGCAACTACCTATTAGCATAACTGAGAAGAATTCAGTAATAAGCAATGGTAAACAGTGATTAACGGTGAATTGACGGTGAATTTGACAAGCAGATCAGCAGCCATAATCCTCCCCCTGCCCTCATGTTATATGTTCCATATAAAATTACCAGAATGGAGGTGGGTCCACCACAGTGAGCCCTCCCCGACTGAGGTCAGGTGGTGGGGTTGAGCGGGGCTAGGGTAGTGGATCTGCAGCAGTAGGCCTCCCCACTACTCTTGTGGGGGGAGGGAGGGGCTCTGCCACGAGATGTGTTTGTTTGTTTGTTTGGTTGTTTGTTTAATAATAAAATGGAAGTGGGAATAAAGGACACTTTGAACCGCTGCAATTTCTTTAAGATCAAAAATCAGCTCTTTTGTCTTTTTGGTATTTAACACCAGGAAGTTATTGTCACACCAGATTTTGAAGGTGGCTATCTCACTGAGTTACACAAAGGGGCAGGCATTCAGCAGCATTGTAGCAGTGCTACACTGCTTCAGGGCTGAGAGAGAGCTGTTCACCCTAACTTGTTGTGTCCTGTTTGTTAAAAAAGAATTAAACCATTTGATAATAAAAGTGTCTACCTTAACGTTAATTAGCTTCTGTATGATCAGGTAGGGCTGTACAGTGTTAAAAGCTTAACTAAAGTCAGCAAATAAAATGCGAGCATATGCTTTAGGATTCTCGAGGTGTTTGTTAATCAAGTGGGTGACAGTGATAACTGCGTCCTCGGTGCCACAACCCTGCCTATAAGCAAACTGTAGGGGGTTGAGACAACCAGCAACGTCAGATTTAAGCATATCAGCGATGATTCTTTCAAAACATTTCATTACTACTGAAGTTAATGAAACAGGTCTGTAATCATTATCAACCGCAGGACATGAAATCTTAGGGACTGGAATGATAATGGACTTTTTCCACAGGCTGGGCACTGTGTGGCTGTGAAAAGACTACTGGAAAATAGGGCACCAGGCAGCAGCTAACTCAGCTGAGCAACTTTTATTAAGAAGGCAGGCAGGCAATCAGGGCCTGATGAATTCCTTTTGCCGACTTTACTAAAACCAGCCTGCACCTGCTGAGGTGTAATCTAGAGCTCACATTCTCTGAATGAATCTAAAATCTCCCTCCCTCTAGAGGAGAAATCCTGGACCTCAAATCTAAGAAAGAAATCATTCAGCTCATTTGCTCTTAATGAGTCATCCAAGGTTATCAACTGTTTTTTGCAGGGGGTCATGTTCGTAATGTTTTTCATACAGTCCCATAACCTCCTGTTGTCCATCTCTCTAAAACTATGTTCCATGTCACTGCGGTGTTTATCTTTTGCTTTCCTCAACAGGTGGTTGAGCTCTTTCTGTACTGCAGCCACAGCTGCTAGATCTTTATTTTTAAGAGCTAGCTTTTTATTATTGATACATACTTTAATTTCCTTCGTCATATAAACTTTGTTGTTGGGGAAATGTAGGATTTCTTTTTTTTCCAACTACATTATCCACACAGAAATTGATGTAATCGGTGGTGGTTGTTGTGGCCTCTTCTAGTTCTAGGCTATGAAAAATGCTCCAATCAGTGCTGAGGAAGCAACCCCGCAGTGTTTCTATACTGTCATCTGTCCATCTCAATGCGGTTTTGAGCTGAGGCTTACTGAACTTTAACACAGATTTATAAGTGGGCATAAGATACACAGTTGAATGATCTGAATTTGCGATCGGGAGAATTTTTGACCTGTAGGCACCGGCTACATTTACAAAACATTTGTCAAGTACTTTTCCATTCCTTACTTAACATATTGCTGAAAGCTGGGTAAAGCTGGCTCTAGTTTACAGTGATTCATGTCACCGAGAACAAAAACCAGGTGTCACACTCTGACCTAGAGTGAGGGTAGTGCGTCGACAGGCTGACTGAAAAAGATGTAGTTTAACCTCAAAATGTAAAAAATAGTAGCAAGACAAAGTCCATATGATGCAAAAAAATTAAGTGTTTTATTGTCCTTTAGAGACAGTTCAGGGAAATGTGAGTAAATAATGAAGCAAAAATACAGCAGAAAATATTTACAATACTCTGGCCGGAAACACCATTACCTCTGAACAGCACCACAGCCCTTCTCTGGCTGCCTAGGCTTCTTCTTCTTCTTCTTCTAATGGAATTCCAGCAGGCTGTACACTAAATTGTGTAATGCTGCCCTCCACAGGTCAGATTGATCTATTCAGTTTAGATTTTCTGATAAAGTCCAGCTGACCGGAGAAAAAGAATTATTGCTTTCCCAATTGGATGGAAGTCCGCATCAGAAGAGAATATAGATTTGAAAGAAAAGGAAGAAAAACCCAACTTAGATAACTCCCTAAACATCTGCTGTCTTTCACCCCAATATTTACTGCACTCAAACATTACATGCTGCGGTGTCTCCAACTTCCCACACTGGCAGAGACCATTTAGGTTCTTGCCTATTGTTTTAAGGTCGCTGGCCAGACCACAATGCCACCAGTTTTAAACGAGTTAAGACCACATCATCCTTTCTTCCAGTTTTAATCTGTAGCCTCCTTCTTTAAACAGATGGCTGCAGGGAAAAGTAATGTCTGCCATGTTGGTCTTCTCTCCATTCTTTTTGCCATTGTTCCTCTAATTTTTCTTTGCCAACTTGAAAGCACTCAGGCTTCCCAAGAAACACATTCAGGTCAACAGTATCTTTTTCAAGGGATTTTTTTGCCAATTGGTCGGCTCTTTCATTTCCTTCTATACCTGAGTGGCCTGGTACCCACATAAATTCCACATTATATCCAGTTTTCCCAAGTCTATAGTGACAGCACAAGATCTCCTGTAGCAGGTCAGGTCGAGCCCTTAATGCTCCATTCTTCACGGCCAACAAGGCAGCTTTAGAATCTGAACAAACTATGCTTTTTAGGGGTCTAACAACCTCCACCCACCACATGCCCACAAGATCCCTAGGAGCTCAGCAGAAAAGATAGACAACTTGTTAGATACTCAGATGGTCTGTTGAATATTAAAGTTTGACACAAACATTCCAAAACCAGCCTTTCCAGATATTGGGTCCATAGATCCATCTGTAAAAATTTGAACATAGTCTTTTTGGAGACTATTAACATACTCATTAACCTCATTATATGTCTTTATGTTTTCAAGAGAGGATACATGAACTTCAGGTTCAGGAATAAACCATAGAGGGACAGGGGAACAGAGAGACATGCACATCCTGTCTTCTTCAAGCCCAAAGGTCGAGGCGAGCTTTTTAATGACTAAGGAAGTTTGACCTCCTTTCATTACCAACAAATTCCCAACAGTTTTCCACAAGACATTTAGCAAATGGGACACATTTAATAGTACACAATTTATACCAATAATGTAATAATAATAATTATACCAAGCTTATCTTTCCTTCTTAGAGGAGCCTCCCCCATTTTAACAAGTAGAGCTGGTATTGCAGTTGTTCTGAAAGCTCCACAACATATTCTCAGAGCTTTGGCCTGAAGCCGATCCAACTTCTCAAGCACAGATTTGGAGGCTGGGCCAAATACAACACATCCATAGTCTAAAGTAGACTTTATCAATGCTCTGTATATCATTAGCAATGTCTCTCTTTCAGCCCCCCAGTCACATCCAGCTAAGCTTCGAAGAATGTTGTCACATTTGAATGTTGTCACATTTAAATGTTTAAATGTTCTCACATTTAAAAATAGTTTTATCAATGTGGATTCTCCATGTTAGCCTCTCATCCAACCACACACCCAAAAATTTAAAATTGCTAGCACTTTCTAGAGAGCTCCCATACATTGTAAGGTTTAGAGGGGTAACCTTCCTTTTAGGCCAAAAACCATAAATTTACTTTTGGGTGCAGAGATTTTAAATCCCCACTTGTCTGCCCACTTAACAACCTGATCTATGGCCTGTTGTGTTTGACACAACACGTGATGCATTTTTTTCCCTCTCCTCCAGAGGGCACCATCATCTGCAAACAATGATTTACCAAACCCTTGTTGGACATTTTCAAAGATATCATTTATCATAACATTAAAGAGAAGTGGACTAATAACTGAACCTTGCAGTGTACCATTTTCAGCCACAACAATTTCAGATTCAATACCTTCTATTCTCATTTGAATAGTTCTATGATTAAGGAAATCCTTAATCCAATAAAACATTCTGCCATGAACGCCAGCGTCATGCAGCTTCATCAGCACACCCTCCCTCCACATGGAGTCATATGCTTTCTCTATATCCAGAAAAACACAGATCACAGCTTCTTTATTTATAATAGCTTTCTTTATGTCCTGGTCAAGGACAGCAACAGAATCCACTGTGTTTCTGCCAATTCTAAAGCCATTTTGATAATTAACAAAAAATTATTAGATTCAAGACAGTGCATCAAACTACTTGTAACCATTCTTTCCATTACTTTACACATGACTGATGTTAATGCTATCGGTCGATAGGATGATGGAGAAGATGGATCTTTTCCGGGCTTCAAAATTGGAACAACCAATGCATGTTTCCATTTTGTTGGTAACATTACAGCTTCCCAAACATAATTATAGAGTGCCAACATGTCTTCAAGTGCTCCCTCTTGTTTAAGCAGTTCATAGCTTATTCCGTCCTGACCTGGAGTAGTATTTAACCGAGTTTTTACTGCATCTTTAAGCTCTTTTAAAGAGAAAAACGCATTATATGACCTATTCCTTTCACCTACATAATTCAATTTCCATTCATCTGCTGTCAGAAGCTCTTCTCTTTCTCTCAACCCTTCATGCCCTAGGATTTTTGAATTATGCACATCTTGGAAAGTTTTAACACACGTCTGCCTTATCTTTACTAAAAATGGCCTCAGTGTGCCTGTCCTTTAGAACTGGAATTGTTGTTTTAACAACTTTTCCTGACATTTTGTGAATTCTAGACCATAATTGTTTGGCTGGAGTGTCTGGTCCTAGTGTCCCACAAAAGTTTCTCCAACATTTCCTTTTTGCGTTCTTGACAGTTTTCCTCACCAACGCACAATAACGCTTGTATTTTATGACATTTTCCTGGGAAGGGTTCTTACGTAATTTTTTAAACGCAAGTTTCCTCATGCTTATAGCTTTGCTACATTCGCTATTCCACCATCGAACTATGGCTCGCTCTTTAGGGATCTTTCTAAAGAGGATTGCTTCTGAAGCAGCAGTCAAGATCATTGCTATTAAAGAATCGTTAAAATCATCAATTGACCCATCACTGCAAACACTCTCTAAGCCTGCAGCTATCCCCTTTTCAAACTTATCCCACTTTGCTCTAGAGAAATCAAATCATTTGGCTCTGTCCTCTGATTTCTTTATGAGAGGTCTTCCAAACTTGGATAAAACTGGGAAGTGATCACTTCCCATTGAGTCTTTACTCAAGACACTCCACTCCCCTACCCTTGCAAGAGCCAGTGGAGCCAGAGTCAGGTCTAAGCATGACCTTTTAGAAGTTTTAATTTCAAAGCAGGTTGGTTGTCCATCATTTATTATAACTAAATTAGAGTTATCTAACAATTCCTCTATTATTTCCGCATTTGTATCTCTATCCTTACTTCCCCACAGAGGGTTGTGGGCATTGAAATCTCCTACCCAGATGACTTGCGAGCTGCTAGCCTTACTCATTATGTTCTCAAGCTCAGACAGAATGAGGGGCTTACAAAGATTATAAAAATTAACAATGCATATTTTCCCCTGGGAGCTCCATACCTCAACAATTAAATTTTCAAAAGACGTATCACATTCACAAATTCTATATTGCATATTGGACTTAACAAAAGTAGCACATCCTCCTCCTGGCCTGTCATTCCTGTCCTTACGCAGGCATACATATCCAGGAATAATAAAATCTAGACGAGGCTTTAACCATGTCTCCTGGATACAAATTAGATCAGGTTTTATTTCACAGTCTCGAACTAGCTTTTTGAGTTCCTGACCATTGGCGATTAAACTCCTTGCATTTCATTGAAGGATGCAGAACATCATAAATATTTTAAACATCATCATAATCTTCGATGAAGTGACCCTCATTCATATCTTCTCCATCCTCATCATCCTCCCTGTCAATGTAGCTTGTCTGTTCTTGTCTTGACCTCATGTACTCATATAGAGACTGGGGAGCAAAGACTTTCAGACCCAGAAACCTGACTGCTGTTTCAGACACACATTTAATTATATCAGATCTGGACTTCTTTTCTCGCTTCTTCTTTTATCACAATTTCATCCCTTGCTATGATGGATGGAGGTGATTGAGACATCAGAGGCCCACCTGTTCTCATTTTTCCAAGGGTGCTTGCATCACCAGCAGGGTTCCAGACTGCGCCTAATTAGTCACATTTTGCAACCTTTTTTGGAGGCCGTGTGACATAGTTTTTTAACTAGCAGCACCAGCGCGACTTACAAATCCACCCCTCTCCCCCTTTTTCTTTCTTTTTTAATTTTTTTTTTTTTTATAATTGCATTATAAATATACGATAGTTCAGAGGACGAGTCAGCAATGTCCTGCCCACAGCCCCCCACTGATATTATTTTGCGCGACGGATGCTTCATATAATAACATAACAATATACTATTTATGGTGTTATGTCATCGTGTCATTTCTGTCTCTACATGGTCACGCGTTAACATTTATCCTCTGCTCTCTGTATCGTGCACGGCGGAGTTCCGCCACACACAGGTGAGCACACTAGAGTGGCTTGGGCTGCATTTTCCTGACCAAACCTGACTGAGCCCGGCGCAGTTTGTCAGCTGACAGTTATTGTTATTGTCTCGGTGCTGAGCTTGTGTTGCGTTCAGGCGTTGTCACGTAAATAACAACTTCCAGCACTTAAATGGGTCATAGCACAAAACACCAGCATGTCAAGTGACTTTTATTATGTTCAATAAAATTGTATGTTCCTAAATCTTGAGACACCTCATATGTAAGCTAGACAGACATTTCACCTGCTCATTACTGTGCACACATGCACTGTATGTACTTAGTCCTAAAGAGCCCTTCTGGTGCCAGTATACATAGAAACATCACAGCAGGCTGTGTTTTACAAGCATACAAAAAAGTGTCACGCATGTGAAAATTATTTTTCATGTGTGTGCCTCACCTCCCCTGCTACAACTCCATCCTAGGGGAAACACTGCTGTGTGTGTTTTGTGCAGCAGGTGGATGTGGTAGTCTACTGGTAGAGTAGAGAGAGAGCTAAGTAGCGCTGAAGTAGAGTAGAGCAGGACAGAGAGATGGAGGCAAAATATATTAAACCCGGTGTTAATACAGCAGAACTGGAGAGAGGGGTGAAAAATAAATAGAGGTGGGCATGGCTCAAGTAGGGCGCAAAATTATAGAGAGAGAACGATTGACAAAGATTGCCGCTGCCCTGACACTGTCATATGTGTGTAGGAATTAAGCTACAATACATGATATATGTTGTTTTAATTAATAAATACAGTGTGAATAAAGATTACATAACATATAAATAACTGCAGTCTTTGTTATTTGATAGCCACTTGAATTAAACAGTTTTTATAGGGCAAGTAAAAACTGACTTCAGGCAAGTGAAAAAAACCTTAGCGTTGAACCCTGCAGGGTTGTCTGTGTTTATTGCTAAATTAACAGTAATGCATTTAATCAAAATTATGACTATGTTGTGTCGATATAGAAAGTGCTCCTAAATTTTGTGCTGGTGCTCCTAAAATTTTAAGTAAGGAGCGCTGGTGCTCCTAGTGGAAAAAGTTAGTCTGGAGCCCTCACCAGCCCCTTCCACTTTCTTCAGAGCTTCCGCATAAGAGATCTTGTGCTCATCCCTGACCTCCTGAACTTGCTTTGTTTGCACACTCCTTAAATGAAGCCGAATGACTTCCTCCACAGTTACAACATTTAGGAGTTGACACTCCACGGTTCACTACATCATGGTCACCTCCACACTTGGCACAACGCCTATCTCCTCTGCATGACAAAGCCATATGCCCAAACCTTTGGCATTTAAAATACCGAAATGGAGACCTTTGAAACTGCTTCACCTGGTATGACAGACAGCCAATGTACACCCTTGCTGGAAGAAAATTCCCCTCAAAGGTTATCAAAACTGGAGAGTTTGGGTTCCCCCCTTCTTTGGCTTTAACCGCTTTCCTTCCTTTACTTCTCCTTTAATGTTTTCTAATATCTCTCTCCCTGTCACATCAGCACAAGCACCACAGATAACACCTTTAGTCACATTTTTCTTTTCCAAAACTGAGATTTCCACTTTCTTTCCTCCAATTTTCCCAATTTTTTTCTTGCTCTTCCAAGTTGATCTCTAGTGCAACACATCACTAGAAGCACCCCACTGGGGAGGATTCATGCATCTATATCCTCTCCAATACACCCAAGAGACTCAGCAATCTTCAGCGGATTCACAGCTCTAAAGCCTCCAGCAGCCTGATCCTTCATTTTGAAGAAAATTTAACATTCTTCCAAAGGCTTTACCATTTTCAGTCTCCTATCTTCTTTTTCCATAGAGGTGTCCGAGCGATCACGCTTCCCCACAGATCTAGATCTGTCCTCACCTCTCTCCCAGTTCTGCACCCCTCCCCCGTTACCCCTCATGGCCGAAGCCATGTATCAAAGAGGCTACCAGGCCCAAAGAGAGTATACATAACAGAAGCAGAGAAGGAAAAATAAAGGTTAATATTCACGTGCGCACTTCTGACTGCCTCAGATATCGTACACAGCCACTGCCAGAGACCACAACAAGCAGAGCAGGAACACCGGTCCGGACCTATACAGGCCGTCGGTCGATATTCCCGCACTTGCCCACTGCAGTACTCCAAACAGCAACTTTGTCTCCTCACGACCGCATTCATAGTCGCAGTCTCTCTCCACCAGCCCGGTAGTCAAGCCCAGCGTCACCCGTCGGTTAGCTAGACTTCCAACTGCCTAGGCAGTGTAAATCCCCTCCATTTAAAGGCTAGGCCCCTCCCACTGGACCATACCACCTTTAATTGGGATCAATTAAGTAAACAGTTCAACCACACAGATTATTTTCCATATCGAAAACCATTACAAAGTCTATTTATATTAATTTACCACACATTAAGTGAGTCATCAAAGCACTCACATAATCCCCAAGCTAGGAATGAATTTATAACCCCATTTCACACTCCCACCAGTTGGTATGGAGCAGTAAGATGTGCCTTTAACTTAGGTACTATAAAAGACAGCCTGAAACTATGCTCGGGTCCTTTGTCACTGCCCAGAACCAGGAAGCACTGTGGTAAGCAAAGAGAAACAATTACTACAAGCAAACTTATGATCCACAATCTTTAAATAAATAATGAAGAGTTAACTCAAAACCATAGCAGTGTGTGTGTGTGTGTGTGTGTGTTTCTGTAAAACTCTATGGGGAAAAAATAGCAAAGGAAACTTAGTGCGATGTTAAATGTATCTCAGTGTGTGCACCCACCAAACTATCAGTAGCATGCTACCTGGCTAACATGTGGCATGTAGAATGAGTGATGGTGTGGTGTGTTACCAGTGGCAGGGAAAACTGCCATACCGGGGCACCAGGGGAATGCTGAGGTTGGGAGTGGACACAAACAGATACAAGATTAGCAGCCCTACCAGCATTGCCACTGGGAAGGATATATGCTAGACACAGTATGATATTACCAAACTCTCTGGGGAGGTAGAAAGGACGCATAGAAAAACAGAAGCTCTACATCAGGACCACATAGCCTCTGTCTCACAGTGAATTGTTTGTACCAGTTGTTACTCAAATAGAGAATTAGCCCCCCACCTCTTACTTTCTCCGAGGAGTCACTTCTGTCCGCACGGATACAGGAGAAGCCCTCCAGTTCCACCAGCGAGTCCGGAGTGTCCTGTCGGAGCCATGTCTCCATCAGTGCGATGATGCTAGATTCTCTGTATTCATGACAGAACCTTGTGTTTACCCGGAGCTCGTCCATTTTACAGCGCAGCAATCTGACGTTACTCAGTATAACTGAGGGCAGCAGTGGTCTGCTGCCTCGCCTGTGGAGCCGCTGTCTGACGATCCCTCTTTTGCCCCTCTTCCTCTGCTGTGACTTTCTCGCAGGATTCACTCTCACGTGCTCTGGTAGATGGTCCGGGGGTGCGTTGTTTTTGTCCCACAGGGCCAGCAGGGCATCTCTGGAGTAGACAAGCTGACATGCTGCCTGCGAGGAAGGTGGAGGTGGAGGGGACAGATTTTTCCCTACAAGCTCACCCACCACCAGCTGGAGAGTCAGCAGGAACAGAAGCGCCACGATGGCTTGACGCTGTGTTGTAAACGGCCAGTCATGCAGCCGCTGCGGTGGTCTAGATGAAGGTCCAGCTGCTAGGCTAATGCCATCGGCGCCTCCCCGCTGGATGATAGATGTAGTAATCCCGAGCTACGGCAACATCAGGAAGAAGGAACACGAGAGGCTGGAAAAATACCAAGGGCTTAAAAGAGGAGCCAGAAAATATGTGGGGAGTAAAAGCAACAGTGGTGCCAGTGGTAATGGGAGCACTGGGGGCTGTGACCCCCAGACTGGGAGAGTGGCTCCAGCAGATTCCAGGTACAACATCTGAGGTCTCTGTCCCGACGCGTGCAGTCCTAGGAACAGCTAAGATACTGCGCCGAACCCTCAAACTCCCAGGGCTCTGGTAGAGGACCCCAGGAACTCGAATGAGGTATATTATGGTCTAATAATATAGTGGAAATAATTAGATAATACCATATAATTTACTGTAATTAATGGGTATATCCGAGTAATATTGGACTGAAATGTAGTCTTTGTAATAGGGTAAAAAGGGGCCAAAACCAATGGGTAATAATGGGGAAACATAGCAATTAGACAAATCTACTAAATGGTATTGTAATATTTTGGTAGCAATATGGTTTATTATTATTATTGGACTGAAATGTAGCCTTTGTAACAGGGTAAAAAGGGGCCAAAACCAATGGGTAATAACGGGGAAACATATTTAAGATAGCAATTAGACAAATCTACTTAATGCTATTGTAGTATTTTGGTGACAATATGGTTTACAATAAAATAGTTATATTGGTGCAATATTTGGATTACAAAATGGTAATCGGTGACGTTAACCTGTCAGCCCCAATTCATGGTTACTGCACAACCATAAGTGTTTCCAGGCAACAAGTCAAAGTATCAAGCATATTATTTTTATCAGTATTACTTTGAGACAAAAGGGAATGTGTGCAACATAAAGGACTGTGAATTAGACTCGAACCGATTAATCGGCAGTGCTCGGAATCGGGACGGTTTTCACGTGATCGGCCATGACCTGTGACCGGGCATTCAGCCTAAAATATGCTGATTTAAAATGCAGATCAAATTCCCGGCACCCCGCATGATTAACATCGTGTAACATCAGCAGCGCACACACATGCACATGTGCAACTCACGGCTTGGGTGATCTGAGGAAGTGAAACATGGGCGGCTTCTTACCTTAATCATTCCCGCACACACATCAATAGAGAGAAGGAGAAAGTTGTTAATTGTCCGTGTTAAACTGAACTGCAGAGCTCTCACTGCTGCACTGTGCCGCTCAAAACTGATGAGGCGCTTAATGGCGGGCAGGTCCCAAAGACTTGCGTGAATTTTCCACAGGAGATATTTTTACTTTTTTGTCTATTCATGAAATTACCCACAAATGCTAAACACCAAGGAATTGTTTATCCATGTTGTTATTTATGTATGTCTTTTTTGGTGTTTAAATATGTTTATTTAGGCATCATCATTGCATATGGCAACCAGATACATACATTTGCTTTTTCTTTTTCTGTGAAAGAACAAAGACAAAAAATTAAACAAAAAACTAACAAATACAAAACAAAAATAATAAAAATAATAGTAATAATTAACCTCACAGTGTGCCATGTCTGTGAAGGGAAGCATTTATCAATTTATACATTCCATTCAGTCATCTTCACCTTCCAAAGTATATAGTGAGGAACAACAAAAAACGAACAAGACAAAAACAAAGTAGCCCACACCCTCCCCCCAACCCTCAACCCTCCCCAGGAGTGCTACCTCATGTTAAGTGTGTAATATGTTCTGTAGGTTTAGGATTAATTCAAATGGGAGATTAGGGGTTGCCAAATATTTTCAAATTCCTCCAGTTTGTTTTTAAGAGCGTACATAATTCTCTCTAGGTGCAGAGTTTCGGTTAGCTCTGTTAACCAGTGTTTGACAGTGGGCACTTCCTCCTTCTTCCAAAATAAAAGAATGAGCTTTTTAGCCCTGAGGAGCCCGTAAGATAAGAGATGTAGTTTAGCTACCTGTAGTCTCCTCAACACTTCAGATATCCCTAGAATGATTAATATTGGATCAGGTTTTAACTCCACCCCCAGTATTTTTGAAAATATCCTACATATCCCTGTCCAGAATTTTTGCAAGGTGGGACATAAGGTATAGCTACGTATGTAGTAAGGTTGCTTCTGCTGAATGACATTTATCACACTGGGATGAGATTTCTGGGAATATTCTGTGTAATTTTGTCTTTGAATAATGCAATCTATGCAATATATTAAATTGCATTAAACAATATCGTGCATTAATTGAGCATGTATGTTTATATTTCAGACTCTCATCCCAAATGGACTTTGATAACTGTACACCCAGTTCTATTCCCCACTCTGTTTTAATAATGTTAGTCGTAACTGGGGCCATATTCTGCAACGTATCATACTGGCAAGAAATTATGTTCTCAGACCTTGTGCGATGTTTTAGACAGTCATCTAGTTTATCTGGCCCTGCACTCTCATAACCACGCAGATGAGTTCTCACATAATTCCTAACCTGGAGATAATTAAACCAGTCCTGTTGTGGAAGGGAATATTTTTCTTGAAGTTGTGGGAAGGATGCAAATGTCCCTTCCAGGTATAGATCTCCAATGTTAAGAATTCCCCTATCCTTTCATGTCAGAAAGGCGCTATCTGAGTTGGAAGGATTAAAAGAGGGATTTGTTGCTATGGGTAGTAAAAAGGACATTGTTCTCAATTTAAAATGTTTGTTTCCAGATGCATATGGTATTGTAAATAATTGGACTGTTACTGTAATTTACTTTATTTAGTGGTACAGGTGATAAAATGACTGCTCCAGCACTAAAAGGTAAGCAGTCCTCTCACTCCATCTCCTATCCGGCAGGTAGCACTGCTGTATCATCCAGCCAGTAGGAAATGGAGCGGATATTGGTCGCCCAGTAATAGTACGTGAAATTTGGCAAAGCTAGTCCTCCACTCATCTTAGATTTACATAGATAAGCTTTCCCTATACTCTGCACTTTATAGTCCCAGACAAATGAAAGAATAATGGAGTCTAAACATTTGAAAAATATTTTTGGAATAAACATAGCTATGTTCTGGACGACATATAACAAATGTGGAAGAAATATCATCTTAATGGCATTTGTTCCACCTAATAAAGAAATTGGTAGAGTCCTCCAGAACTAAATATAATTCTGGAGTTTATCTATCAGAGGATCAAAGTTAGCCTTAAATATTGAATTATAATTTTTAGTAATAACTATTCGTAGATATGCAAACCTTTCTTTGGTTATCTTAAAGGGGAGTTGGTGAAGCCATTCCTGATCCCTAATATGAATTGGCATGAGCTCACTCTTCTCTCAGTTGACTTTGTAGCCAGCAAAGGTCCCAAACAAGTCAATCACAGACAAAGTTGATCCAATCGATATTTGCGGCTTTGATACAAAAAAAATAATACTGTCCGCATAAAGTGAGATTTTATTAATAGTATGCGTTGTCTCATATCCATGAATTTGTAGGTGTGACCTAATGCTCTCCATGAGAGGCTCTATCGCTAATGCGAAGAGCAGGGGGCTTAGAGTACAGCCCTGCCTAGTTCCCTGACACAATTTAAAGTTGGGGGAAAGTGTCTGATTAGTCATTATTTTGGCATAGGGACTGTTATATAGTGTTTTTATCCAATTTATCACCAATTTCAAATTTTTCAAGGACCGCAAATAGGTAAGGCCACTCAAGCTGGTCGAATGCCTTTTCAGCATCTAAGGATAATACCACAAGATCCTCTTTAAGATGTCTTGGGGAGTGCATAACATTAAAGAAAGAATGTCTTTTAGGAATAAATTCTGTCTGATCTGGATGTACTAGAATTTTTTGATCTGTATTTAGCAAAGAAATGGGTCTGTAGGATCCCACTTCTTCCAGATCTTTACCCTTTTTTGGAATTACAGAAATAATTGCTTCATTCTATATATGTATTCAAATGCTTGCCCAAACATTTTATTTAAAAAGGGAACCAATAGATCACTAAATTTCTTATAAAATTCGTTGTTAAACCCATCATGCCCTGGGGTTTTGCCATTTTTCAAAGATTTAATGGTTTCTGTTATTTCCCCACTTGTAATCTCTGCTCCCAAATAATCATGGTCAGCTTAAAGTAAAGGGAGTTTGCAATTATCCAGGCATGACTTCATATCCCCTGCTGTTGCCTTCATTTGTGATGTATATAACCGCTCATAAAACTGCTGAAATCTTTCATTTATACCCTTATGGGAGGTTTAGGGATCTCCATTATCTGATTTAATTGTACAAATTGTACGTTCACTCTGCAATTTGCGTAGCTGTCTTGCAAGCAGCTTATGCGGTGTATCACTGAACTCAAAAAATTTCTGCTTCATTAACATAAAGGCTTTGCTAATTCTTGTGGAGAGTATCTTATTAAGTGTGTATTTAAGTATTAATATCTGACTATATTTCTCAATAGAAGGGCATTGCGCATTTTCTGTATCAAGCTTTTATATTTGATCTTCCAATTTTAATTGTTCCGCTTTGCTACTTTTACTCTTGGAGGCCTGGAATGAAATAATACATCCTCTTAAGTACGCCTTTAACATCTCCCACAGTAATGTGGGTGTAGTTTCAGGTGTATTGTTTGTGTCCAGAAATGTAATAATATGCTGTTTAAGGGTATTATGCTTCGTACAAACGATCTATCCAGATATTGGTCTAATACAGAATTAAAATCGCTTCCAATAATCAAGTTAGAATTCAATATATCTGGTATCAGCCCTAATACCTTCCTGAAAAACTCAGGGTCATCCTTATTTGGCCCGTAAATATTTAAAAGTGTCAAGGGCCTAGAATGTAATTCTCCAATCACTAAGACATACCTCCCCTCCTCATCAGTGACGGTGGATTGGTGCCTAAAAGGAATTCCTTTGCGAATCATAATGGCTACCCCTCTGGTCTTAAATGGGAAGGAAGAATAGAAAACTGGACTTATCCATCTGCATCTGAGTCTGAAATGAGAGTCTTTTTTTTAGATGTGTTTCTTGCAAAAATATAATTCCAGAGTTAAGAGATTTTAAATGTGCCAGTGTAATGGTTATAAAAGTTAAGATGCTGTTAAAACACTAAAAATATACTCGTGAACCTGCTAAAAACAGTAAGCAAAAGAATGCTTTAATTCATGAGTACATGGTTAAAAACAGAACATTATTCATCAAAGGTAAAAACTGATAAAAGGGTGAAATTCATAGTGATCTGCTTATTAAGTGATCTGTTATCTACTACTCTGGTCTTGCAGACAAATGAGCATAGAGTGATAAGTTAAAAAAAAAAAGGATAATATGTGTTTAAAACATAAGTGATTCCTGATGCAATTTTGGTTACTATTCTGATTACTATTTTATATTGTTTGCTACAGTGATTCCTGTTCTTCAAGTTTATTTCTTTGAAAGTTGTTTCTCTAATCAGTGATCAGGGTTTGATTGCTTGCGTCTGAGCTAAATTGTAGCGGGGAAGACGTTGCTTTCGTTTCGTCCATTACAACACTGGACGTGACTGAACCGACATCGTGTCTGTGTTTTGCTTGTATTATCCCCCTTTACAGGTAAGAAAAGTGATTATAATATGTTTTGTGATGCATTTATGTTTGATGTGTGTTAGAAGATAAGTATTAGATGAAACAGTGGTCTCTGTAGTAACTTTGAGAGCTAATAAGTTCAGTACATGTGAATGCTACACTCCCCGTAGTTTTCTTGCTAACTACACCGTGGCGCGAGCAGCGTTGTCTAGTTTTCCTGCTAGCTGCACGGTGGCGCGATCAGCGTTGTTTCAGAAGTGCATTTGTGATGTTTCTGTGCAGTGTTGGACATTTATTGAGGATATATTTAATAAGAAAACGTGTTTCCATGTTGTTATATCTGTGTTTATGGAAAAATATAACAATTGCTGTAACAAAAATTGTGCTTTATTTTGAAAAAATCCATTACAACACTGGACGTGACTGAACCAACATCGTGTCTGTGTTTTGCTTGTATTATCCCCCTTTACAGGGGTGTAACACCAGCACCTTACCCCTTTTGACTGGTTCATTAATTCCTTTAACATTCCAAGTGGAAAAACCACCACATCGTCCAGCTGCTACTCTTAGAGCACAGCGCGAACCCAACACAGGAGGATTATATATTTTTACAAAAAAAGGAAGAAAAAAAATATATATAGCCTATATAATAAATAAAAATGTGAAAACTATGTACCTAAAGTGTCCTTCTTATTTATCCCTGAAGCTCTCGAGGGTCAACGGTTACTGTTATAGCACAATAGCAGCTCTACTATTATTAAGAAATTTACAGCAAAACAGGACATGAAGTTCAGATGTATAAACTATTTCTATCAAGACAGTAAAACAAAAGTAACCCCAATAAGTCTGTATCTCCAATTGAAAAAGAAGGAAAAAAAAGAAAAACACCAACCAATTAACTAAGAATAATAATGTTAACAGTAAAGTGAAGATAGCACACTTGGTTGGTTTATATGGAGACATGAAATAAGCAAGCCTATAACAAGATTGAAGAGTACAGCAGTTCAGTTAGAGCTATGGTAGGCTATCTGAGGCCTCGGTTTTACCTATGAACCCATGCATTGAATATTAACTTATTATCTCACCTTCCCATTAAATTAGAAAAGAAAATCCAATTAAGTGGCCTATATGTCACCAATGGGAGAGGTAAACCCCATAAGCTAGAAATAATAATGTTAACCAAAGAAAATGAATATAGCCCCTTTGGCTGGTTTATATGACTACATTGCTTCAATTTTAGCTATAAGCCGAGCATTAAATGGGTCAAAGACGTGGCATGTCAATTCTGGTGTCCGAGGCATGTTTATAATGTTAAAAATATATAGAAAATTTAAAACACTACATTTTGTTACTCAACTCTGGTCACTTTACTTACTCACATGACTATAAGAAATGAAAATTTAAGGAGCTATTTAGCTCAAAAGTACAAAACTGTCCTTCCTGGATAACGTCCGGGCTAAAAATCTGAGCACAAAAATATGCTAAAAATGTCAAAAATCTTAATAAAAGCATAAATGATGTACTGGGGCATAATTGTGTTGATGTTTGTCATGACACCTACAAATATAGTAACAACACTAAGGTCATTTACATTTTTATTAAAGAAATACTTTTGTCCCCATTTTTGGATTCTCAAATGTCCTTCCTGGGTAACAGACATAAAGTGGCTATACATGACCATATTTGGATTTGGATAGTCATGTGACAGGGTGTTGCATCAGCCAACAGATTCTGAAGGACCCCCAAAATATACCACAAGATCAGTAAGTCTCTTAAAATGTTGATAATTTGACCTTTTCGCTCAGTGGTACATGATGTACCACCATGATGTGTCTTTCTGGATAACGCTAAAAAAACATTTATAATTTTTTTACATTTTAAAATGACCTATTTCATGTGAAATATGACATTAATGTGTTGAAGATTAAGCTAATATTTTAAACAGTAGACCCAGTTAGTGCCTGATAATAAAGGAAAAATAGTTATTTTGTCCTTCCTGGATAACGATATGTCCTTCCTGGATAACGATATGTCCTCCCTGGATAACAAAGATATTCTGTTACCCAGGACATGTCCTCTGTTATCTAGAATGGACATGTTAATCAATTCAGATTTGTATCGGTATCTGTAGCTTTTTAGGCATTGATTTGATGTTGTATTGTCAAACTTTATTATTATTATTAATAACAGCAATTGATTAATTAAGTAAAAGAAGCAGTATTATGTATTTTTGAACTTTTGTGGTAGTTTTTGTTATCGTTTTCAATGATAGCAACACAGGACATTATCATAGATATTGTGAAGTTATTGCCCAAAAATGAGTATAGTTTTAGATGTTTAAGGGTCAGTTTTGTTCTTGCAGATGCCACTGTCTAATAAAGAAAGGCAGAGACTTTTCAGACTTCCAGTTACATTGCTCTGTTGCACAGTTACATTGTTGCATGAAAAAAATGAAAAGATTAAAGAATTTTAAAAATAAACCAACTCTTCAAATCTTTAACAGTTGTCAGTTTCTTTGCAATATGTTTGTTAAAAATTATGATCCTTAAACAGCCTTTCATGAAAGAAAGATTACACTGAAATCTTGCAGTGGTCATTCCTGGCTAACAGCATGTCATTCTGGGTAACAATGACACAGTCAAATAATTTAACCCAAATTTCATATTATACTACAGTATCATGTTTTTTGAGTTGAGGATACAATAACAACCCTTTTACTGATAATGTAAAAAAAAAAATTAAGACATTTTCTATCATTTTTCTCTTTTTGGCATTAACTATAGTGTGACAAACAGGAGCGAATGCAGCAATTTCACTATAAATGTCCAAATGCATTACATTAATTCTGATGAAAATGTTGTTTTCTGAGCAGTAATTATTTGTTGGGCTCTAACTGTTGTTATCTATAAACTTTTAAATGCCAACAATGATAGACATTTTAATTTATTTTCAAATCCATTTACGTTACCCAGGAAGGACATTTTTCACGGGAGAAATCACATGATTCACTGAAAAATGTTAATTGCATTCTTACAACAAATTCCTGTTGTTGAGCGGTATACAGAACACTCTAATAAAGATAGAAAGTAACTTAATAGGCATTTTTAGCCAATTTGATTTTTTTTTATTTTTTAAATCCTTATTCGTCTTTGACCCAATATTAATTTAGGCTACAACATCACCATCCCATTTTCTTACCCCGGTCCGAAATGACGTTCAGCATAAACGAGGGCCTCCTTTGGGTTGGTAAACAGGAGCTCCGTGCCACTGTGCATCACCCGCAGCTTTGCTGGATACACAATCCCAAACCTGACATCGGGCTTATCCCGGAGCAGTGTCCTGGCCAGGGTGAAAGCCGCACGGGCTTTGGCAATTTCATGGGGAAAGTCTCTTAACATCTGGATCCGCTGACCTCCCTTGGTAGGTTAAAACCCTCCTGCTGGAAATCTTGCGGAAGATGTCCTCAAAGACGTAACCATGGTGAATCTTTAGGATCAGATGCCGCGGCGGGCCGTCTTCCTTAAGTTCGGCATTCTCGAGTCCCTGTCGTGACTTGCTTTCACAGCAGACATGAAACTACCAAAAAAATGTCCTTATTTTGGTGAAAATTAAGTTTTAAATCGGAATTGGCGAGAGCTGCAGCAGAACACGTCCTATCCACTCACTGCCCCGGAAGTGTATGTCTTTTTTACTTATAAGTAATATGTTATATTTCAGCAAAATGGAAAATGTTTCTTAACCTGTGTCACTATTTTTGTTTGTTTGTTTGAGATGATTATTGAAAAACTGGTTGTATCTTGGTTAAAATGTTCTATTGAAGAAAAGATAGAAAATATTGCAATATCTTGTGTGCTGTAAAGTGGTTTGAAAAAAAATAAAAATGTAATGGGCCATCCAAACATTCTGCAAATCGGAAATCGTATCGGCCCAAAAATTGTAATCGGTGCAAGTCTACTGTGAATTACCAATTTTAAATTCCGAGGACCTTCATGTGATATTGAAGGTATTATGCTGACAGTAGCCTTACCCTACAACATTTCTGAAATCAATTACACTGCTTAAAAAAATTAAGGGAACACTTAATCATCACAGTCCATTCTCTTCACAGATGAGAACGCCGTGGTGAATGTAGTGCTGCCTGTAACATCATCCAGCATGACCGGGTTAGTGGTGGGTCAGTGATGGTCTGGAAAGGCATATCCTTGGAGGGTCCCACAGATCTCCATGTCATAGCCAACGGTACCCTGACTGCTGTTAGGTGCCAGGATGAAATTCTCAGAGCAAATGTCAGACCTTACACTGATGCGGTGTGCCCTGGGTTCCTCCTGGTGCAGGACATGCTTGGCCTCATGTGGCCAGAGGGTGTACGCAGTTCCTGGATGACAAAGGCATTGATGCCATTGACTGGCTCTATTGTTCCCCTGACCTAAATCCAGTTGAGCACCTATGGGACATTAAGTTGCATCTGATGCCACCAAGTACCACTACAGGCTGTCCAGGAGCTCACTGATGCCCTGGTGGCTTGATGATTTTAGTTTCCACTGAGCGTTGTTACATCATTTTGTTCTCAACAAATTATACAATGTACATCAGTAAAGATTTTCAAGTTGAATAATTCATTCATTAAGATGTGATGTATGATTTAAGTGTTCCCTTAATTTTTTTGAGCAATGTATATTACCTCTAGGGTAGCAACAGTATGAGATTTTCACAGTACGATAACCATCTCAGAAAATATTGTGGTATCACTGTATTAGGGTTAATTAACTTTCAAGTGCTAATCAATGACAGGTGAGCACTTTGACCTCTAAACAACCACAGAGGCACAGTTAAATAATCCATCACAATGAACATCATGTCTGCATGCATACTTTTATCCAGACTGTCACTGTGTAGCTACAACCATGCAACATAACTTTTGGAGACATGATGTTCACAATGAGCTTCTGTAAGCCAGTTTCTGGTTAATTTTCATGTATAGGATGGAAATGGAAACCAATGTTGCTGAGAAAGACAGTGTGAGATGTTTAAACATCTAACACACTGACATGAAGTTTGGAAAATCATGCAAAGATTTAAAGGTTCAGTGTGTAAGATTTAAGGGGATTTGGTGGTGTCTAGTTGTGAATTGGAGATTGCAAGCAGCTGAAACTTCTCCTGGATAGAATTCCTCCAGTGTTCATTGTTCAGTAGGCTTTAGCAGGAGCTGAATTATCCACAGAGATCTCTTCCCCTCAAAAATAAACAGACCCAGTGATTTAAACCAGTAAACCCACTGAATAAAGCAGTTTCACATTACAAACCAGTGTTTTCTGATACTGCTTGTCACAGATATGCTCCTAACTATGTCGACTGATATGAAAACACAAATGGCCCCTATCTAGAGCCAGCGTTTGGTTTGTCCATTCTGGGCTACTGTAGAACCATGGCAGTGAACATGGCGATCTCCATAAATGAGGAGCCGCTCCCTAAACAGTTCATTCCTTTTTCTCAGGTGATTATACCGTAAAGAAAACATGGGCTTCTTGTTATATTACATAAACTTAAATCACTAAACTCAACAGGCTTATTTGGGACATACCTTGATATGGGACAGGCTTTAATTCCTTTCACACAAAACTGTTGCTCAGCAAAGATAGGAAATACAATAATTTCAAAAATTTAAACCAGTATGAATATTACCTGTAAAAGAAAAAAAAGGCTTATCAATTGTGATTATTCATTTGATCATATCACATCAGAGAGAGTAATGTCACTCATTTTTTGGCACCCAAGGATTACCGCACCCAGAATGCCAACACGATAGCACTCTCTGCTGTTAAAAAAATTATATTACAACTTGGATTAAAATTTATGAAAACCACAAACTCTTTTGATCAGTGGAACCGTATGGACTAAAGGGATATGAATAACTTACTGCACTGTAAGAAAAACATGTAATTCTACAGGAAATGTTCCATAATTATTTACAGATTTTTCCTGTTTTCCAATAAAACAATGAAATGCTAGTAGATTTACAGATATTTTCAGTAATTTTAGATTTAATTTTTAAAATTACAGTTAATTAACCATAATTTAAGATTGCATTAATATTATGTTTTTTAATGACAATTTATTGTATTTGTACATATTTAACATTTTTCTGTATGTTTTTACAGGTTTACCACCATTTTCCATAAGACAATGTAGTAACTGTAAATAAAAAGTAATAAAAGTAATTTACTGCACATTACTGTATAAAGACAACTTAAAGTATATTATTTTACAAAAAGTGCACTTTAAATAATGTAATTTTACAGAAAGCATTCTGCATTCTTACAGATTTTTGCTTTTTTTGAACAATAAAATGCCTGTATATTTATAAAAATGCTTTTTTTTTTTTTTTTTTTACAGGTTTATCACCATTTTCAATTAGACAATAACTGTAGATTAACATATATTAGCGGTAATTTAAACATTTACCCTTAAAATTACAAAATATTAACCATAATAAGATTGCATCATTATTATTATGTTTTTAAAGGCAACTTAACATGTCTTTTTCATATTCAAATGTAATTTTACATATGCGATGCCATTTTACAGATCTTTCCTTATAATTGTAATGAATATTTTATGGAATGTGCACTTTAAATAATGCAGTTTTACAAAAAGTATTCTGTATTCTGATGGTTTTGACTTTCAAACAATGAAATGCCTGTAGATTTGGAGATTGGAATATATATATATATCCCAATATCTCCAATACATATATACATACGTATATATATATGTAATATATATATATATATTATATATATATATATATATATATACATAACTTTTTTCACTTACACATGTTGCAGCCATATATATATTATATAATGTTTTTATTTATTTATTTTCATTAGAAACGCACTTAATTCACTTTATGCTTCAGACTTCAGACTAGGCAGATTCAAATTTCAAAGTTGGCGCCTATTTCCAGTTTGCTTCGTCCCGCCCATAACGACCAACCGGCCAAGAATTAGAAATAGTTGGGATTCGCGCTAGTGTCCGTCCAATCAGTTTTGTAGTGGGCATGTCATGAGTCATGCAAGTGAAAGACGTGCTCTCATGGGCGCATGATTTTCAGGGAGGATGTATGAAGCAACCACAAAGGACAAGTCAACCAAACGCTGTTTGAGGTAAGTGTCCCAGATAACGCATGTGAACGATGCTCGATGCTTCACGTTGCGCAGTCAAAGTGAGTGTACACACACCCACACACATACACACACACACACACACACACACACAAAATAGAAAACGAATCATAGTCCCTCTCCAGTTACATCAGGTAGGGGGCAATCATATACTATGATACGGTTTGTCGTAGGGCTGGGCAATTATGGCAAAAGTCAAAATCACGATTAATTTAACTTTTAACCTTGATTATGATTAATGAACGATTATCTCCACCCTTGATGAACAATTTACACTGCCCTCACACCTGGATATTTTGTGATATTTTCACACATGTGTATCTTTAGGGAGTGAGTTTTAAGGTGTGACGCTGTGGTTAATGTCTAGTTAGGTTTAGGCACAAAATCCACTTGATTAGAACTATGAAAAGATCATGGTTTGGGTTAAAATGATCACTGGAGACAAGTTTTCAAATTCCTAAAAGATATTCAACCTTTACTGTCATGGCAACAGTGAACACCATGATTAATTGACATGAGCAAGATTAAGTCAATTCTTATTACTCCACGTGTAAATTTGACTCTTTGGAAATGTCTCTCTCCATATATCAGTTCTTCCTTGCCTTTGGTTTGATTTATTCTTTTGAGTTTTGTTCCTTCCCATCTTATCTGAGTTCTGTTGTATGGTTGTGCGCTATAGATTTAATTGCAAACTACAACTGTTAGTAAGTTAAAGATGTGTTGCTGATTACTGCTTGAAGTGGCGATGAGGTTTTAAAATATTTTGAGAACGTCTTTTAAAAAGGTATTGACATTAACTTTAGGATTCCTGGTAATCTATGATAATAAAAATGCAACTCAAATTAGAAATGATAATTTCAGTTCTCATGAATGTTTGTCTGTAAAATGTCAAAAGGTTTACATGGATTGTCTAAACAATTGCCTGTTTTCTCCCTAGCCGGACAATCGGAGGTATTTAAGGAGGCCCCAGCAGCCAAGCAAGTGAACAGACACTTTGAAATGATCTGACAGCAGTTTCTCACGCACAGTGTGTATTTCCCAAATTGAATGTATCCTAGTTACAAAGTTTAATGGCTTTGACCTAAGTCCAAATATTGCTGATCGTCCATAAGCTGCTCCTGTGCTTCACAATTGTGGAACAGAGTCCAGCTCCCAATACACATTCATTGCATTGAGAAAAAGGCCTCAAAATTAGAGAGTAGTAGATTCTAGCAGATATATTTTGTAGTAGATTCTGCTAGTATATGTTAGAAAAACCTATGTAATTATGTCAAATTTTAACCGCCATCGCACAGGGATACGTTGCTTTTTCACTGCGGTGAAAAAAGAATCCATTCCATACATCCACAATGTTGACTAGCCTTATAACAACACAAACACAACACAAACATGTAGACATCCTTGTTTATCTTCTTATGTTGGGTTGACTGTGGTCTACCACACAGCTTAATCTATCAGAGACATTTAGCTCTGTTTAGATGTGGTTTAGGTAATGGGATGTTGGAGATGAAATATACTCCAATGCCTAGCCTCTTAGGACACCTCGTATCAGAATTGTATTACCCCTGCACATTTTGATGGCTTCTGGACGAAACCAGGTCCATCTGTCTCCAAAAGTTGTGTATTGCACCTTGTATCTTGAGAAATTGCTTTGACACTTGCTGCTATGCTAACGGCTACTATGAGAGCACAGTCTGACTGAATAATGGAGTGAAACGAAATGGCAATTCTGAGTATCAGGCTAGCAATGCATTTAGTTGAGTATGTGCAGTTAGCTCACACTGCATACTCAAAAATTCTTGATAATTTAGTATACATGCGGGCGTTTCTTGCACACATAATCCACATACTATGCAACTGAAACACTCCATACTCAATCTGACATTCTTAGCATGAATAGTACATTAGTGATACAGTATGATGGACAGCATGACAGCATAGGCCAAACTCAAAAAAACTCTACGTACACATTTTTTTTTTTTTTTTGTAGGTACGTAGTTCTTATGCTGGTGTTACTTACAGATGAAAGATGTTTCTTTTTCCAGTTTTGCCTTGCAATGAATGCATATGGAGGTCTAGTCAAAGTAACTTACTTGTAGAGCACAGAAGCAGCTGCTGAAGAAGCTGCTCAATATTTTGGACTTGCAGTATGGACAGTACAACACAAAAGTTATGAATATCAATTTAAAGGATAAAACTGGTGTAGTGTTTACTTACTGTGAACATGCCCTGGGAAAAGAGCAAAATCTGCAATGCTTTTCTGTTAATAACTATGGTCCATATATCCACCGCCAGAAATATATATTTCATATCATTTTACGGTATCTGTTTGGAAACTTTGCTGCCAGTGCTTTTACCGTTTTTTTTACAGTTTTTTTTTTTTTTTACAGTGTGGGTGGTCGAGAAATGGACCTATATTTTGACTTTATGACCACCTCAGAGGTAGGGATAATGTATACAAAAAAAATCTGGGTTACCAGGTTTGGAAAATGCCCCTCACTTTGCTTTGCTTTGCCAATTTAGCTCTTTGGTTCATCAGGACAACCTCTGCAATGAACAGTTTGACCACTTACCTTCCGGAAAGGAGCTGAAGAGAATCTGAACCAGAATGTAGGCCTATTAATAACATATTTATTAATAACCTATTCACATGTAGCCCGCTATTCCAGACTTGATCAGCCCTGTTACTTAATTTTTGTTCCTCCAATGAGATTGAGCAAGTGAGAAACCTCTGACTAATAACTTGACTATTAATGACTCACCAGCTAGAGATTTTTCACAGCCTCATTACAACTTATATACCCTCAATAACAGTATTCCCAACAACATCATGTATAATTTGATAGCAATATTACATTTAACAGAATATCCTATATGTCCTAACCTACATGCTGTGTGTGTGTGTGTGTGTGGGGGGGGGGGGGGGGGGGGGGGGGTAAGCTGCAGATATTGAAGAGAATCAGTACCTGGATGAACTGGATGGTCAGGGCGCTCTTCCCCACCCCTCCTCCTCCCACCACCACCAATTTGAATCGTTCCTCTTCTCCGCTCATACTGGTTTGGAACTGGGATTTGTCCTGATCAGAAACCTTCTAGGGCCCGAGTCCCACCGTTCACCAACAGCAGCCAAAGACAACCAAAACACGATAAAATCCAAAATTCAGTCCTCGAGCAGACCCGCCTCTTAACGTTAATGTTAGCATGAGACACCCGCATGGAGGGTTTAATCGCCGCAGCTTCGAACTGAAACTTCTTTTACGTGAAGCTCATTCTCTATGAAGACGTTTTCAACACAACCAAACCTGACAACCACAGTCCCGCTGGACTTAAACTGTCCATCTGCCGAAGCAACAAGTAAAAGGCGCCAACCCCACGATGTTTATGCTGTAGTCTTCGGGTTCGGAGCGGGGCTGTGTTGCTCGCTGGCTTCTTTTCTCCTCTCTCGGCTGTTTTCTTCTCGGCTCGGCCTCCAGGCTTTAGCTTCTAGGGCGGAACTGCTTCCTCTTTTCTTTTTCCTCAAGAAACTAACGTTACAGTAGCTCGCGCACTACTTCTCACACACGCGCGCGCGCACACACACACGCGCGCACACACACACACACACACACACACACACACACACACACACACACACACACACGAGCGGGCGTATCGGTGTGTCCAAAAAGACATGACAGAGCACGACACCACTCAAGCTCTCCTCTCATTAAAACACAAAACGAACCAGAACAAATTCCACTTTCGTGTGTCAGTTTCCTTATTTGGTCATCTGAAGAATCGTTACATCATTTCAACCTAGAGGCCCGCGCATGTTATGAGAGCAGCACCAGGGCCAAACTATACCACTGTCACTATGATTAAGGCCTAGCCGAAATAATATCTCATCTGTTATTAAACAGAAAGCTCGCACAGTCTCTCTGCAGCGCGACTTTTAGCTGGATCAAGCTAAACGGGTTAACAAGGCTGTGTTATGTTACCTATGTTATCGTCATTGATGTAGAGCACTACCCCATTGTATTTGAAACTAAATGTGGAACGCTTTCTTTGGAAATCCACCCTGAGGCTACACATATCTCACATTTTTATCTGGATACCTGCGAGAAAGTTCCTACCCAAAAGTCAGAGTTAACCTGTAGCCCACAATCAGCTGTCATGAAGGCACTTGTCTATTTAACTACCACTGACATTACAGAAAGCATAATGAAATCCACATCCATTAAAAACACATTACTCATTTCAACGCAGTGCAGTTCTAATCAATATTGGTATTTTTAGTCTTTTAAAATCAACCTTTTCTTTTTTACTTATGGCTGATTAAAAATAACATGTTACTGTCATTTTCAATGTAGAATTAATAGAAGATATGAACACATTTTCACATCTAACATTTCCATCTTACTTCATTTGTAAGATGTCATTGAGAAATCAGATGACCATAGAAAAATCAATGTTATAGCCATACTAATGTGCTGTTGGGCCCCTGTAAGTACCTTCTGCCCTCAAATATAATCCTAAAACTACCTATTTTAGCAGTTTATTTCATTCTTAAAAGAACTCAAAAATGTAGAGAAACAAAACAAAACAAAAGAACCTGCAACTCCAGTGCGCCTCCTAAATTATGTTCTTACAGTTTAATGTAATCACTGCCGCCTGTATGGAGCCAAAATATACATAAATAAATAAATGAATCAATAAATAAATTCTTATGCCATTAAATTGTACCTAAAATGCATAAAACATAAATCTAGGCATTAATTAACTGATAAAATGCATCGAAGCGGTATGACACCCACAGCCTGGTGTCGTAAAGTCGACAATTACCGCATGCATTTGTTTTGGAGACAGGAGGATTAACTAACGTCTGGTCAGTCCAAGTAATTAGTGAAAACAGCAAAATTACTCAGTAAATTCTCCTGTCATGTTTCTGTTCTGATTTAATCTAATCTGTTGTGTATTTTGAGCTACTAAGGCTACCGTAGTAGTGTGAGCCTCAAGTTATTCTGGGTAATGCAGTAACCGTTGTTGTGCTATTGGAAACAATGATAAGCAGCCGTGTACGTTCAGTGTAAGGAGGAATAAATAGTTAACAAGTCATCTGCTGAGCCTGCATTATTATGTGAAAAGAATACTCCGATGATTTGGGAGTTATGCCCTTTCTCTATCATTTTCATATTGAGACAGCGGTTAGCATGGCACTGTCAGTACATCTTGCGCGGAGGGATACACTGGTGAGCAACAGCTGCAGCTGGCTCTGGGACAGGTATGCTAGGTCACTCGGTAAATGGCAAACAAAGAGACGACACGGACGATATTACTCACCTGAGTGAAAACTGTCCATCAGCTCCTGCAGGCCTGGGGTGTTTTTACCAGTTCATCTTAGGAACATGAAAAAAAGTTTCAATCATACCAGGATTAGTGATTGCTGCAAAGTTTTCATTCCTTGTGATGCACTCTCTGCAGCGGTTTTCTTCCTAATGATATATCTCCCCAACGATGGCAGCACCGAATCCCACTATGTGCAGGAAAATATTAGCGGAGGATTCAGCCTCTCTCATCTCTGCTCAGCATTCAACACATGGAGTTCCTCATCTGTATGCTCCGGCCCAAACAGGTATGGCTCTGGATCTGTGCCCACTACAAGAAACTCTTCAAAATTGCGTTCAAAGTTGTCCATTGCAGCTACTAAAATCCGGAGATATCGCTAGGCTAAATAAACAGCTGAGTTTTGTTTACAAGCTATGTCTGTGCCTGCTCACCGGTGTATCCCTCCGCGGATCATAGCGCAGGACATACTGACCCTCTATCAGCACAATGCTAACCGCTGAGACCCAGCCACTGGATGACACAAAAAAAATATTGATCATGTTGTCTCAATATGAAAATGATAGAGAAAGGGCATAACTCCCAAATTGTCGGAGTATTCTTTTATGTGAAGATACAATGAAGTGAAGACATAACATAATACATAATACATACATAATACATAATGCATGCTAACATGCTAACGTTACACACAAATTAGTAGTAAAGTAAGACCTGTTCATAAATGTTCTGGTGTAACTCTGAATTTCTTATAAACTGAGGATAACTGCCTGCTGTATATTTGTGTTTATGGTCACAGTCACAGATAATTTTAGATGATGCTCCTTCGTTATCTGCCATGACATCAAAAGTACAACCAAGTCCTCATAGATACATCTCTGGTAAAACTGTTAGGTGTTATGTGTTCAGAAATGCCTGTTGCATACTGCTTCCTCGAAGAACACCGTAAACATGGCCCCTTCTTCTTCTGTGGTTTAATCACTGCGGCCGCTGCAGGCGAGCAGAATCACTTCCGCCTCGGGTGCCGTATTCTGGTTTTCTGACTTCCACTGTGTGTCCAACCCGAGCTAGGCTATGTTAAATAGCCTTATAGTCGTTGTTGGGTTCAAATAAATATGCAGATCTTCAAGGGGGGGTGATACGAACTAGGGACCGTTTTATTAATGGTAAAAAGTTCTGCACAGCTGCTATATATATATATATATATATATATATATATACATACACACACATACATATACATATATATACACATACATATACATACATATATATATACATATATATATACATAGAGAGAGAGAGAGAGGGGTATATATTGTATAAACACAATATACACAATACAATACAATACAAAACATAGTATAGCATATTATGTATAGCACACTTTTGTGCACATATTCACTTTTCCACCAGTTGTACTGCAAATATCCCCTGCTGCTCATCCTTCTGTATCTTTTTTCAAATTATCTTGACCAATTTTCATGGTTATAATACCGATACCAAAATTAATTTCAGTGTTTATGTAAATATTGAAAATGTTTTTACTACTTTTGAGGGATCACAGCAGTCAGTGTAATAAGAATAAGAAGAACTTTATTAATCCCCAAAGCAAATTTCATTTCAAAGAAGTATGTAAGATCATCTATTTATTCTATTAATATGCTATACTATGTTTTGTTTGGTATATTGTGTTTATACAGTATGTTTACACAGTATATATATATATATATATATCCCACTCTGGGGTTGAGGTGAATAAAAGAACTGTGTTGTGACCTAAATAACATGCTGTTGCTATCTGCAGAAAGTATTAAAGCATGAAATCCCGCATTTTTGATGTATGCAAGCATCCTGTAGCATAACTACATGTGTGCCGTTTGTAACAAACCAAACCGCGTGAAAATCAGTTGAAAATTCAGTGACTTACTCTATTTACTAGCTCCTTCCTCCATAGAAGTGATCCGTCCGTATCCGTATATCCGTATTGAACGTTGAGCATAAATGGGCCTCATACTGCAACATCTACATCGCAAGATCGCAACAGAAGATGTTTAAAGATGGCGGGGATGGCGGAATCTGGAAATACGGAACCGGAAATGCATTGCTACCAAGCAAACCAATCACAGCCCTGCCGGTCTGCGCTGGGTCTGCGTCGCCTCAACGTGTAGTTACATTTTTGGGGAGATTTTTTTTATTTTTATTTTTTTATTAATGATAGTGTCCACCACACAATATATACATTACAGTATATACAAACACCAGTGTATATACAAATATACAATATATACAAATGTACATATATACATAAACATTTAGGGTACCTGCAAATTAATTAAACATGCTAAAGGATTCGCAAATGTCCAGAGTCTTCATTGCTCTTTTATCTTTTACACTGTGTAAGGAAGTCATATAAAACTGTACTTCCTTTATAAACTGCTGTATTGTTGGAGGTTTTTGACTCCACTTGCACTTGTCAATATAATACTTGCATCCTTTTCTCTCAGCCGAATATTGGAACCAGTCTGGACATTGTAGAACTGCTCTACCTTTGACCAAAATATTCGACAACAAACACATTCAAAAAATAAATGGCAAATAGTTTCTGTCTCATGGTTACAAAACACACAGTTTCTCTCCACGACTCCAAATCTTACAACAACATGATTCGTCGGGTAAATTAAATGTAATATTTTAAAGGCTACTTCCTTGATTTTATTTGTTACAAAAAATTTCTGATTGAACGTCCATAAAGATTTCCATTTAATATTTTCAAATTTTGAATTCCAGATGGATTTTGACTGAGGGGATGAGGTTTGGTGGTACAATTTTCTAATATGTTTATTGGTACATTTGTTACTTATTAATTGTACTCCACCAACAGAGAGTTTTGATGAATATTGTGTGTTCTCCTCCCCTCCCCCTTGCAGAAGTGTCAACAGTCCAGTAGGAATTGCGTCAAATACTATTGCATATTCTTTAGGAGTGACAGGGATTTTATATTTCGTTAGGAATTCTGTATAGCTGTACAGGTGTTTGTTTCTATTTAATAATTGTGTGACAAATAGAATGTTGTTTCCCACCCAACCATCAAGAAACAATGTTTTATTTTTATATTTGATGTCTTTGTTGTTCCAGATTAAAGGTCTGTGTCGCCTCGACATGTAGTTACATTTTTGGGTAGGTGCACGTCAGGCTATGTCGGGGGATACGGCGAGCCTGCGCAGCGACGTCGTCGATTCAATGCAGGACCATAAATCAGGCTCGGCTTTTTCTCGCATGCACTCTTCCTACTTTTCCCTGTGTTGTATTGTCTCAAGTGTTGATATAAATTGGTCGTGTTGCTGCGGGACATGGCGACTTTAACTTTTAAACTTTTACACAGCACGTCATTCAGGTAAGTTACGGTGACGTTGGACAGAAAGATGTGACGTGGCGATGTAAAAGTTTAAAGGTTAAAGTCGCCACGTCCCGTCTCAAGTGCTGATATAGATTGGTCATGTTGCCGCGGGACGTGGCAACTTTATAAAGCCTGATTTATGGTCCTGCATTAAATCAACGACGTCGCTACGTCGTTGGGTATGTGGCTACGTAGAAGGCTCGCCGTAGGCCCCGGCGTAGCCTGACGTGCACCTCCCCAAAAATGTAACTACATGTCAAGGCGACACAAGCCGTTTCTCAATATGCATTCTTGTGCGGACTTGTGTTCTCGTGGACTTGTGACACGTCATCAGTCACAGCCCAAGTACTGTTCCAATTCAAAGTTCACATCTGGCGAAGTTCCCCGAATTTCACTGGGGATGCATCGGAGCAGACTTGTGTGGACTTCTGACAGCCAGGTATCCCAGCATGCATTTCGCAACAAATCATTGGAAATGGGGAGTGAGGGAAAGGTGCACAATTGTAAGCCATAATCACCGTTATGTTACTGTTGTGTTGTCACTGAACGTAGTGTTGTCATGCGTAGTTTAAACGTCAGACCCGTGGTCAATGTTTTAATATAGAGCCCAGTTGAATGTGACTGAGGTCCGCTAGATGACAGCGGTGTCAGTGCTCATAGATAGCTAATAAACGGGTGTATGAGCGCTCAGGCTGCCCCAGAGAGCAGCCTCTCTCAGGTAGTCCTTTTGAAATTCGTGGCTGATATCTCTGCAGTGGTTAAATATGAAATGAAATTTGTTTGGGGTATGTCTAATGGGCAACATTCAGTCCCAGACAAGATATATCCTTATATTATTAAATGTTGTAACATATTATTGTTCTTTACATTCTTTTGCTTATTTAGGCCTATGTGTTTTTACCATTCAATAATGATTTTAAGAATATATTGTAATTTATTTATTGTATTTAAAGATTAATTGTCTTTATTGTATTTATTCAACAGCATTTTATGTATTGATTATCTGATATGAATTGTTAACCTGATGTCCGAAGTGTGGCTGAATAAACTTTTCCTCTTCACATCTGACCTGTTTGATCCATTTATATTGGTGAGGACAGACTAAATGAGAAACTGCTGTCAGTGTAATCCAGTACAGTTCAACAGCACCACAATCTACAACTCAACACTTCAGTAAAATGTCAGACTTAATACAATATTAAACTGCTGTTGTTTTTTCTAGGTGTACCAAGTAATCTGTCAAGTCTCCATTAAAAATAGACAGAAAGCATATTGGTGAGACAAATGCAGTGATGGATAGTAACTCAGTATATTACTCAAATAGCTACTGTACTTAAGTACAAATTTGGTGTACTTTGGGTATTTCCATATACTTAGGGAAATACTGTACATTCTACTCAAGCTACATTTATTTGATAGCTATAGTTACTTTTCAGATAGTTTGTTTTATATGTTGTTGTTTCATATTTACAAGTTGCTGTGTGTTGTTATAGATCAGACTAGTGCACCAGTGAAAGGTGTTAAAATTAGTTCTACCATGACAACATTTAAATGCTGTTCACATTTAGCCTACGTTGATCAATTAATACTCAACACATATTCATGTATATGATGATCACAACACTTGAAATTGGGTCACTCTGCATCATGAGTACTTTGAACTTTTAATTTTAAGTAGGCCTACATTTTGCTGACAATACCCAGATACTTTTACTCAAGTCAGAATTGGTATGCAGCACTTTTACTTGTGACTGAGTTTTTGTTCTTTGTTGTGATATTCCTGGGTACTTTGTCCACAACTGGACAAACATATCGAACAGACATGCAAGCATCGCACGTCTCATCCTCATTCTCCACTGTCTTTCTGGGATCTGCCTCCTCAGCTGGGCAGCCTCCTCCTCAGTCTGCAGGTACAGCAGTCCAGCAGCAATAACTGCGCCAAGACGCATTCTCCGATCCGTTATTGATTTTTGATTTCCATCTCGCCAATGCTCACGATCACAATAACCACCAACTCTCCACAAACTTTTCCCCCCGAACTTGACTTTTATTATAATCAGAAGCCAGCTACAGGGATAAGGTTTTAAGACATTTTATGAAAATATTTTGGCTATTTATATGTTTTTGTATGTCAGTTATATATGTTGGAACGTTGAAAACATATACATATTAATTTCTTACAATGTCAAAGACGCAGGGCTTGGCTGTGTTTATTGTTTTATTCTAAATGCATACAATACAGTACAACAGCCAAGGCCAACGGAGGTGGTGACATCATCAAGTTCGCTGCTGTTCCAAAAGCAGAAATGACTGTACTCCCGTCCTCACGTTCTTGGAAAGTCCGGACTTTCGCGTGGACTTGCCAAATCCGAACTTGCCAAGTCCACAAGTCCGAACTGCCGTACTTGAGTATTGAGAAACGGCTACAGACCACCCAGCACAGACCAAGAAGGCAGTGATTGGTTTGCTTGGTAGCAACGCATTTCCGGTTCCGTATTTCCAGATTGCGCCATCCCCGCCATCTTTAAACATCTTCTGTTGCGATGTAGATGTTGCAGTATTAAGGCCCATTTATGTTCAACGTTCAATACGAACACGGATATGGACGGAGCCATCTGTCCGTGCATATCCATGTTCATTTCTCTGTGACCGGAAAAGCCGGAAGCTAAACAAAGAATCAAGACGACGATAACCATTCAGGAAAGGAACGTAGCCCCCTACCGCTCTGGCGGTGACTTGCACCGCGACGAAATGGAGTGACGGGAGAAGTTCGAGGAGGTTCAAGACAGCGTCACGGCAACGACGTAGGTATGTTGCAGGTACGCCGCAGGACCATAAATCAGGTTTAACTTTTAAACTTTTACACAGCACGTCATTCTGTTCAACGTCGCCATACCTGAATCCAAAGTATCGCAATGTTAATAGACGTTGCGTTTTTTTCACCACCACCTCAAGCTGTTCGTGGTCGAGCTCATGCTCTTCTTCAGCGTCTGTGTTGGTCACTGCTGCACGCCGGTTGCACGTACCAAATAGCTTGTGGGCGTGATGTCAACAAACTCCACACACTACAGGAGAGGCAGTCACATTCACAGGCAAACACGTTAAAATTTACAGCCTGACATCGTGATTGCGACTGCAATTAGATTAATCGTACAGCACTATTCTGCAGGATAATCTGAGGATGTCTGTACGTCAGCTGAAACTGTGTTGAAGGTGGGTGATGCAACAGGACAACGACCCAAAACACCGGAGCAAGTCCACAACAGAATGGCTTCAGAAAAACAAAATTCGCCTGGATTGTGTGGCCAAGTCAGAGCCCAGACCTCAACCTAATAGAGATGGTATGGATTCATACATAAACACTTTCCCCAAAGGTCTAAACGATGAGTTGATACTAAATGTAATGCTGTGACTGTTGTACCTACTTTTTCTCCACCAAGTGTCACTGTGGGACCATTATAGGCCCTTCATCTAGTTCACTACTTATGTCACAGATTTGCCAGCCCCAACTTTCTGCACTTTCTTGCCTGCTTTATGTTGAAATGTAACTTTATTGGATTTATCCACTGAGTTGGACCTCATGACATTAAGTCTCCTATTGTTGATCTTCCTCATATATAAATAATGGTTTTGTCATACACCTACAATGATGACTTATGTGTTCGAGGTGCCTGTACTGCTCCATTGGGGTGTGTTAATTTACTAATTGTCACAAGCTGCAACCTCTTTCTGTTAATGAAACATGCAAAACTGTGATTGGTCAACTCTGACCTACTTCATCCATTTAAGTCAGTCATTTTGCCTACTGCTTCATGCTTGATAAAGGTCCAGAGGACTGAAACGTTGCGTCATTAAAAGACCATTGCTGTTTAAGTGCAATTCAGTGTGTGGGCAATCCTTCTTTCCATGTTAAGCACTTTCTGCTGTGCCAACTCACCTGATGACAGAAGCTGATTATCCTGGTGTGCAAAAGCCTCTTCAATACATTGTAGAGACATGAAATTTTCACCAATGATTGGAAGTTGTGTGTAAATGGTGCTCAAGATATATAATGCCAATAGGCCAGATGGGGGCGCTATAATTAAGGTCAAGCAAAATTTGATTTTGAAAGGCCACCACCCTCGCATCGTAGGTCAGATTGCCTTGAAACTCGACACACATGATGCATACCAAGTCTCTTAATTGTATACTGTTAACTCCTAACTCCTGACTTGAACCAAAAGTCGTTCGAGGTCTGCCATCTTTAAGGCCGTCTCATGTCTCTTATTCCTGCCAGTAAGGAGTTAGCGTTAGGAGTTAGGAGGGATCTGTTAGGTACGATGAGTAAGGTAACACGAGAGGTTCCTAACAGGAAGTCTTTTTCAGCTTGAGGCCCTGACGTATAAATACCCACCCCCTATGTCTGGCTCATTTGAACGAGATGGCAGAGAAACGGCGTAAGTGTACCCGTTCCATGCATTCTTTGCAATGAAACGCTGTAATTCACATGCCTACGTGACTACAAAAAGCAACGTTAATGATATTTCGTGCAAGACTGTCATGTTGTAATTAAGTTTATTTCATTCACAACTCGTTGCGTTGTTCAGCGGACTGTCGGTAATGTGTGGCTGTTAAATGTGCTGCTGCTCATGTCCAGAACCACACATGTTGATATAACACCACACGCGCGCGCGCGCACACACACACACACACACACACACACACACACACACACACACACACACACACACACACACACACACACGCGCGCGCACACACACACACACACACACACACGCACACACACACACACGTACATTTGCCCATCATTAATTATCCTGCATGTCATGTGAGTGGAATGTTTAATAGCCCGTAGATAATATTAATTATTAATATTAATATTATTACTTTCATTAATGTTGTTGTAAGCTACTGTCATTACCGTCTTCCTGCATCTCTCTCTGGTGGCTAGATAAGGTGGTTAGCAGTAATTTTAAGAGACTTGGGACTCGGCTCTGGTCAAGTTAAGGGGTTCTACAAAAGCCTTGAGAATCGTCAAGGTCCGCCCACTAGATTGTCCGCCATATTGAATTATTTGACATCTTGACTTGACATCTCCTCCTAAGGGGTAAGTCTGATTTGTACCAAACATTCTGTGAATCATCATGGGATGAACCTTTTTTTAAAGTTGTCAAAGACTTTTTGTTGTATAATTGCGTTTTGATGATATTGACCAATGAACTTTAGAGGGGGCGTGTCTCAGCACATAAATGGATTTTACTCCTTTGCCAATTGTCACAAACTTGTAGGAAATGTCAGCATAGCTATCTGAATCATACCCTGAAAGTTTCATTCAATCAACCAATTGGGGGTGCTACACATACAAAAATTTGATATCTAATAATCAGCCAGCGAAATTTGTACAAAACTTGGTTTGCATCATCTTGGGTGATATCTCTGTCGATGCACAAAATTTGAAAATGATTGTTTAAGGGGGGCGTGGCTTATTACATTAAATCTAAATTTCAAGGCATTTCACATTCCATACTTCAAAAAAAAATCATAATAAATCGCCAGTGTGTCCCTACAACGCTGAATTTTTTTGTGCCAAAACTTTACCACACTGCAACCTATAGTCAATTCAGAAGTTAGTGACTCTATATTTTTAAGAATATGTAAAATTAACATCTTCATCTCCAAAAGTCTTCATCAAAATGTGACCACCAGGTCACCACAGGGGGCACCACAAATACAAAAATTGGGCATGCAATAACACATGTCAGACTAAATATCTGAAATTGATTGTCTGATCATTACAAAACTTGCAAGATATGTTAAATAATTATTATCAATCATGTTATCACATTATTTGAAATTTGGTCAATAGGAGGCACCACAAGTTACAAACAAGTGCAATGACTTTTCACAAAATTGATGTAAATCAAATGAAGAAACCTTCATTGATTCAAGCATCACCAAACTTGGTGGACTTTTTTTTTTTTTTTATTAAAGCATGTCCCCAAAATGTTTCTGTAGTTGACCAATAGGAAGCAACACTGCTTCCAAACAAGAGTGTGGCCTCATAGGTATTTGGACATAAATGAATGAGCATCTGTCTGATTGTCATAAAACCTGCCGGTAATCTTTAATGCAGGTATCCTGAACTGTCAACGGTCTTGAATCTACCCAGCTTTCAAGTTTCAAACATCCATACTGGCTTGAACCCCGGAATTGCCGCTTGCAGCTATATTTTGGGTTTTTAAACTACATTTTGACACAGGAACCTGCAGGATGAGGTGCTGAAGGAAGTGCCACCATAAAGTCTGAATTGTGTGCTTCATTGGTGCATATCCCCAAATACATCTCCAATTAAATCAAACAAGTACAAACACCCATGAGTACAAAGGTGCTCATTTTGCCTGCTTGCTAATCCAGCCTTGATTACTGTCTGAAATATTGAATTACACACATTTTACTGGTGAGATTGAACATCTTGCTTGTAGCTGGAATTGGAGCCAAATAGTTTTCATGACCAATAGACTGTACCCATATTTAAAGACACTACAAGGCAGTGTCTTCTTTGAAACATAAATGTCTTTACCAAAAACTTGCATTACTTTAGCTCTCCTGCACAATATATTTGCCTACCCTCACACTCCATGTGTGTCATGGCACAAATATATAGAAAGGAAATAATGTGAAAAACGCAAATATCAGAGAAAATAATGTCCTAATGTTGCTTCTTGGAGACCATGTATTTGTGTCAAAAATGATAATATTTGTTATGGTTAAACAGAAATAACAGTCATATTTCAATGTTTTCACTTATAAATGCTCCCTAATTTCTGAGGTCATGGGAGTGATGAGACCAGATAACAATATTGACAAGTGTCGCTCTGAACCACTGAGAAAAAAGGCGATAAGACACACTTGAAATGTAATCTTTAATCATCAGTAAATACATCTTAGACCATTGTACCAAAAGTCTTTGAAAATAACTCAATTTTACAAACGTCAAGATAAGCTGACCACTGTCAATATGTAATAAACAAGATGTATTTGTGTGGAGGTTTATGGTCAAGTATGCTTCTTATATTTAGCTCTGCAATAAATAAATAAATAAATAAATAAATAGAAGACAGAAGTTCTTTCCGGCCTCCTGTATGCATTATGTAGCACATGTGTGGTTTGGTTCAATTTGACAAACATGCACAGAAATAAATGGACACAACAAGCATCCTTAACATCAGCTGCTCCCTCAGCACCTGTAAGGCAGTGAAGGCTGTCCCATTCTTACGGGGTGGGCAAACAGCCCTCCCAGCAGCAATCTCTCCCCCCAGCCCAGCAGCTTGTTGAGGGTGAAGCTTAACGGTGACAGCAGGCCCTGCTCCTTCACCTCAGCTCTCCTACACTGGCTGCGAGAGGGACTCTGCTCCCTGCAAGTGTCCTCTGCCTGCCTATAGGAGCCAAGGGTACTCTGTGTCTTTGCCTCAGGCTTTTCTCCTGTCTCCCTGTTGTGGAAAGTTTTGGACATGACGATGTCCCTTGGTTGCTGGCTGCTGTTTGCTGAGGAGGGAGGACAGATTCCCAAAGGGGTCAAAAGGAGGGTGAGGCTTTTGCGTTTCTCTGATAGAGGAGCAGAGCCTGCTGGGAGCTGTGTGGGCATCGCTGCTGGTTTAACTGTATCACAGGGGTTTGGAGCTGGAACTTCACATGACGTCTGGACCTGCTGCTGGTTTTGATTAAGAGTCAAATGAAGAGTCCGAAGTTTCCCTGATAGGGAAAGCAGCTGGTTTCCACTTCCATCTAAATGTGAGTGTCTCTGCTGTGTTTTAGCTGTGAAGTGGAGATTCTCTGTGTGTGCCTGTTTGAGCTCTGCTGAGTTGCTGGTTACACTGTCAGCCTGATAATTCATATTGAGACTGGTGTTAGTGTGGATAACACTGTCATTGATGGATGGCGGCCAGTTGTTCAGCTGCTTCATGAGGAGGTCGTCACCAGAGGCCTTCTGGCTCAGAGTGCCCTGGAAGTGCTGCAGCTGACCCAGGAAGTTGAAGTTTGGGGAAATGGAGGGCCGGCGCTCTTTCACAAACCTTATAAGGTAACAGAAAGGATGTGGTACGATTGTGATTGATATTATACGCTGATCTACAGTGCAATCAGACAGTATACATACTGACAAACACTGACAAAAGGTAACATTTGCATTTTGGAACATAAAACAGCAAACTACTCAGTCCAGCACTAGGCATGATGGGAAATGTAGGCCGTCACTATGATATTCCAGTACAAAGCCTACTTTTGATCCACTCCTGTACTGTTTTTTTTGTTTTTTTTAAACTAGATCAGTGGTAAACTGCATAAACTGGTAAACTGCCCCTCAAGGGAATGATGTCATCTAATATACTCAAATTAATTCTCTGCAACTAGTTTCTGTAAACTACCCTGTGATAGTCTGGCGACCTGTCCTGGGTGTACCCTTCCTCTTGCCTAATGTCAGCTGAGATAGGCTCCAGCCCCCACGTGACCCTCAAGAGGATAAGCGGTTAGAAAATGGACAGATGGATAGTGTCTTTAATTAAATTAAAACCTTGGGAAGTGGATCTGCAAGAGGAGATTCCTGAGGAACTTTGGGAGGGTGTCCTTGATAAAGTACACAAATCATCTATCTGTGCAAAACATGGACTGATCCAGTGCAAAATAGTACACCCCACTTAGGTTAGGCTCTTTACGATCTATAAAGATGTGAACCCAACTTGGGACAGGTGTAGCCAAGTACTGTCAACTCATGTAAACATGTTCTAGTCTTGTCCTGCTTTACAGACCTACTGGGGGGGAATCTTTAGATCACCGTTGGGGGTTACTGGAAAAGTGGTTGAACCTAATGGTGTGATTGCATTGTTTGGTGTAATTCCACCAGTACCACGCGCTTCCCTTGAGGCAGCCTTTACAGCCTCTGTTACCCTACTAGCTGGTGCTTGGTGTTATTCAAGTGGAAGTCTCTAATACCGCCTTCACACACTATGGATAAGGGAAGTCCTTAATTTTGTCAAACTGGTAAGAATCATGTGCGTACTGAAGTGCTCCCTGGGGAAATTTTGCATGATGTGGCATCCTTTTTTTAGAGTGTATAAGAGAGTTGGGCTTTCCAGAGATGATTGATCATGTATTTTAGGGACACTAAATAGTGATGTGACAGGCAGCTGTCCAATCAACATTTTTAGTTTCAAGATCCTGTCACCATTACAACTTTCAAACCCTTCCTCTCTATGCCAGAACAGTGACATCAATTTGTAACTGAAAAACACTGTCACTGAAAAAGCAGTCGCCAAATATCAGTCACTGAAAGAACACTGTAACTCAAGAACACTGTCACTGAAAAAAACAGTCACTGAACAACACTGTCACTGAAAAAACAGTCACTGAACAACACTGTCACTGAAAGAACACAGTCATTGAAAAAAAACAGTCACTGAACAACACTGTCACTCACTGAACAACAAATTCACTCAACACTGTCACTGAAAAAAGAGTGAGTCATTTAAAAATGGATCAGACTGCAAAAAAAAATCTAAATAAAATATTTTTAATGCCTGTGTTTCACTGCAGCACTGGTCTGAGAAGTTTCTATGGACCTCCAAAGGGGAGGAATAGACAACAGTTTCAGTACAATAATATGAATGTGTACCTGTAGGCATGGTCCAGGTCCATCCCCAGGCTGTACATGATGTAAGCTACAGCCAGAGCTGGAGAGCGAGAGATTCCTGCTGCACAGTGAACCAACACGGAGGCACCAGAAGACATGGCTGCATCTGAACACACAACACAGTGACAGTTAGTCAAACAGCACAGTGTGAGACAAGCAGCAGGTAACTGTTGTTCAATTTTATTTTATATATATATATATATCTCTCTCTACATATATATGAATATACTTTATTAATCCCCCTGAGGGCAAATTCAATTTAATAATACAAGTTGTGTGGGGAAACTGGACTGTTATTTGTGTAGCAAATATTAGTTCAAGAAAATGTAGGTAATCTGCTTGTAAAATGGTTTGTTGAGAGTCCTGACCTATGAAGTTCAGAGCCTGTGGGATCCAGGGAAGCAGGTCATCCCAAAGTGAGTCATCGATGGGGATGCGAAGATATCTGGAGCGAGGAAGAAAGGAGGGCTGAGGGCTGCAGCGACTCACACTCAGTACATAGGAGATACCCAGAGAGGCCAGCCCGTCCTATGCACACACACACAAGGACAGTGATACAGTGAAATATTTGCACTTTTAATAAAAAGGAAACCAGCCTATATTTTCTCTGCTGATTGTCAAACCGAGGATATTTTGTCCCTTGCTGAAGTAAGCCCTTTGTATTCAGTCTACTGTCATGGTCATATTTCAGTAAGCTCAGACATTATTGGTTGTACATAAAAGTGAAAGGTGACTGTTATTCACACTAAACTAATCCACCACATTTCACAGGCAAATAATGTATGTGAGACTCCACCAACTTCCACCACCATGCTTTATTTTCAAACTCAGATTTTACATATAAATATGTAAATTTAACTTCACAACTGCATATTAAGAAGTCAAAATTAGTTCCACGTCCACCAAATACAAAAGTAAAATATTGTTCACACATTAATGCATCAGTAATAATACTACAAAAATATCATAGGCCTTTATTAAAAAAAACCACTACTGCATTATAAAAATGTTTACTTTTGATATGTAAAGAACATTTTTGTCTGATAATTTTAGAGTGAGAAACCTCAGGTGAGAACACAGTTTTTCGAACACTGCAGCTCTCACTTTCTCTTTCTGTCTCACTTTCTCTCTCTGTCTCTCCCTCTCTTAATGTATCATTTTGTCATATGGATCACAGTACATTTAGAATATTGATCTGTTCTGTGTGACATCTATTTCACATCTGTCAGTCCTGGAAAAGGGATCCCTACTCAGTTGTTTTTCCTGATGTTTCTACCATTTGTTTCCTGTTAAAGGGTTTGTTTTTTCCTTATCTGCTGTGAGGGTCCTAAGGACAGAGGGATGTCATATGGTGTAAAGCCCTCTGAGGCAGTTTGTGTCTTTAAGGTGGCAACCGCACTGCCTGTACTATCACTAGAGTTGTACCAATACTGATACCAGTATCGGAAATGCCTCCGATACTGCCTAAAAATGCAGCATCGGGCATCGGCGAGTACAGCCTATGACAAATTCGATACCATGTAATGCCTCACGTCATTACATATACGCACTCTATCGTTTGAACATCACCATAGTGCATGTACAATAGTCACATCGCCAGACATGCGATGTTTTCTCTTTTTTTTTTAGAACATGTTAACTTTTGGTGGTAGAAGAGGGAGAAATGTTAAAGGAGGATTTATGCCTGGTACACAATACATAACTTTTCTGCCCGCTCTAAAAGTCACCATGTCACATTATGTGATTGTGGAGTCATAAAACTGTGCTGTGACTTGGCCGACAGAGATGACACACTACAAGATGATACACACCAATTATCCCCACTCGTCTTTCACAATGTGTGTGATGTAATCGGGTTATTCTTGTCCTATTTTTATTATTTTACTATTATTTCAGTCACTGTGTCTGTTCATGTGCCAGCCGAAATGTTGTTGTAGTCACCTAAAAAGCGCCAGCAGATGGCTACATTTGAAGTACCATACATAAACATAAAAGTCACTGATTTCTCCATAACAACTTCCTTCAAATGTTTCATAATAAAGGCCTATTCAGAAAATGGAGGGATTCTCTCAGCCAAGGTTATAAGGGGCTTTTAATTTGAAACAAGTTCAGGAAGTGTTGAGATTGAAATGATGGCACTATGCATGTAACTTCATCAAGGCAACAGGAACAGATAAAAAATAAAAATATAAAGATACAGAGGGAATGATAAATAACTGCCCTTTTGCAATGTAGTCTGTTTCAAATTAAGCTGGTAGCCTCTGTAGTTGTGGTGAGTAAAAACACTACTACTATTTTTTAATTTTCTTACTTTAAGTCATCTGGTGAAAATTCTTTTTTGATGCTCAGGGGGTAAAGAATTCACAATAGTAGATCAACAGTCAGATCAGTTACAAAGAAAACCGATAACAACAACATTTTGAGATGATGAAAAGAGTTCATATCATACAACTGTGTTTGTATCCTGGAGTGGACACTAGATTCAGATCTTTAATCCTTGACATAAACATACATATAATTATAACACAGACCCCACACATACACATACTTTTTATATAACATTCATATATCATTCATATAAGTACCAATATGTCAGCATGCGTCATAAGTAATGTTTTTTAGTCGGGACAGGTGATATTGTTGTGAATTTGCACGTTAACATGATTCCAAGTTTTGTAGGAGGAAGTGTATATAGAATTGGATGCTTGCTCTAAAGTTCAAGGTTCAAAGGGTTACTTTGTATCCAAGATTTTGCATTAATATTATCAGTAGTCTTCCAGTTAGTAGCAATGACTCGTTTTGCACTCATAAGGCCAACAGACACAATTTTTTTCTTAAAATGTGGCCAGTTTTTGTCATCCATATAGTTCAAAATGCATAGTTTGTAATCTAATGTGATGTTCTCCTTGATGACTGTTGACAGATTCAACGTAACTTTCTTCCAAAATATTTGCAGTTTAGTACATTGCCATATCATATGAAAAAAATAAACCTTTTTCTTTATTACAGTGCCAGCACATTTAATTATTATATAAATTCATAAGTTTTCTTGGAGTATAATACGTCCTGTTAATAAACTTATAATTTATTGTTTTATTTCGGGCTGAGTTCGATATTTTATGTTATTTCTGCCAAATTGATACTCATGTTTCAGGATCTATTTTCTCATCTAGATCTTTCTCCCAGGTTTTCTCTAGGGAGATGTTGATAGTATTTTTCAGACCATTTATGATCTTGTAAATTTTGCTACCTATATGACTTTTCTTTTTCATTATTGTTATTAATATATTTTCACAGTTAGTTGTTTCAGGAAGTTGTATATGTTCCCCAAGAAATTTTGTAAGTTGTGATCTGATTTGCAGGCGTAACCAAAAATCTTTACTTGTCTGATCAAACTGATAGAACCTGGCAAATTTTATTAGTAATTCAAATCCAGTGGCGGTTGCTGGTCTTTCAAACAGGGGGAGCTCACTTTAAGTTTATATCATAAAAGTTGTCATATTGTAGCCAGACAGTAACTTATAAAAGGAGCATTTAATTGAAGCTGTTTTTCCACCACACTCATGCCATAGAACCACAGCAAAACACACCTCAAAGATTTTCAGATGGGTGAAAAGAACTGTTACTTTTCCCCACCCTTTGCACCAAATCAATCTGTTGATCTGCCCTGCTGTTTAACTCTAAATTCAAATTGTCTGCCATTATGTGCAGCTTGCTAGCTCGCTCGCTAGCTGGGGCTGGTAGTGTGACCGCCTGTGAGTGCTTTGGGACGGTGGAGGGGCTCACAGTAGCACCCGCTGCTCATTGGGGAACTGCAGAGTGACAGAAGTCAGAGTCTCCAAACAGTACAGTCTCCAAAGAATACAGTCTCCAATAACACCAGAAAAAGATGCTAGATTTGTCGCTAGTCGTTTTTAACAAAGAAAAAGTCACTAAGAGGATTGGAAAAGTCTCCACATCAACTCAGAACAACAGAATGAAACTTGAAAATCACTCCGGTGGTGGTTTATATTTCAAGATCACTGATTCGCTCATTTCGCTGTCAATCAAAAAGGGGTTCAGCCTCAGACAGATCATCCAATCATCATACAGAAGCCCAGCGTCCAGGCCAGCCGAGGCCAGCCCACTGCCCCATAGACCCCAGCTGAGCGTCCGATGGGCGGGACAAAGCCAAGCATTTATCCAATGACTGTCTAGTTTCGCTGCAGTGGAGTCTTTGGACGCTGAGCTTCCACAGTTTAATGCACTGTGACGCTACGGGAATGAATGAGAAGAAAGTCATGTCAGTGACCTGTGATAAGTAGCTGATTCTTAACAAAAGTTGAACGCGCTCTAGTGCATATTTAGTCAATGAAATGTAAACACAACAGTACATATTTGACCACTTGTTTTTTGACATTTTAGGGGAAGCTGAGCTTCCCTTGCAGTCTTAGAGCAATCGCCACTGTTCAAATCCCTGACAATCCAGAGTTGAGATCAGGACTCAGAGTCGCAGTCCTATATGCTTCTCTGAGCTTCTAGTGTAGTTACCCACCCATAGTTTTCATAGTTTTATACAAATGGTGTCTGTCCCCCGACTACCTAAATTATTTAAATCTAAAATTAAACCACAACCTCATAAAAATTAAAACCTCTTCTGTGAGAGAAAGACAAAACAGGAGAATTAAATGCGGACTATTAAATATCAGGTCTCTATCGTCTAAAGCAGTGTTAGTAAACGAATTAATATCAGATAATCATATTGATTTACTCAGTCTCACTGAAACCTGGCTGTGTCAAGATGAATATGTTAGTCTAAATGAATCCACTCCTCCCAGTCATAATAATACCCACATTCCTCAAGGCAGCGGCCGAGGAGGGGAGTTGCAGCCATTTTTAACTCTAGTCTGTTAATCAGCACTAAACCTAAACTAGATTATAATTCCTTTGAAAGCCTCGCTCTTAGTCTTTTACATCTGACGTGGAAAACCTTGCAGCCACTTTTATTTGTTACAGTGTACCATGCTCCTGGCCCGTATTCTGAATTTGTATCTGAATTCTCAGAGTTTTTATCCAGTTTAGTTCTTGAATCAGATAAAGTTATTATTGTAGGCGATTTTAACATTCATGTCGACGTTGATAATGACTCCCTGGCTACCGCGTTTATCTCATTATTAGACTCCATTGGCTTCAGTCAGGGTGTACATGAACCCACTCACTGTTTTGACCATACCCTCGATCTAGTTCTGACGTATGGAATTGAAATTGATAACCTAACAGTCTTTCCACAGAATCCCTCGCTATCGGATCATTATTTGATTAGTTTTGACTTCTTTTTACTCAATTACACGTCACTCAGCAACAGTTACTATACTAGATGTTATCAGATAGTGCTATCAGATAGTGCTGTCACAAAACTTAAGGAAATGATTACTCTGTCGTTAAATTCAATACCATCTCCTTCAATAACAGAGGTTTCCCATACCGACCTTAACCTCTCCCAAACTGATCATCTTGTCGATAGCGCCGTAGGCTCGCTGCGAACAACACTCGACTCTGTAGCTCCTCTTAAAAAGAAGTTAACAAAGCAAAGAAAGTTTTCTCCCTTGTATAACTCTCAAACCCACAAGTTAACACAAATATCGCAAAAATCTGAAAGGAATTGGCGATTAACCAAACTGGAAGAATCTCGTTTAATCTGGGACAGTCTCAAAATGTATAAGAGGGGCCTCCGCAATGCCAGAGCAAACTACTACTCAGCATTAATAGAAGAAAACAAGAACAACCCCAGGTTTCTTTTCAGCACTGTAGCCAGGCTGACTGAGAGTCACAGCTCGATTGAGCCTTGTATTCCTTTAGCCCTTAGCAGTAATGATTTTATTAGCTTTTTTAATGACAAAATTCTAACTATTAGAGGAAAAATTCATGACCTCCTGTCCTCAGATAGTACCTATCTAACCTCAAACACAGCTGTAAGACCTAATATATATTTAGATTGCTTCTCCCCAATTTCTCTTCAAGAATTGACTGCAGTGATTTCTTCATCTAAATCATCAACGTGTCTCTTAGACCCCATCCCAACTACGCTACTTAAGGAGGTCTTACCTTTAGTTAACACTCATACATTTGATATGATCAATATATCCTTATTAACAGGCTATGTACCACAGTCTTTTAAGGTAGCTGTAATTAAACGTCTCCTAAAAAAGCCCACCCTGGATCCAGAGGTGTTAGCCAACTATAGACCAATATCTAATCTTCCCTTTCTTTCAAAGATCCTTGAGAAAGTAGTCGCAGACCAGCTGTGTGATTTTCTCCATGATAATAATAATTTATTTGAGGAATTTTAGTCAGGATTTAGAGTGCATCATAGCACTGAGACAGCACTAGTTAACATTAATGACCTTCTGAATGCTTCGGACAAAGGACTCGTCTCTGTACTTGTTTTATTGGATCTTAGTGCGGCATTTGACACTGTTGACCATGAAATTCTGCTACAGAGACTGGAACACTTAATTGGTCTAAAAGGTTCTGCACTAAGCTGGTTTAAATCTTATTTATCTAATCGTTTTCAGTTTGTTCACGTTCAAAATGAATCATCCTTACGTACTAAAGTTTGTTTTGGAGTTCCGCAAGATTCTAAGCTCGGACCAATCCTATTTACTCTATATATGCTTCCTTTAGGTAACATCATTAGAAATCACTCTATAATTTCCATTGTTATGCTGATGATACACAGTTGTATTTATCTATGAAGCCAGAAGAAAGTAATCAATTAACTAAACTTCATAATTGCCTTAAAAGACATAAAAACCTGGATAAGCACCAATTTCCTTATGTTAAATTCAGACAAAACTGAAGTTATTGTTCTTGGCCCCAAACAACTCAGAGACTCTTTATCTGACGACATAGTTTTTCTAGATGGCATTGCTCTGGCCTCTAGCACTAGCGTAAGAAACCTTGGAGTAACATTTGATCAAGATTTGTCTTTTAATTCTCATTTAAAACAAACCTCACGGACAGCATTTTTTCATCTGCGTAATATTGCAAAAATTAGGCCTATCCTGACGCGAAAAGATGCAGAAAAATTGGTCCACGCTTTTGTTACCTCAAGGCTGGATTATTGTAACTCTCTATTATCAGGTAGCTCTAGTAAGTCCTTAAAAACTCTCCAGCTAATTCAGAATGCAGCAGCACGAGTACTAACAGGAACTAAGAAACGAGATCATATTTCTCCTGTTTTAGCTTCTCTGCACTGGCTTCCTGTAAAATCCAGAATTGAATTTAAAATCCTACTTTTAACGTATAAAGTTCTAAATGGTCAAGCTCCGTCATATCTTATGAGAACTTACAGTGCCATATTATCCCACCAGAACACTGCACTCGGAGAATGCAGGGTTACTCGTGGTCCCTAAAGTCTCCAGAAGTAGATCAGGAGCCAGAGCCTTCAGCTATCAGGCTCCTCTCCTGTGGAATCATCTTCCTGTTATGGTCCAGGAGGCAGACACCGTCTCCACATTTAAGACTAGACTTAAGACTTTCCTCTTTTGATAAAGCTTATGGTTAGGGCTGGCTCAGGCTTGCCCTGTACCAGCCCCTAGTTAGGCTGACCAGAGGACCCCCTGTAATACACCGGGCACCTTCTCTCCTTCTCTCTCTCTGTCTCTCTCTGTCTCTCTCTGTCTGTCTGTCTCTCTCTCTCTCTCTCTCTCTCTCGTGTCCTATTACTACATCTTGCTAAGTTGGCCATTGTGGATGTCACTAACACAGCTTCTTCTCCGAAGCCTTTGTGCTCCACTGTCTCTCAGGTTAACTTGCAGCGGTGCCTGGATAGTGTGACGTGTGTGGGTGACGTGTGTGGTTGTGCTACTGCCGTGGTCCTGCCAGATGGCTCCTGCTGCTGCTGTTATCATAAGTCATACTTCTACTGTTATTATACACATATGATTATTGTCACATATGTATACTATCAGATATTAATATATACTTTCAACATATTGTACCACAGTAACCAGAACTATAATTATAATAATATTACTTTCATTAATGTTGTTGTATGCTTATTATCATTATCGTCTGTCCTGCATCTCTCTCTGTCTCTGTCTCTCTCTCTTTCTGTCTCATTGTGTCATACGGATTACTGTTAATTTATTATGCTGATCTGTTCTGTGCGACATCTATTGCATGTCTGTTGCATCTACTGCACAAAGTTTTTCCTTATCCGCTGTGAGGGTCCTAAAGACAGAGGGATGTCATATGCTGTAAAGCCCTGTGAGGCAAATTGTGATTTGTGATATTGGGATTTATAAATAAAATTGATAGATTGATTGATATTGCAAAAACAAACAAACCCCCCCCCCCCCCCCCCCCCCCCCCCCCCCCCCCCCCAAATAACACAATATCAGTTTTTTTTCCAATATCATGCAGCCCTACATTCTACTGTAGCCTTTACCAAACCGTGTGGCTACACTTTGATCTGTGTCTTGATCTGTGTCAACACTGGATAATAATAATAATAATTAAAGTTTTATGGCATTCATTCTACTATTATGTATTTATTTATTAATATTTTACATAGAGTTTTCGGAGTTAAGACGTACAACAATTCATATGCCATCCATTTTTATTTTATGCGCTGGTATCGGATCGGTAGCCTACTTGGTATCGGCAGATACATAAGGTTCAAGGATCAGAATCAGTATCGGTACATCTCTAATTTACACCCCTGCTCTGAGATGTGGTGGAAAAGAAGTATAAAGTGGAGATACTTGAGTACAAGTAGCCTACCCTAAAATTCTCTAAATTTTAATAATAGCAGATGCAAAGTGGTTTCTACTAGCTACTACTATTAGTAGCTAGTTGCTTAAATCCTATAGACGCCCCTGTGTTTGTACTTCGCTTAAGATGTGAACATACTTTATTCGTCCAACACTAGTCGTCCTCATCTCACCTGCGTCACGTCGCTCTCCGCTCCGAGGTAGAGCCGCGGCAGGATGACGGACAGCGGAGGCCGCTCCGTCTCTCTCTCCCAGGACCAAACCATATCTGCAGCACAACACGCACCACATGAACAACTGTTTCATGTATTACAGTAATACCAGCAGGCGCTTTTTTCCTTGCAACTTTGTATCCGTTAGACGAAATTGTCTCTGCATTGTTCTATGAGAACGCAGGGACTGTCGACACTAGGAGCTAGCCTAGGCTACTACCCTGTTACTTTGCCTCATCGTAGCGCACAGATTCAGGCTGAAAAAAAGAAACAGCGAATTGTGAATATCTGCTGTTTTAGTGTTTAGGGAGTCATGCAAAATAGTGAAGCTACTTATAAACACTACTCACTGAAAGCGCCCATGTGGAAACTCGCTGGGTGCGTCCTCTTGTCGTAGCAGAAGTCCAGTGCAGGTCTCAGTCACAGGTTTGTGTCCACTGTGCTTTCTGATACAAACTGTCATATGAAGCTGCTGCGTCCTCTTCCCTCACTTTGCCTTCACACACTGGCTTCTAAAAGATGAGCTCATCCTCTTTCCAACAATAGATCTGAACTGGGTGATGTCATCTCCAGCCAATCCGCGCCTTGCCGGATTTCCATACGCGCAGACGCATCTCCGCTGTATCATCGCGCCCCTCAGCAGCAGAGATGGAGTACAGGAAGGTCGTCAGTCCAGCCAAGTGGAAAACAAGCACAATGTAGTTCACCAACCGGCTGCCTCATCAGTACCACTCAACCTCGATGTGCACTTTAGAAAAGACAGCACCCGCCCAGGTCTCCATCAAATATGCATTCCAGGCGTTTCATAGGCTACAGATCTGGACTGTGCCAACTGCAGTGCCTCTGTACCACTCATCACTGCACACTATGCACATTTCATCTTTGTTGTATTTTTTATTCCCACCTGTCTGCTCCTCAACACATGCATACACTTACATTGAACACAAAGCCATTTATACATTTTCCTCATTGTATCAGAACAACAGAGTAGACTGGCTGAGCTGCAGACTGAGTGTGATGGGAGCCACATATTGACTGTGTTATTAATATCAGAGTTAAAGAGATGACTGAGAAATGCAGACCTGGGTGCAACTGTCACCCAGAAGCCCCAAGTTCACTGTGTGGTGATTCGTTTGTGATCACAGATGAACTGGAACTGTGTGGGTAAACAGGAATATGCAGCAGGAGTCAACTGACAGGAGAAAGGCCTAAAATGGATATTTTGGCTTTTTTGAAGTAGGGTTGCATAAGATATTTATCCATAGTAGATGCCAGTTGGCACCCCCCTCCAGTTTGGAGAAGCAGGCTGGAGTCTGACATGGACGCTAAGCAATCTACTGCTGTAGAGGGGTCAGCAAAAAAATATGTATTTAAGCCACCTAAAACAGCCCCATCTAAAATAATTGATGTCAGTTCAAGTGTATGCTATATTTATAATATTTTTACTGCTATTTTTACTGGGCCTCATTCAAAAATGTAGGGAATCTACTGGGTATTATAAAAAGCAGATACTATTTGTTGGAAACCATTTGATGGAATCTATGTTTCATCAAGGGCCTGACCTCGTAATAGATCTCCAATTAAAGTATCAGATTGGCTATCAGAAATAACTAATACTTATTAAGAATAATTATTAATTATGATAAATAATGTGACTTAATTTACATTAAATCACCTCATGGGGCACCATTCACAAAAAGGGAAAAATGATAGCCAGTTAATGATATCAGTCTCATAAATTCATTGAACTATCAATTAGGAATTTTGATTAATAATTAAGATAATTGCTATAACCAAAATTACTATATTAATAGTAAAGCCTGAAGGATTTCAGAGGTCTTGACATAGCAGAGGTTGACTATTCATTCACAGATATGATTCCAAAAATATATTTATTATTCATAAGGAAGCAAAGCAAATGAAACACATAAATTCTAACAAACTAACTAACTAATAGAGAGAAAGAGAGAGACACACACACACACACAAAGGCAGGTGTGTGAAAGACAGGGCCACTGCTTGGGGGAGGTGCTGTCTGACCGTGTGGTCAGGACAAAGACAAAGGAAAAGAAGCAGGACTTTGAGTTGCCTCTTTGGGTGTAGCTCTGTTGAAGGCAAATTTGTAAACAAGTCTATGTGACTGTGATATGTGTTGCAAAGGGTCTGTGTTAGTACAGAGGATGTTTAGTTGTATGCAAGACTCTGTCTGAGAACAGCATTAGCAAATTAACCTCTCTTAGCTTTGGCGAAGCCAACTAACCAGTAATCTAACTGCAAACACTCACAACAATAACTTAGTAAACAGCATTAAAACACATTACACAAGTTAAACAGTCTTGCTTAGCCTGTACAGCTGTGATAAAGCTATGCCCAGTTGTTACGTTACCAATCCTTGAATGGATGGAGGGAAGAGTTGGTTTGAGGCGTGCTGCTTTTGTTAGGCAGCAGAGGAAGGCTGGAAAGAGCTGTGGTTCCAGAAGCAGTCTTTGTTGTGTCCTTGTTCCAGAGGTGCAGATCCAAGGAAGCTGGTTGCTTGGGGTCCTTGCAGAGTTACACATTTGGTTGCTAATTGAACTTGGTTTTCCTTGCAGGAAAGTAAGTTGCCAACCTTGTGTTTGGCACAATAACTTCTCTGGTTCCATGTTTTGGCCCTGTTGTGGGCATGCAGCTCATGGTCCAGGAGAAAGAGAGCAAAAGTTTGGAGAGCAATTGCCCTGCCTTTAGTGGTTCCAGGGCAAGGGCCTCTGACCTGGTCAGAGCCAAGGTGGAAGAGGTCTAGGCAGGTCGGCAGACAGTACAGTCAGTGTTAAAGTGCGTAAGCCAGTTTGAACAGATGTGTTTTGAGATGGGATTTGAATGATGTTATATGCTGTCGGACTGTTGAATGTGTGGAGATAGGGAGTTCCAGAGCCTGGCGGCAGAGCAGCTGAAAGCCCTGGCACCCATTTGTGCTGAGGCATGAAGTGGGAATGGCCAGGAGACCAGCTGTGAAAGAGCACAGGTAACTAGAGGGGTGCACTCCTGGAGGAAGTCAGAGAGATAGGTGGAGGCTAGGTTGTGGAGGGCTTTGAAGGTGAGCAGAAGGTTTTTGTAGTCAATCTGGAACTGAACAGGGAGCCAGTGTAGCTGGATGAGAATGTGGGTGATGTGGTCAGATGATTTGGTGTGTGTAGTAATCTGGGTAGCAGAGTTTTAAATAATCTGAAGCCTGCTAATGAGTTTGGTGGGAAGGCCAAAGAGAACTGTATAGTCAGAATGAGATGTTACAAATGCATGGACCTGCTACGCCCCGACCTAGGGGTGTGGGTGCATAACATAAGGATACACAGGAGAAAGAGAATCAATGTACAGGTGAGCAATTTATTGCTACACACTCAAAAACACACAGTACAATATCGCACACAAATGGAGCAATGATGTCAGGGTGAACCCAGGCCAAAATAACAATCAAAAAGCAACCTCTCTACTGACCGGCAAAATAACTAATCGGAGGTGATCAGGGTAGCCAGGTCTGTAGGGTTGATGCTTTTATGTTTCTGAAGCCTATGCTCTTTAACTTTGGATAATGAGACATGGATCTCAAGTAACACAACTTCCTGAGCAGAGATGGGGAATTCTGTGACAGAGAGATTACACGGAATGATACCAGTACAACAGATTAAGTTGAGCGTGTGACCCTTGTTATCTGTTGGGAGGTTGACGTACTGTGTTCAGCGAGCTTAAAATAATGTTCTTCTAAGTGGTGGCGTCAACCAGAGCATAGATGGGGAGCTGAAGCCATTCCCAGCCTCCCTGTTGAAACCGGCTGTCTGATGGAAAGGTATAATAGTGGAAAAATATTCTTAATATTGCCTACATTTAAACTGATGTTTATTTTTTAGGTGGCTAAAATATGTTTTGTTGCTGACCACTACACAGCAGTACATTGCTTAGCTTCCATGTCAGACAAGAACCTGCTTCTCCAGACTGAGGGTGTGCTGACTGACATCTACTGTATGTAATACACTGACTATGGATAGGTAACCCATATAACTCCACTTCAAAAAAATCTGATCAATCTCTTTATTGTGGCTCCTGTGTTAGTGTCGCACGGCGGAAGGATAGGTTTTATTTTTTGTGCCTTCATATTTGTGTTGTATTTATTGTGCATGATTTTACTTTAGTGTTGTGTTTTTATCTGATGGGTTTTACTGCTTGATTTTATTGTCTTTTATTGTTTGGTTTAAGTTGAAATGGTTTGAGTTTATATTGTATTATTTTATTTCCTGCTGGGGCATTTGTCATTATGTTTATAACCTGCACCCATTAGGTGCTTTTACCTTCCGACAGACTGACCAATGGCGCTGGAGAATGGAGTGGTCAGCAACCAGTTGGCTATCAAGAGGAGGGGAGCAGAGAGGACCAGCGGGGAGGTGAGAGGCAAAAAGACAGCAGACGAGCCAGCAAGCAGTGACAAGAGTCAACAAATCCGACATGCCGAGGAGTGAAGAGGACTGCCAGAGAGGACAACTCCTGCACCAACAACTGATGCAGCGTCGTGGACTGGAGCAACCGACGGCGCGTACCCTCGCCTACCGGATGCGTTTCTGGATTGCTGCGCCGTGTAGCGGAGCTGCAAGCTCACACGTGGAACCTGCGAAATCATGCGATAAAAAGCATCATTTACTCCAAAAACCTCCTGCAATTTCACACCAGGTCTATATGGTTTGTATCCTTATAGAGAGGATGTGTGCTGTAATACAAAAAATACTATGGTTTTCCACTTCAGCTATGAATTACTCCTTGTCTACCTTTCCTCAGACTGTCGCACTGACTGACAACTTGTGCGACAGGATGTGACATGATTTTTAAAAAACTGAGAGTTTACAATCCATAGTGCGTGCATTGTGTTGTTTTTTTTTAAATTCACCGGATGCTGTGTGCGTTCCGTTTCTGGTTTGGTGCAATCTGAGCTTCTTGGCTTGACGTGAAGTGGACGTGCAGTTGCTAGACCTGGCGCCTACTGGCTTAAGTGAACTTGCTGCACAAAACGTGTGCGCGTGTACTTTTCATGCACGTTTGGCTGCCATATGTATTTTGACTGCACACTTTGCTGCGAGGTAGCGTGACACGTACGCGACATGTAATATTGACATGAACACTAGAGGCACTCAGGAAACGGAGGGTGACTGCCAGACGTTCCGCAGATGATATGGGCCTGGTGGGGTGTTGTGATGCTGTATGTGCGGTTCAATGAGCGACAGTAGCTCATCGAAAGCATCAACGGACATGCGGAAATATTCCCTGTGCTTTTCTTCATCGATTGCTCGCATGGGTAAAACAAGGGAAAGAAACTCCCCATGTGATTGGTTAAGGGGCCGCACATACCATCTCCGATGGTGGCGGAGACGACACCTTTTCCTCTGCCAAGATCTCAACAGCAATAAAATTGTGATCTCCTCTTCGTCGAGAGTGTCCATGTTTGTGTTTATCCGGAAATACACTGTCACTGCCTTCTTCGCTTTTCGCGACCTCTGTGAGTGCTGCAGTCTGCCTCTAGCATAGACTACCAGTATCAGGCGTTTTGGCTGCATCAACGAACGTCTGTGCTGCAGCAAGTATACACACAAGTGCAGCACACCGTGTACGCGTACATTTGGCCTCGCAGCAAGTATACTTCTTGTTTATCTCCGACGAAGCAGAGCGCTGTGGCATTTCTTGGACGCCCCAGGGACGCTGCGTGGCACTCACTGTGGAAATGAAGCTATTCACTAGAATGGGAGCGTATCTGCTATGCACCGCGCTGCACGGTGCACATGGAGTATGTGGAAATTGGAGGAGTCTTACGATGCGACAGTGTGGCAGCGGCAGAGCTCTGCCTCGCCGCGTGTTCCGGCTGGCGAATCCATTTTCCTCAGGAGGAAGCAGGAATAGACAGAAGAGCTGTGTGGTGATGGACACGCTCCCTACTCTTGGCCCTGCACATTTTTTTTTTTAGCTGGACTCGGACTCATTTTAGACATGTATTTCAATGTGTTTTATGCTTGGCTCATTTTAGTGATTGTTTTAAGGACTTTTTCTTTTTTAGACTTCCACATTTAAAAAGAGCCATTAACATGTTCATGTGCTGTTGAAACATTGTAATAAATCACAATATTGTTTTTAACTGAAAAACTGCTTTCATCTCTTTGGTTTACAGTGCAGTGCTCACCACTTGATTTTAAAGGAACTGTACAAAGTTTAACAAGAACCTCCAAATTACAAATTACAACCACCTACATTATATTATTATGACCTGATCTCAAAGCCCTGTGCAAAGAGAGGCCCTCTGTGGCTTGAGACTTTCATCATCTCACCTGATATCATGCTTACATGATTGTTATTCCTAAATGGCTTTGTTCATTTCTTTTTGCCCTCAGTCCTCCTTGCAGGTTTATCCACATGTGCTGCAGACAGTTTCATTTTGTGAACTGAAGGCTGCATGGCATCTCAAAACATGTCACATATTTCAGTATCATTACAAGACCACTGTTTCACTTAACTGTGCAATAACCACTTAGCGTGCAACATAAAAACCTGACTGATGGGGAAGTTGTTACGAAGCAATTGCCCAGATGTAACAAGACAGCAGAGCTGCAGACAGCCCCCACAGACTGCAGGACCAAAGAGTATCAGGGCTGAAGTAGGACACAGACAAGGAGCCATCCAAGGCTAATGGTGAGTGTGATACAGCTAAGTGCAGCAAACTGCAGTTGAACTTAAGCTGAAAACAGCATCAGTTCTTTAAAGGCATATGTCAGATTTTTGAAGTGGCATTGTGTGGGGCACTTATCCATAGTCAGTATATTACATACAGTAGATGTCAGTCAGCATGCCTCCAGTTTGGAGAAGCAGACTGGAGTCCAACACATGACTCAAGACTCAAGACAACTTTATTTATCCCAAGGGGGCAATTCGGTTTTAGCAGTCCATCCATACATACAACAGCACAACAGCAGGTAGGATTCTGCCAGAGACAATAAATAAACAATAATAAACAAACAAACACACTCAGTACGTTGACGAGGTGCTTACAGTACACAGTTTAAAAAGTATATATGTATAAATAAAGAAATAAATAAATAAATGCAGCATACAAGGTGCATTATGCATTGTATGTTAAGTCTACGTTCAAGGATGTACAGTTGAACTCTAAATTATTAGCCCCCCTTAAATTTTGGAACATTTCCCCAAATATCCTCCAAATGTTTAAAGCATTGATAAAAATTGATATACACAAACAATCACCAGTGCTATTCAGATGTTTTTGGTGCATTTTGGAATATGAAATTAGTTTTAGGCTGTATTTATATGAAATATGGTAAAAATGAGTTGGTCAAAAATATTAGCCCCCATGTGGATTCTTGCTTTTAAAACACAGTTAATTAACCAATCAGCTTTTAAACAACACCTGTGCAATCAATTGGCTTCCCAGCAACACCTGCAGTCAATTGGCTCCATTCAACAGTTTAAAAGGACTCCAAGGAACAGGGCATTTGAATGCATGAGGAGGATTACTATTTGTCACAATGCCGAAGACTAAAGAAATCAGTCTTGAACTCTGGCAGAAGATTGTGGAGGCTCATGACAACGGCCAAGGCTACACTGCCATTTCGAAGAAGTTCACAGTCTCCAGAACTGCAGTTTGGTGCATCATTGCAAAGTACAAAGAGACAAATTCGGTCAAGAACAAACCTGGTCGTGGACGCAAGTGTAAGATCTCAAGAACTCTTGAAAGAAAAATTGTCAGAGATGTCCGTAAAAGAGCCCCGTACATCTGCAAAGTAATTGTTGCTGACCTGGCCTCTTCTGGAGTTTGTGTGTCAAGGCACACTGTTGTGAGGGCTCTCCATCGGGGTGGGCTTCGGGGCTGTCGTCCCAGAAGAACCCCCTTACTAAAACATCGTCACATCAGAGCCCGACTAAAGTTTGCCCGTGAGTACTTGAAGAAGAAAGATGACTTTTGGAAGTCTGTGCTTTGGTCAGATGAGACAAAATTGGAGCTGTTTGGGCATATGGACATTGCCTATGTATGGCGAAGAAAGGGAGAGGCCTTCAACCCTGTGAACACAGTTCCCACAGTTAAACATGGTGGTGGCAGCATCATGCTGTGGGGCTGTTTTGCCGCCTCAGGTACAGGCAGTCTGGTTCGGGTGCATGGCACCATGAAAAAGGAAGATTACCTAAAAATTCTGAAGGAAAACATGCAGAAGTCTGCTCGCACTTTGCTAGGTCGTCGCTGGGTCTTTCAGCAAGATAACGACCCAAAGCACACATCTAAAATAGTCCAGCAATACTTCAAGGATACCAAGACCAACGTTATAGAGTGGCCTGCACAGAGCCCAGATCTCAATCCAATAGAAAACCTGTGGCAAGTGCTGAAAAAAAACGTCCATGCACGAAAACCATGCAATTTGGGCCAGTTGGAACAGTTTGCAATGGAGGAATGGGCCAAAATTCCTCAGGAGACCTGTGCCAACCTAGTGAAAAACTATTCAAAGAGGTTGTTGTCAGTTGTGGGTCAAAAAGGGTACACAATTGACTACTAATGGTCAGGGGGCTAATAATTTTGAACGTCTCACTTTTGCTATTTTTGGTTGAAATTCAGTGTGATAATAAAATATCCTAATGAAACTTGTTGGACAATGTCGTCCTAGTGCATTTATTTCAAGAATAAAAAACATTTGTTGTCAATGGTCATTTTCATGGAGAAATCAAGAATTATGTTCAATTTCACAAGGGGGGCGAATAATTTTGAGTTCAACTGTATGAGCAGGCCTTCGACGAGGGGTTACAAGTATAAACCACATTGTGGTTAAACGCAAGAGAATACAAGTTGTTGTTCATGCCGAGTGACTACCATCAAGGTTTATCAGCCTGATGGCAGAAGGAATGAAAGATTTGGAGTAAGCTAGGCAATGTACTCCTGTGGAGGGGTCAGCAACAAAATGTATTTTAGTCACCTAAAAAAATCAACATCAGTTAAAGTGTATAATATAATGAGAACATTATTGTTCTACCTTTTGTTGGGAACATAAATTTGGGCTTCACACAGAGACACCAAATATGTTGGGATCAACATTTATATTTTGGGAACATAATTTTTGGTCTCACACGGCGGCACCAAATATGTTGGGATCAGTATATTAGGTCTCACCAAGGGGCACCAAATATGTGGGATTTAATTGGCTATCGGACATAATTATTAATTATTAATTATTAATTATTAATAATAATTAATAGAGAGAGAAGAGAAAGACAAAGGCGGGTGTGGTGATCAAAGAGCCCTTTGGTCTACAAAACACAATGGCTGACAACAGGGAACTACAAGATGGCCGAATCAAAGCTGGCTTCAGGTCGGGGGAGGTATTTGTCTGACCGTGTGGTCAGGACAAAGACAAAGGAAAAGAAGCGGGAACTTTGAGATGCCTGTTTGGGTGTAGCTCTGTTGAAAGCCTATTTGTTAATGAGTCTGTGTCAATGTGCTTTGTGTTGCAAACGGTCTGGATTAGTGCAGAGATTGTTTAGTTGTGTGCAAGAATCTCTTTGTGAACAGTATTAGCAAACTAAACACTTAGCTCTGACGAAGCCAACTAACCAATGACCTAATTGCAAACAATCACAACAATAACTCAATGACAGCATTAAATCACATACAACAAGTTAAACAGTTTTGCTTAGTCTGTAAATCTGTGATAAAGCTATGCCCAGTTGTTACATTACCCACCCTTGAATGGATGGGAGAAAGAGTCACTTGTTGTGCTGCTTTGTTAGCCGGCAGAAGAAGGCTGGGAAGGTGGTTCCAGCTGCAGTCTTTGTTGTGTCCTTTGTTCCAAAGTTGAGACTCTGAGGAAGCTGGTTGCTCAGGGTTTAGCAGAGTTAGACACTGGGTGCTAACTCACTTGGTTCTCTTTGTTGCTGAAAAGCTAGTTTTAAACCTTGTGCTTGCAAGAGAGTCTATGATCAATTGGCCTCCCTTTAGTGGTTTGGGGCTATGGAGCAAGGGTCTGGGCCTCTGGGCTGTTCCAGGCCAGCCGGAAAGAGGTGTGGGCTGCTCCGCAGTTCCTGAGTAAGAGCGGGATCTGTTGGAAGGGAGCGGATTTTCTACAGATGCCTGTGACATCAGAGTCACATGTCATTGTAAAGGTCCTGTCCAATCAAGTTTTGGGATTTGAGTCTCACTGAGGTGTGAGGTGAGACCTTTTGCGGAGATGGGTGTCACATAGCTCTCTGAGCAGCAGAGGAAGAAGCCTTTAAATGTCCAGTGTAGATTTTACCAAATGACAAAACATCTGTGGTCCTGTGAATCCCAACACTTTCCATCAGACAGCCCGCTCCTACGAGGAACCCATTAACAGCTTCAGTTCCACATCTAAGCTCTCATCAAAGCCAACAGACTTCACTGACAAAAATAGTTAATTTTAGCTCACTAGACACAGGAGCTGCTGGTCTATTGCTGCTTCTATCAGTTAGTTAATTAGTGTTATTGTGTGACTTTGGGTGAATCTGAACTAGAGCTTATAAACACCAAAGTCACACAATAACACTAACTGCTGGGGGCAGTGGTAGACCAGCGGCTCCTGTGTTCAGCAGTGTTAAACCACTGTTTTTCTCAGTAAAGTCTGGCTTTGAATCCCTTTTGTTTGAGACCATGCTGCAAGGTGAGTGTGTTTGCTGATCCTGTGAGTTATCTATCTCCTTTAATTTTAGCTTATATTGGAGTTATGCTATGTAGCGTGTGAGATAGAGTATGGTGAATGTGCTAGGAAAGGCAGTATCAGCACTGTTTCTACCTGGAGCTTGCATGTACGGAGCCTGGGTTTGATTGAAGGTGGCAGTGTTGTTTGGGCTGAGAAAGCCATGCGTAAGTAAGGTAAAGGAGGTTATTGGGTTGGTGCGGGGAGCAGTGAGACCTGGCATTAGGGGAGTGTCTCTGGGACGCCAGAGATCACTGTCTAGCCTTGTTACACCCGCAAATGTAATAACAGCCCACAAACGTAATAAACCACAAATGTAATACAAATCTGCACAAATCTGAATGTAACAATCCTGCAAATGTAATAAATTTCCCACAAACATAATAGCAGCTGCCTACTACAAACGTAACACACAGTTTTCCGCAAATGTAATAACTATTACATTTGCAGGAAATTATTACATATGTGGGAAGGTGAAAATTTAAACTGTAATAACTTACCACAAATGTAAAATGAGACTGAATAATGATCTTTGTGGTTGTTGTTGTTTGTTTGTTTACTTATACACCTGCCAATAGTGATACGTGTTTTGACAAGCAACCCCCAGGTCGGGTGAGGTGGGTCAGAAAGTGAATTATGAGTAAGTTAGAAATAACTTACACAAACACACACATATACACACACACACACACACACACACACACACACACACACACACACTGGTCATTCCTTGTCAGTTCACAGAATTACTCTGTGGCAGCAAATATGTCGTTTAATTGGATTTATTTTATTTTCTTCTGCCTCTTGTTAATACGGATTTTTCTGCAGCATCTGGCCTTCAGTACCTATGGGTTGGCTCTCATAGGGCGTCAGGTGCAGGCTGTACGGTTTTAAAAACCATGTTTTACAATAACATAATCCTCCTCCACTCAAAAATGTTTTCTTCTTGTTCCTACAAATGAATGTTTGAGCCTCACTGTGCAGAATGACGTATGTGCAGAGCTTGACACTCGAAGGCTGTTTTCACATTTATCTGCTGAAAATGCTCATATGATTTTATGGGCTAGGGCTACGAGCTTATGTTGGTGGCTTATGTAGCCTATGTTTGAACCATTTAATTAAAATATGTCTGCATATCAAAAGCCAAAACCTTGAATATGTCGTTCATTCTTTGGAAGGGCTAAGCATGATTTCACAAATATCACAAATATTTTAGAAGCTAGTCATGGTCCAATGTTCAACTTACACAATTGTGATGTGGAAACTTGAGGCCTCCAGTGCACATACACTGAAAATGGACTTAACAGTGAAAGCTTTGGGATGAAGAATAAAATTGGCATATTGATAGATTCTAGCATTTTTAATGAGGGAGAAGGTGTAGATGTCATTTTAAGGATTTTAACAAGATAACTGAATTTTTTTGTGGAAAAACTTTACCATACATTATTATTCAAAGAGAAATATATATATATGTTAAAACATGTATTGAGGGAATCTTTAATGATTAAATTATCATTTATTTTCATAAAAAAAGATAACTTAATTGTGATAATAATCACAATTATTTTAATCATTATTATTACTATTATTATTATTTTTCTTTTAATTATTTCTTCCCCATATACGCACATACAAAATCACACATACAATAATATAACTCGAACACACATGTACGCCCACAAACAGAGCAAGTTTTAACAGTACTATGCTACTCTTTTCTTGTTTTAATTCATGAAATTCATTAATTTTGTTGAATTGATTCTTGATGCTCTAGCAATATTGTTGTTGTAATATTTACACCAATAAAGTAAATTTGAATCTAATTGAATGAATAAACCATGAATACTAAAAATCTGCAGCTTAAACAAGTTGCTAACTAACGAGGTGCTGAACAGGTACTGTAGGCCATGACGCTGCAGAGAAATCCGTATTAACAAGAGGCAGAAGTAAATAAAATAAATCCACTTAAACAACATATTTGCTGCCACAGAGTAATTCTGTGAACTGACAAGGAATGACCAGTGTGTGTGTGTGTGTGTTTCTGTGAGTTATTTCTAACTTACTCAGAACACTGCTCTGTCACTTTCTGACCCGCCCCATCCGACCTGCGCGTTGCATGTCAACACACGCATCACTATTGGCAGGTGTGTAAGTAAACGAACAAACAACAACAACCACAAAGATCATTATTCAGTCTCATATTACATTTGTGGGAAGTTATTACTGTTTAGATTTTCACCTTCCCACATATGTTATAATTTCCTGCAAATGTAATAGTTATTACATTTGCGGAAAATTGTGTGTTACATTTGTAATAGGCAGCTGCTATTACGTTTATTACGTTTGTGGGCTGTTATTACGTTTGCGGGCTGTTATTACGTTTGCAGGTGTAACAAGCCTCCTGGAGGTGTTGTGAGACCAACTAGACAAAACACTGGTGAAAGGAGGTTCCCACCCGATGACCCCAAAGACATGTTAGTTATCACTGCTCACTGGTCTGTCTAGTTAAGCCTTGCCATAGTAGCGTATCATAGGGCTTAGGAGGTTTTTCACCGAGTGCTGATCCTTTCTCTAGAGCACAAACTTCTTGTTTATTTAAATTGTCTATTTTAAAAAACTTTCAAGGCATTTGTTTTTTCCTTGAATTCACAAACTTTCAAGGATTTCTGGGACCCATAGCAACACCGTAAATTTATTTTTACTGATTTATAGCACTTACTGCTGTTTTCTGTACAGTAGGTAACATTTTTCTAAAAGGATTTGATATGCAGTCAGTCCATATTGTTGTTTTAACTTTCTTCTCTATTCTGGTTGCATTAAGTTCCTACAGTGTTTTCTATTTAAAACCCCTTGACTGTGGTTTGGCTTTGCTGTCTTGGTAGACTTGTTAAATCAATCTTTGAAATTCTGTTTTAAAACAGCTTAGCAGTTAAAGGCCTTGTTTGTCCTGCCAATGAGGATGATGTAAACCTCCTGAAAGCCATTGGATCTCAATAACCCTCTATTGATGTGTCCCACAAACTGTGTGAGTTAAAATCTCTTAAAAATAAATCTCTTTCCCGGCTATGTGTTTCTTTCAAGAGAAAGAATTTGTGGCTTTAAATTTTTTTGCGAATCTTACAAGGATAAACTAGCAATACTGCTAATTTTAGTTTTCAGTTGAATTTCTCAGGTCATGTGGCCGGATAGACACACCAGGAGAGACATACCGCACTCAGCCAACACGGAGAGCCCCCTTTTATCTAAACCCACAATACTGAGAAAGTCTGACTGTTCATTATTTCTTTATGCAAAATTTTAAGAAAGTCAGATGTTGAAGAGTTGTTTCATATTTCCATCTATCCTGTTAAATCCCACTGATCACTTACTCTGCATGTGCTGTATAGTCATCAGTGATACAGTGAGACACAGCAAGACAGGAGGCGTCAAGTCGGATATATGGCATAGTTTTACTTTCACATTTCTCCATTACAGAGTAAATCTTAATTCTAACACAGGTATTGGACAGGTTCTTAACACCGATACATGAGGCTGCATTAGCTAGTGGATACTGCATACACACACACACTCACAGAATGACAAAATGACTACATTTTCCACTACAAAGTTCAATGTCCTGTGATTACTGTGCAGCCACAGCATGTAATGTGACGATGCATAAGAAATGCCTTTAAGCTTTTTTTTCTTTTTTTCTTTTTTTTTACCTGCTTACAGCCACACTCACATTCACACACACATATACACTGAGTCCCCTGTAGTTGTAATGGACATCTGGGTGTCTTACATCCTGTCCTCCCACAATATCAGTGCTTGTGCATGAGAGGAAGCCCGGAAAACATGAGAAAACTGTTGACGCACAAATCCAAACATTCTGAGGTTACTGAACATCTCTGTGTTCTCTAAATATTTACTGTAGTGGTTGTGTACACATTTGATTTGTTGGCATTGATCTACTCTTCAAATGCTTGGCTGTAGAAGCAGGAACAAGACCGTGTACATACATATATTAGACTGATGTGTGTCCAGACTGGGATGGAACTAGCTCAGATATATGTTGGTTCTGGATTTAGCTGCTGCAGCAGCATCTGTTCAGAGCATAACTGCCTGACTACAAAACAGTTATATCCTTCAGGTGATTATGGTGCATCTATCAGTGCTATGTTCTAATCATAGATCAGGCAGTGCGCTTCTTCATCAAGAAAATCAATCTGACCCATACAGATAGCAAAGCAGCAGCCCAAACCAGTCCCAGGGTCCTGTGGAGCCATGATGGCTCTGAGATACAGTCATCTAAAGTCAAAGCAGCTGAACATTGCTCTTTATCATAAGTGGGCAACATAAAGGGATAGTTTGGATTTCTTAAAAGTGGGGATGCATGAGTCAGTCACTAACCCATGTATTACATACAGCAGATGTCTGTCAGTATGCCCCTAGTTTGGAAGCAGGCTGGAGTCTGACATGGAAGCTCAGCAATGTACAGCTGTGGAGGGGCCAGCAACAAAACCCATTTTAGCCACATAGAAAAATCAATATCAGATTTAGTGACACTATATTTAGAATATTTTCACCTCTTTTACCTTTCCATCAGACAGGCTGTTCTGATAGGGAAGCCATTAACAGCTTCAGTTCCTCATCTATACTCTTGTGAAAGCTACCAGACTCCACTGAGAAAACAGGAATTTACTGTTTTAAGTGTTACTGTGTGACTTTGGTGAGGCAGTGGTAGACCAGCAGCTCCTGTGTTCAGCAATGTTAAATCCCTCTTTTTTTCCAGTGGAGTATGGCTTTGAAGAGAGCAACATAATATCTTCATTTTCTCGTTGGAAATCCCTCCCTGACATAGAGGAAAAACAGTAAAATTATTCTAGATAAAGCATACACTCAAACTGATATTGCTTTTTTTGGTGGCTAAAATATGTTTTGTTGCTGAACCCTCCACAGCAGTACATTGCTTAGCTTTGGTGTTGGACTCCAGCCTTCTTCTCCAAACTGGAGGCAAAATCTGAACTATCCCTTTGACCCTTTGGCCAAATAACCAGTGAGTCATCAGCAGTGAATTCTTCTCTCGTCAAACTAAAGCGTGCTGCTTGAAAAAATTTACAATAAAAAAAACAGATTCCACCGTTGAACAAGATGAACTTGTAAACTTCCTCAGATGAGCCGCACAAAGGTTAGATTTTTGTTTTATCAAATGTGTTTTCAAAAAGAGTTCTACATGAGAAGACCACAGTGATGAAGAACTATGTGGTTGGCTTGCAAAGAGTACATCTGATAAACTTCCTCACCTCCAATAAAGAGCATCTAACAGACACTGCCTTAAGCTTTTCAATGACAAGCACCTGGAAACATCTCCCAGTTCACTGGTTGAGACCGACTCCAAGATCTAAAAGCGTGTTTTAACACTGTAAGTCTCATCCCTGTACGTATCACCTACATAGTGTCCATTCTGTGCTATCCCTCTACTTGAATGGCTTGGGTTAGTCATGGGCGCTCTACACAAGCATGATGGGAATGTCTCAGAAAGCAATAAAGAATACACTGGCACATATTTACATACACATCAAAATATAAACGAGTGGACTAGCTGTTTGAGATAAAAGACTACTCCTTACAGGGCTTCAGGAGAGGAATAAGGTCATTCAGGAGGGAACGTAAGGTGGCTCATGCTGGAGGGTCTCAAAGAAGATCCAAGGGCCTTAAGTGCATTTTGACTGGGAATGGTAGATGGAAATGAGCAGGCAGAAGAGGCAGAGACCAGAGTTCTGGACCCTCAGGTCTCACTTCATTTGTGGATCCCACCAGAAGCACAAAAAATCATGGAGGCCTTATACCAATGTGTGTGTGTGTGTGTGTGTGTGTGTGTGTGTATATCAGGGTATGCATGTAATAAACAGTGTCACCCATTGCTATTCCAATCCAAAATAAGTCTCTAAGTCTCTCTCTCCCTCCCTATCTCTCTCTCTCTCTCTCTCTCTCTCACACACACACACACACACACCATCAGTACTGCGGAACAGTCAGGATGGAGCAGAATGGGACCCCAGAACAACCATGGGACTGGGACTGGGACTGGGACACACACACACACACACACACACACACACACACACACACACACACACACTCTCACTCTCTCTCACTCTCTCTCTCTCTCTCCAGGCCACGCAGGCACCAGCTACACAGGTAAACACCAACAAAAACAAGAATGTAGCATCATGTTAATAAACACGTAGAAGATGAATTGGAATCTGAATCTGGGACAATAAGAATGACAAGAATATCACCAGCTGCTGTTCGCAGTGGCTGCATTTTCCCTTATGTAGGTTACACCTTTTTTTACTCAAAGATTCTCTGTTGGAGGGAGGAGAGGTGTGGCGGAAGGGCTTGAGGGAGAGGTCGCTGGTGGGGATGGTGGGAGTACTGGTTACGGTAGTGGTCTGGACTCTAGAACTGTTGGGCCAGCAACTCGCAGAGACGCCTGGACACGGAGTCCTTGCTGCAGCGGAGAGTCAGCCGGTACATCTGCGCGCGCGCACACACACACACACACACACACACACACACACACACACACAACAAATAAAGTTACAAGCGCCATGATTTACTCAAGGACAAAAAAATATGAAAAGGGTGTGACTGACTGAATTGACAAGGCAAGACTTTTTTATGAGCCTTTAGGTGTACACATTTCCTGCTAATGAAACAATAAATGGAACTATACTGAACAAAAATATAAACGCAACACTTTTGTTTTTGCTCCCATTTTTCATGAGCTGAACTCAAAGATCTAAAACATTTTCTATATACACAAAAGACCATTTCTCACAAATATTCTTCACAAATCTGTCTAAATCTGTGTTAGTGAGCACTTCTCCTTTGCCAAGATAATCAATTTCAATCAATCAATTTTATTTATAAAGCCCAATATCACAAATCACAATTTGCCTCACAGGGCTTTACAGCATATTACATCCCTCTGTCCTTTGGACCCTCACAGCGGATAAGGAAAAACATGTAACCCTTTAACGGGGAAAAAAAAACGGTAGAAACCTCAGGAAGAGCAACTGAGGAGGGATCCCTCTTCCATGACGGACAGACGAGCAATAGATGTCGTACAGAACAGATCGACACAATAAATTAACAGTAATCTTTATGACACAATGAGACGGAAAGAGAGAGAGAGACAGGGAGAGAGACAGAGAGAGATGCAGGACAGACGGTAATGACAATAGCTTACAACAACATTAATGAAAGTAATAATATTATAATTAATAATAATATATTAAATAATGATAATCCATGGGCGGCACGGAGGTGTGGTGGTTAGCACTGTCGGCTCACAGCAAGAGGGTTGCCGGTTCGATCCTGGGTGTGGGAGCCCTTCTGTGCGGAGTTTGCATGTTCTCCCCGTGTCAGCGTGGGCTCTCTCCGGGTACTCCGGCTTCTTCCCACAGTCCAAAGACATGCAATTTGGGGACTAGGTTAATTGATAACTCTAAAGTGTCCATAGGTGTGAATGTGAGTGTGAATGGTTGTTTGTCTCTATGTGTCAGCCCTGCGATAGTCTGGCGACCTGTCCAGGGTGTACCCTGCCTCTCGCCCAATGGCAGCTGGGATAGGCTCCGGCCCCTCCGTGACCCTCAAGAGGATGAAGCGGTTAGAAGATGAATGAATGAATAATAATCCATCCCACCTCACAGGTGTGGCATATCAAGATGGTGATTAGACAGCATGAATATTGCACAGGTGTGCCTTAGACTGGCCACAATAAAAGGCCACTCTGAAATGTACAGTTTTACTTTATTGGGGGGGTCTGGGGGAGGGGTCAGAAAACCAGTCAGTATCTGGTGTGACCACCATTTGCCTCACGCAGTGCAACACATCTCCTTCGCATAGAGTTGATCAGGTCATTGAATGTGGCCTGTGGAATGTTGGTCCACTCGTCTTCAATGGCTGTGCGAAGTTGCTGGATATTGGCAGGAACTGGAACACGCTGTCATATACGCCAATCCAGAGCATCCCAAACATGCTCAATGGGTGACATGTCCGGTGAGTATGCTGGCCACGCAAGAACTGAGATGTTTTCAGCTTCCAGGAATTGTGTACAGATCCTTGCAACATGGGGCCGTGCATTATCATGCTGCAACATGAGGTGATGGTCATGGATGAATGGCACAACAATGGGCCTCAGTATCTCTGTGCATTCAAAATGCCATCAATGAAATGCACCTGTCAAGTCGGTTACGATGACAAACTGCAGTCAGGTCGAGACCCCAGGACGACGTGCAGATGCATGCAGATGAGCTTCCCTGAGACGGTTTCTGACAGTTTGTGCAGAAATTCTTTGGTTATGCAAACCAATTGTTGCAGCAGCTGTCCGGGTGGCTGGTCTCAGACGATCTTGGAGGTGAACATGCTGGATGTGGAGGTCCTGGGCTGGTGTGGTAACACGTGGTCTGCGGTTGTGAGGCCGGTTGGATGTACTAGCAAATTGTCTGAAACGCCTTTGGAGACAGCTTATGGTAGAGAAATGAACATTCAATTCATGGACAACAGCTCTGGTGGACATTCCTGGAGTCAGCATGCCAATTGCATGCTCCCTCAAAACCTGTGACATCTGTGGCATTGTGCTGTGTGATAAAACTGAACATTTTAGAGTGGCCCTTTATGGTGGCCAGCCTAAGGCACACCTGTGCAATAATCATGCTGTCTAATCAGCATCTTGATATGCCACACCTGTGAGGTGGGATGGATTATCTCGGCAAAGGAGAAGTGCTCACTAACACAGATTTTAGACAGATTTGTGAGGAATATTTGAGGGAAATGGTCTTTTGTGTGTATAGAAAATGTTTTAGATATTTGAGTTCAGCTCAAGAAAAATGGGAGCAAAAACAAAAGTGTCCCGTTTATATTTTTGTTCAGTGTATTTAAATAGGCCTGTCATGATAACTACTTTTGTTGTAGGATATATAGTCAAAGACATAACTACGAAAAATAATATTCTTGTCATTTTGGGATTATTTTATGACACTGGGCTGCACAATATATCAAAAATTTACCTACACTGCGATAAACATGTGTGATAAAGTTACGCAAAAGAGCTGTGAGAAATACAACATGTATACATGTATAACAATATTAACACGTGCCATGCATTCGCTGCGTGTCAATATACTGGGCCAATCAAATGCCCAGATGTAGATGCTAGAGAGTGATTGTGAACAACCAATCTGTGTTGCAACAGTAGCTTGGGTGACTGTACTAGTTTTGAAAGTATATCTCATGTCACAGAAACCACTGAGGGTTAAACTTGTGTTCTGAATGTTATAGTGTCCATGATGTGTCGTGTTTTTGTTCTGCTGCTCTGCACAAATCTGACAACTCTCCACCCAGCCATCTGATCTCATCTCCACAACTCTGAAGCTGCCGGCGTTTCCTGGTAAAGATGGTGGGGCGGTACGGAGGTCCCTGTGGACCACGGGTAGACAATAACCTTATATTACTAAGGCCAGTATGTAGGATTTAGGGGAATATATTGGCAGAAATTGAATATAATAATAATGATTTTTTTAGTGTATAATCACCTGAAAATAAGAACCATTGTGTTTTTGTTACCTTAGAATGATATAGGGAGCAAGTCTTTGTTTATGAAGATCACCATGTTGCACCGCCATGTTTCCACAGTAGAACAGACAAACCAAACACTGTCTCCAGATAGGGACATTCACATGTTCAAGGTTTTTACGTTTTCTTGTCAGCCACCATAGTCAGAAGCCCAACTGCAATATGCAGCACCGGAGTTACATTAACATGGAATGTGAAACTGCTTTATTGAGTGTTTCTAGGGGGTTAAATCATCCAGTCTGTTTGTTTGAGAGAGGAAGAGACCCCTGTGGATAATTCAGCTTCTGGTGAAAACCTTCTGAATCTCTGGATCTTATGTTCTCTGAGAAATACAGTGGTGCATTATTAGCACGCATTAGCACGTATTGGACTAGTTGCCTGCAACACTATGCAGAATTGCATTAGAAAAATGTGGATTTGTAACATGAAACTGCATTATACAATGTTTTACCAGGTTCACCAGGTCTGCTTGTTTTGGAGAGGGAGTGACCTTGATGCACCAATTTCAGTGTTTTTAGTGTTTCTAATTACCTGAATCTGACTTGCAGGAGTTTTTAGCTGGTTGCAATCTGCAATTCAACACCAGAAGCCACCACATCACCCTAAATCTTGCACACTTCACTTTTAAGATTCATAAATACATCTGAAAACCTGGTGAGAATAAACATAATTTGGACGTAGCCTTACTCTGGTCCTGGGTCAGGTCTCAGTTTAACAAGCATGTTATTTAGGTTTGTTTAAAGACCAAAACCAGTCTACTTGATTTCAAAATTGAAGCATGTGTAAAAATAGTATTGAACCAACCAAGAGTTTTTGTTCATAGCTGATATACAGTGATAGGATCAGAAAACTGCTCACACAGCAGCTAAGCTATACAGAAGAATTATACAATTTCCTTCGAATCTACATTCTCACGTGTAGTGATGAACATGGAAAATACTTGGTTCTGACGGTTGACGCTAACTTTTTTCCCAAAGAGCACATGTGCTCCTAAGTTAAAAAAGTAAGGAGCACACAAAGAACTTTAGGGACACAATGTAAATTGATCAAATAATGCGTTTTCCGTAACAAACGTGATGCAAATAGACATTTACAAGCAAAATTATTTAATGAATTTGTATACAAAATGTGCAGAAAGGTAAAATCATCAAGTTATGAAAAAGTATTGCAATTTAATTTTGTCTTTAATGTTATCTTATATATATTATCTTTGCAGTATGATTATCTTATATAATGTTATTACGATCCTAAAACATTCTCCAGGTCCTCTGAAACTCTGCAGGACTTATTTCCACCCTGCCCAGCAGCAGCACCGTGGTGAACTGTCCCTAACTGTGGGGAGAACGGAGCAGGCTTCCCCGGAGGTCCGCTGCTTAACCTGGTCCGTCTCCTCCACACTTTGACTTATTTCCACGCTGCCGACAGTGGGACTTATATTCATTGTGCCGACAGTGGCTTGGAAACCGCCCATAACCATGTCACACGGGGAAGAGGGAAGACAGCTGGAGTTCCTCCAACATTTGTGGTTAGATTATCATATTTTTTTATTGACAAAAATATAGGATGCTTCGCTGATTTTTTTATGCACACATGTGCCCCTAAATATTTTTTACAGTTCGCACACACCTATTTTTAGTTGCAAGAGTGAAACGCTTGCACTGTCGAGCGCTGTTGGTTCCGGTTTGGCGGGCAGCTGTTTGATTAAGAAGAATATTTAGTCAAAACTCTTAAGTCGCACAAAGAAAAGCTAGAGTATTTGCTGTGTTGTACCTGTGCCTGGGCGTTTGGCTCCAGTCTGAGCAGACAGCCGACCTGCTGGCCTTTAGTCTGGATCACTCCAGCACACACGTAGTTCTCTGGGTTTGGATCGACATTGTCCAGCAGGGCCGTTCCTAGTCCCAGTAGCTGTGCACAAACATATCAGCACACATGCATCAGAAAGGATGAAGGAGACCATAAAAAGATGATAATAATATCATCATATAGGACATTACTGACAAAACGGCAGTATTCCTTATGACAATAGTTGTTTAGACTTATGAATATGGATTTTCATACACTTTGAACACCAATTAAACTTAGGTATCTACCACAACATGAGAGCCCAGATAAGTTTTTTGTTAGTTTACTTTGAACTTTAAATGAAAAGGAAGCATAATCAGCACAACTTATATAATTAATAACAATAATAATAATTCTCTTTAGCTGATTGGTAAAGATGTGGTATGTACAAACAATGCATGTAAAATTGTCAATTATAAACAAATCCCTGGTTGTAAGCAAGAATACTGAAGTGTTGGGTGGTGTACATTCAGAAGCACACAGCCAGGTCCCCACACAGCCTTTCTTATGGAAACAGATGTGGCTGGTAAGCTCTGTGATGATATAAAGTCGCAGGAGAAGCAAACAAAAGAATTAGTAGTTTAATGTGTGCGTACCTTAGCCTTAAGTACTTCAGTGTCCATGCTGTGGTTAGCCTTGAATATCTTTTGTGCTTCTTGCTGAGGCCTGAGGAGAGTTGACACAGGAAATGTCAGCAGCTTTATACCCCCCCACCCCCCCGCGTGCACATGCACATGCACATGCACATGCACATGCGCGCGCACACACACACACACACACACACACACACACACACACACACACACACACACAAACACACAAACACACAAACACACACACACACTTACTGGCTAAGCTGTTTCCAGCGCTGGAAGAAGTCATGTGAGGACATCTCAGTTGGCTGGAAGAACTTGTTGATGGTGACAGGCAGCTTCAGGGTCAGATTCTGCAGCGCTCCACCATATCTGATCATAACACATACACACTACAGGTCTACATATCCATCTGTATGGTTCTGTCTAAAGTTCTGTCCTGTAGACAGGATTGATTTATTTTGTCCAGAGCACATAACTTTAGTTTTTTTCTCTCCCTATACTCCACTGATTTACTAGTTAGTCTTAATCATCTCAAGTGTATCAACAGAAAAGAATGTGCTTTCAAAGTGTGTTTCTGAGTTAAGGCCTTTGAACACCAAGTCCATATCTTTAGATGCATTTTTTAAATCTGTCATCTGCCAAAAAAATCTTAACACACAGAAACCTTTATAATACGAGACAAAATTAACACATTTGCTCCCTTGCTTCTCTTCACTGGAGATATCTCCATGGCACTGTCCCTCTCAATCTGTCTGTGTGCTCTCTTCATCCTGTATTAAATCCTCCTCATCATCATTCTCCACCTGAATATTACAATCTGACCTGTTGAAAGTGAGCTATCTGAGTTAGGGAAATTATACCGTGGTCCCCGTTCCTCTCTTGCTGCACATGTATGCCTCCTGTAAGTTATGCCACAGACAGATGCAAAATACGCAGAAAAACAAACCTTTTAAACATGCGACGATTTCAAAAAGCAGAGCTGCTATCTACTGTCCACCTAATATCTCATGACGCGCTCATGTGCAGGTTACAACATTAAGTGAGGAAAAGGTTCGTAATGTGACATGATTTATAACTAATATCACAAATGTTGTTCGTCTCAGGGCACATCATCAGACTTTAAAGCTGATGTTGCTCAGGGCCTGTTTCTCTTCACTGATCTGTCTGTTTTCTGCTAGTAAAGAGGAGCATCATCACCACTATCACACTAAAATCAGCTCCTGTTTCAGTGACTACCATGATCACACGACAAGCCACTACAGCAAACTAAAGAAGATGAACCATCACAAACTTTGACAAAGAACTGCTTATCCAATTTCATCATCTTACTGGCCCTGACCTTAATGTTGGCAGCAATGCAAATCAAAATCTGCAAAGTCCTGAAAGTTGGCGTGAAATAGATGAGAGATTTTGCTTTTTGTTAGTTCTTGATTGTAATCACAATTTGGCCAAATATACTGCATTTCATCTGGACAAGCTGTTTGTATTTGGACACTGTTTAACAACTTGAGTTTTTGTGGTTTATGAACCTCAAAGTAAAGCATATAATGAAAAAGTATTGAAACCCATAGAAAGAACTGAAAATGTTCCCTAACTGCCTTCCTTAGCAGTCCTGTTTGATAATACATACAGTGAAGGAAAACTGCTAAATTTTCAGGTCCATAAAACCCATTCTGACCAACTTTAAATCTGTAGTTTTTCATTGCTTAACATAATGACTGGGGTTGATTTTATGTGCTTACCTGAATTTGATGTTAAGCAGCGGGGCATCGGAGAAGTCAGTCAGACACTCTATGTTGAGGACCTGTTGGATTTGGGCTCCACCCTCTACCAGTGGTTCCACTGGTTTGGTCTGAACGTTGAGCTGTGGCGGGTTGTCAAGGAGCATCAAGACATCACACAGACTAACTTTTTCACACTTCAGACTGTGGACAGTGTTCACACTGCCTCACAAAGTCACTGAAAATTTTGTCAGTCAGGCAGCATTATGAAGTCTCCATTATTATATTCATTTTTCGCTTACATAGCAACAACTGTAATGCCTCCTACAGACGGTGAGATTTTAGCAGTCTTATAAGTTTAGTGCAGCTACACTGTGCGGCATGGATCTAATAAACTTGGGTACAGTATCAAGTTTGATGTTTGCAGACTGTGCGATGTACAGCCACTGAATGGCAGGCTGGGACATACATTGCAATAGCTTCCCATACTGAGTGCACAAGGATGCTGCATGGGTTATTACCTCTCACATTAAAAAACCTTAAAGAAGTTTAGTGGGCACTATATACTGCAGTGTGTATGTGTGTGTGTGTGTTTGCTAGCTGCTAGGTTGCTCACTTGGTAGCTGCAACTCCACTACTGTTCCCTTCCTCCCCTTCTGTTGGTCTACTGTATGATGTAAGTCCAGCCTTTTATGCCTGGTACACACTACACGACATTTCCGTCCGTTATGACAGTCACTATGTAACATTACATGATTGTGGAGTCATAAAATCGTGCTGTGACTTGGCCAACAGACATGACACACTACACGATGGTCCACACCAATCATCTTCTTTCAAAACTAGTGTGATGTCATTGGGTTATTCTTGTCCTATTTTTATTACTTTTACTGTTATTTTAGTCACTGTGTCTGTTCATGTGCCAGCTGAAATGTTGTTGTAGTAATGTAAAAAAAAGTGTCACCACATGGCAGGAGCTACATTTGAAGTACCATACGCAAACATGCAAGTCACTGAATCCTCCACAACAACTTCCTGCAAATGTTTCACAATAAAAGCTTCTTTAGAAAATGAATGGATTCTCTCAACCGCAGTTACCAGGGGCTCTTAATTTGAATCACATACAGGAAGTGTTGAGTTTGAAATGATGGTGCAATGCATTAACTTTATCATGGCAAACGGGAGCGGATATAAAGTAAAAATATAAAAATACAGAGGGAATAATAAATAACGACCCATTTATAATGTAGTCTCAAATGAAGCTGGCAGCCTTTGCAGTTGTGGTAAGTAAAAGCCCCACCACTATTTTTAAATTTTCTTACTCTATGTCCATCTCCATTATAAAGAAATAACATTCTTTGCTAGCTTGTTGCTAATGGCAGTACTCACAAGGTTGATAAAGTGCCTCTACTGTTTCACACCGGCATCCATGGAGAAAATATCAAAAAGGCTGGGGTGTTGTTGTCATACAGTCTTCCACAGCAGTAGATTGCTCTGTGTTTCTATTGATCAAAGTGACGGGAGCAGCCGTGAACAACACAAAGAAAATCAAACATTTCTGTCGGAACGTTGTGAGGTGTCCCAGAAGTGGTGTCAATTGTTGTTAACTATGACACACTACACGAGATGAAACAATGGGTTATTGTGTACGACACTCATTGTCGTTCATGATCCATGACAAACACTGTACGTTGCTGCATCGGGCTATAATCGGTATATCGCCACATTTCTTTCACGTTGGTCATCTTTTTTCTGGGACAACCCAAAATCGCACAGTATATACCAAGCTTAAGGCACAGAGTTACAATCATCAGTATTAGATATGCTGCATGTTCTTTCTATTGTGTCCTGTCGCTAATGAGTTATATCATAGATTTCTCTATTTCAATTTAATGAAATAAATTTAAGTCAAAGCACAAAGTGTCAATTAAGCAAGACTTCACTGTTACAGGGTATATGCAGGAATCCTGAGGTTAATTTCAATACCTTTTTAAGACTTTTTTAAGACCTTCCAAAAAACCTTTAAGACCTCATTGCCACTTCAACCTGTCGTTAGCAGCAACGCATTTTTAACTTACTAAACAGCTGTAGTTTGCAATTAAATCTATGGAGCACAAACATACAACAGAACTCAGATAAAATGAAAAGGAATAAAGCTTGAAAGAATAAATTAAACCAAAGGCAGGTTTATTAAAATACACCTTAGGTCATAACAAATAACACAGCTCTACAGCTCAACATCAGCTATTCAAGGCCAACTTGCTGAAAACAACAACCTTATGGCTAGCCCCCTGCATGTGGGATTTAGGGCTGACCCAAAAAATTTGAAGCTTCGTTCGATGGCACAGGATTCGACTGTGAAGAAAAAAAATTTGAATATTCAGCCTTTTTTCTCCTGTTTTTTGGGGGGGACCTTGAACGCAACACTAATCATGCCGTCCGTTTATGGTTGTTTTTTTCCCCTTTAGCCATATGTAAACTCAAAGAATGAGAAGCAATGTCTGTTAGGTATATAAGATTTCATGTTCCAGTTCCAGTTTGTGTTTTTAATTGATTTATTGTTTTTGGTTGGTTGACAAATAAAGGCTGGCCCCATTATGCCGACTAAAGAAGTCTCCTGGTCTGATTGTTGCATGAATTGCCTAAAAAAGTTTCACAGTTAATCAGAAAACGGGGATATTATTATTGCCACAGGTTATTTGAGATGGACAAAGGTATTCTTTACTGGTGAGTTGAGGGAGAATAGCTGTCATGTCATATCATATCATCACCTGCCTCTCTGATTCAATTGTGGGGGAAAAAAAAAAAAAATAAATAAATAAAAAAAAATTTGAATATTCTGTCTTTTTTTCGCCCATTTTTTTGGGGGGACCATGAACACCAACACCATCTCCGACAAGCAAATAGAAAGCCCGATGTGCAGTGAATGGAGACCTATTATCCTGCTTGAACACAGACAACTAAATTCTTTCAACAATGTGACTCAAATAATGATAAAATAGATTTAACTGATGTAAAACAATATGCTGATGGTGACATTTTCCACTGGTCCACTGGCTCTGAGTCTGGTGTCAGTGACTCATGCTGCTCTGAATCACGCATCTGTCTGCTTGCGCTGCAGTGCGCAGAGGGTTTTAATTTTTAGTGTTAAATCAAAAGTTAAACTACTTATCAGCAATCAGAAGTGCTTTTTCGTTTGTGAAGATTTTTATCTTAATTCTAGAGTTGCAAGAAACTACGTTTTTGCCATAATTTGTAAGTTATTAACTTTTTTGGACTTTTTTTCCTTTGCTCAGCACCCCCCACACACACCTGATGGCAGTCCGAGTGTACCTACCTACACATCGCTGTTTGTAATAGTCGCGAGGAGGAAAATAAATTATACATTCATAGATACTTTTTGTCAAAGCTTGAATGCCAAGAAAATTTAATACTTTCATAAAATCGCGATTAAGACTTTTTAATACTTTTTAAGACCCCACGGACACCCTGTAGAAGTCTAAGTGGAACAACAATGTCGTTTCCTAGCAGCCGAAGGACACCTTGAAATGGTCTGTACCTGCAGTGAGCTATTATCAACTGAGGCAGGCTGGGCTTTTCTTTGAATCCAGAGATTGCTTTGAAGTGGCTGAAAACCACAGCGAGTCCCTGTTATCCAATTGAAGCTTTTGTGGTTTGTTCACATACTGAAACATGTATACAGAAAGGATATGAGTCTGCAGCTCTCCAGGACAGCTGACTGTGGTGGTGAAGCTGGCAAACTGCACTGACGTCTTGTTACCGTAAAATAAGTACATTCTCCCTGAAAGAGACATAATTGTTACAAGGTCATTCTGCTTATTAATATGGCTGATAGTTTATGGAATATTGAGTACAAAGTAAGTAGTAAAAGTATCAAATACAGTAGGCACAGTCAAAACACCAGGGGCTTCATGTACAAGTACTTGCGTGGACTTCCTACTAAAACATGGCATACGCTTAAATCCAGAAAACAAGCACATTTTCTTTGTACATCCCAATCAACGTGGAATTGAGTGCACATGTTGGAGTACCCGACCCCTCCCTGTCCACTCCCCCATTTAAATATGCAAATCATATTTAAATGGGCTCTGCACCTGAGATTCCCCTCTCTGCACGAACAGAAAACTAAAACAAAAGAATGAGTAAGACGAGAAAAAAGAAAAACTTCACAGAATGCGAATTAGAGACGCTACTCACTGAAGTGGAGGTGCGCAAAAGTGTACGTTTTGGCACACTGTCCTCCGGCATCAATACTAAGCGTAAGAGGAGTGAGTGGGAGAGTGTGTGTGTGAGGCTGTCAATGGTGTGGGGTCAGAAAAGCGTACACACGCAGAATTAAAAAAATAATCCGACATGAGTACTTTACACACAGAGACAATCACGGGCTTGTTAGAAACCTCTGAAGCTGTAGTTTAACCAGCAAAAAACAGCAAGCCACTAACTTTAACCACTAACTAGTACTGATGCTGTGAAGACAGGATAATATTTAGGGGCGCACATGCTCAATGCGCATCAGGGGGATTAATATTAGGACAATTAAACAAATAAATTATTTACTCACCAAGAAGCCACCCATCACGAACAGTGCCAGCTGGTAGTCAACCATGCTGTTACTCAGAATGTATGAATCATGCGTTGAAACAGGCCACCTCACCACTGTTGGTTAATTGCATTTGCGCATCACATATGATCTGTACATTGTTTGAATGAAAATGCTTCCTGTTGACGAACAAATTCATCCTGTGATGGCTGAGGACTAATTGTTTTCACATTTATTTATTATAACAGTTTCCCAGCATCACCTCTAGGTGTCACCAAAGGATCAACAACTGTAGAAATGTGCGTACACCAGCCATATTTGTAGAACATGTGCTTCAACTAGTAGCAGCAAAGTGTGGTAACTCTGCAATTTACTTAGTTTTACTGAATGTTTATTATATTTTTCTCAACTACTAATGGATACTTTTGTGAAGAGGAGAGTTTATTCAAGAGAGGAGCTTTTTTTCATTGAAATGGAGCAAGTCTGGAGGACACCATCCTTTTCCAGCCAAGATGAAGAGGTGTTTTCATGGCTGCTGTGCTGGTGCAAAGGTGAAGGCTTGGAAATGGAGATATAAGCCCTTTCTGCCATCAGTCATCATGGAAAATGTCAAAACTCTGCCCAACAAGAGTGATGAACTGGAGATATTGGTGAAGACTCAGAAAGTGTACCGTGAGTGCAGTCTCATGTGTTTTACAGAAACGTGGTTGAATCAAAACATCTCAGACTCCAACATGGATCTACCTGGCTTCACTCTCATACGATCGGACAGAGACTCTAAAGCTAGTGGCAAGAAAAAAGGTGGGGGCCTGACTTTATTTGTGAACCAGAGATGGTGCAGCCCTGCACATATTACTGTCAAGGAGAAGAAGTGTTGTCCAGATATTGAACTTTTGGCAGTTGGTATGAGGCCATATTATGTACCAAGAGAATTCAGTCATATCATAACAATACTTGTGTACATCCCACCCAAGGCAACTGCTCAAGTTCCATGTGAAGTTCTCCGTGATCTCTTTGCTAAGATACAAACTAAACATCCTGAGGCACTATTGATAATATCAAGAGACTTTAACCATGTTTCCCTCTCCTCTCACCTGACTGGATTTACACAGTTTGTTAACTGTCCAACCAGAGAAAATAAAACCCTTGATCTGCTGTATGCCAATGTCAAAGAAGCTTACAGAGCCATTGCCTTACCACCACTGGGCAGGTCCGATCACAGTTTGGTTCTTCTGCGGACATGTTACAAACCCAGTGGGTGGAGGCATCCTGCAACTAAACTCACAGTCAGGAAATGGACACCAGAGGCTCTAAGAAACTACTTTGAATGCACAGACTGGGATGTGCTGCTGGAAACAGAGGAGAACATCGTGAACATTGATAGACAGGTTGACTGTTTTACTGATTACATCACCTTCTGTAGAAACACAGTCATACCTACAAAGACTGTACGCTGTTTCCACAGTAACAAACCTTGGATTACCAGTGACATAAAGACAATCCTCAATGAGAAGAAGGCAGCTTTTAGAGATTGTGACAAAGCACGGCTCAAACAAGTGCAACGTGAGTTGAAGAGGAGACTTGAGATGGTAAGGGTGGAATACAAAAAGAAACAAGAGAGGAATCTACAACACAGCAACATCCGTGAAATGTGGAGAAGAGTCAACATCATCTCTGGTTACAACAACAAGAAAAGACAGCCAGTGGTGGGTGATGCAGAAAGAGCTGATGAACTCAATCAGTTCTTCAACAGATTCAATATGGCAGCCACTCCCACTTCCAATGCTGCTTCTTCTGTATCACCCACTCCACAACACCTTGATGGACCAAAAAACCATAGTGGACGGCTCCTCTCTCTTCGATGCAGGACAGAGAGATACAGAAGATCCTATATACCAACAGCCATCAGGCTTTATAATTCCTTGACATATAATAGATGAACTGAGAGATAATTGAATTTCCCCTTGGGGATGAATAAAGTTATTCTTATTATGAAGTTGGCGTGAGTCACCACACATTTCCACGGTCATTTCACTCGATACATCTGAACTTTGCCGTGGAAAAGGACATATGCCATGTTTTTGTGCATACGCACCCTTTGTACATGAGGCCTCAGGTCACATTCACTTAGTAATAAACTGAAACAAACCATGCCCACTTATGAATGGCTGCACTCCATTTGATCCTGGCAGCATACTACTTGTCATATAGAGGTGAGGGTGGGCCATTCTGGTTAACTGGATTTTCTCAGAGCACAGCCATTAGTCCACTTAAACTCAGGTCACACCCACTTAGTACAGTCATCTGTATCATCTGTGCGATGTAAATCTTGTCATCCACCCATCTCTTCAAGAGTCCACAGGGACGCTTGTGCCTATGTCTGTGTGCAGCACATTTTTTGTAACAGCACGGACTGTAGGCACAGCAATTGCGCCGACTGTGCATGCTCAATCTTTTGCTCCACACTCCTGTCCAGTCCAAAACACTACAGTTAACACAGCTGCACCCACCTCACCATAGTGAAGTTAGTTTAGGTTGGATATTTGACAGACATTCACTCCAGACCCATTAGCCTTGTTTAGTGTCAGTTTTATCTGATCTTGGGAGCCCATCTCCAGCTGGGGACTGACACAGAACGTCAATTGTACTGTGAATAGAACAGCTTCCAAGTGACCGCAGCTATTCATGGGCGTTCAATGCAGAAATAATGTCTGAGCCTTAACAAAATACATTAGGCTACGGCCACTTATCAAACTAACAAAAAAAAAAAGCTCTGACGTGCTTTCTGTGACAACTCACCCAGATTCTGACGATACTCTGACTTGATGCCAATCTGCAGCAGCTGATTCTCAAACAGAACCCCGTTGTTCTTGCACACAAACCTGTAGCATGAAGGCATTTAAAGGTTTAGTCAGCACTAAAATATAGCTTTGACAAAAAGAATAACTAAAGTAAAGAATAAAACATTTGATATCAATAATTCACCAGTGCAAAATAAACAGTGTTTGCTGTTGTCTGTACAGGTATTTATTGCTCCTGGTGGAACTGGTGTCAGATTGTCTGCAACTTGACTTGAAAGTGACTTCTTGTATTCAAGACTCACTTTGTTTTCCAGTGTGAACAACAATTAGGCATAAATAGGCAAGTAGCCTCAGTCAAACAGTACAAATTTATTTTCTGGTAAAAAACCATTAGAGTGAACCAAAGGCTGTGTAATAAAGGTGGACAACATGACAGTAGAGTGTATAGAAAAACATCATTATTTCAGAGTATTAAGTCCAACTTGAAAAACAGCATGGCAAACGGATTAGGCAAAGTGGTGGATCTTGCACTGGCTTTCTTTAAAACAGGAACCTATTAGCAATCAGTACTGATTGTCACCCAATTCATCACAGCACTATGTTGGCCAGATGGCTGCACTCTAACAAAACTCAAAGCAGTAAAGCCTGGCTCACACTACAGGATTTTAAAAATCTTAAAAGATTTTGAAATCAGGTTGTATCACACACATAACGAGAATCTTAACAGATTATCTTATCTAAAATCTTCATTGCGCACTCACTACAAGATTTGAAAATAATGACCAGCACACACTACAGGATTTCATCAAGATTATCGGACCAGAGAGCGGTGCACCATGTAATGTATGTCATCTCACAAGGAAGTGGAAGTCAACAATACATGCCATTCTGTGCAGCCAAAAAGGCAAGAGGAAGAAACGCCATCTCCGCTGTCCAACGCACCGAGTAGCATCCAGCTGCAGCCTTGAACGCACCCTGCTGCTCTGTTGATCCTTCGCGGTCGCCATTTCCGTCTCTAGGTAACGTTACGTCTGGCCTCTTCTTCTTCGTCTGCTTCTTTTATGGCAGTTGGCATCCACTTCCGGCGTCATCCCGATAAAAATCAAACATGTCAGCCTCGACCTGTCTGTGAGCTGATCGTGGAGTTTAAGATTCATCTTTCACCCGCTCACACTAGAAGATAATCTGGGCCAAACAAGGCCAATTAAGGTCCGAGACCCAATTTCTCCGCCGATTGTTGGGAGGGCCGAATCTGGGTCAAATCAGCGCGAGAAACCTGTAGTGTGACCCCGGCTTAAATGTAATGGCTTATCCAAGTGCTCATCAAGTCAAACCCTTCCCACAGAAATCAAGCAGGGCTGCAGCTAAGCAAACACATGAAAAAGCTTAAACACAGAGAAAGACCTTACTTGTTAAGAAGTTCGTCTGCCTCAGACAGGGGAGGAGCAGGATCCTCAGAGGGAGGAGCAGAGCTGAGAGATCACAGGACAGCCCAGAGGACAGGGAAGGGATGGATACAGATAGGCAACAGGACAGATGGGGAATGAATGGATAGAGCAGAAATGAGAGGTGAAGAAAGCCATCCATTCACCACAGCGTACAGTGACAGTGTGATCAACATTAGTCCAGAGAAGCATGAGAGAGGAAGAAAGAAGGATAAAATGCAGAGACGGTTAGTAAAAGCAGTTTGTACAAAGATGATACAATTACAAAATGACCACACTGTGTAACTAATACTCATCTGGTGCAGTCAGTATATATCTGGACAATTTCTGTTGTTTTGGTACTACACTCAATAGCTGCTGTTGTTTTTAATTTGTGATACAGTGCACTTGAGTGTGAGGTGCAGACTTTCATTTGACAGTGTTTATATCCAGACTTCCAAAACTGGGGGACCAACATCCAAAATGGGCCACAATTCATACAGTTTACATGCAGCGAGGTTTCTATCAACCTTACAGACATTATGTTCTTTGAGCCAAAAAAATGATTCAGGGTCCAAATGTGTTCAGACTGTACTCTATATCAAACACTGCTGACATGTTTAAAAGCACATCCACAATCTACACATAAAGCTTGATGCCAGGAACATTTTTTGTGAGAAAAAGTTTGGGGTTTTAAGTTTGCAACTTGGTTTTGTGAAGTGGTTACCATGTACTTGGGTGATGCCTAGGCCTGTTGCGATATGCGATAAGTCGGTTAATTGCACAATAAATGAAAAGGGAGACGGTAACTTTTCCGGCCACGATTAATTGCCATATTCATGCATATTTGCTTTCCTCGTCTCTCCACCAAAGAGACTGGACGACAAGAGCGTTCACTGCCGTGCATTGTCTGGCAGCCAGGTCAGTTGGTTCATTAGCGTAATGAACGGAGGGAAAGCTCTTGTTATCGAGTGTCTTTGTCTCTGTTGGGGAGGCGGGGCTATGGGCTACACACGCACACACACAGTGCGATCCTCATGAGGGGTAGACGAGGCAGAGAAAAAATAGAGAGTTGAGCGTAAGAGAAAGACATGGAACTTGTTTCCAAACCAAATACCACGACCCCTGTGTGGGAGCGTTTTGGATTTAAACCAAATGACAGAGGGGAGCCCAGTAATTTGGACAAGCTGGTAAGCCGGGTTTATTCTGAAACCATCTCAACAAAAAGAGTGAAAAGGTCCAACTGAACTGCACACCTGAGAGTGAGAGACTGAGAGTCTATTTTTTGTATTTATTTTGATATTTTTACTTGTTATTTCGGATATTTAAATTTTCTTTTTTGCATTCCTAAATATTCTTGTTAAATAAATGTTTATTTCTATTTAAAAGGGTGTACTTGCATCATTATGCATTTATCATCATTATATAAGCTTAAACAATGGTCTAAAAATAGCAAAATTACAACAATATCAAAAAATGGTCTTAAAAGCACAATATTACGCAATATTATCGCTAATCACAATAATTTCTGATGCAATTAATCGGCCAGCAAAATTTGTTATCGTGACAGGCCTAGCGATGCCCATGTGTAATGTCCTTTTGTAAGTCCACAGTAGTCTAGTTCATAAGTCCTTTCTAGTAAGCAACATTTTTATGTGCATCTTTAATTTCTGAATAAAAAAAACCTGAGTAGAAATGCTACAATTCTCAAAACTTAAAATATACAAAAAAAAAAAAAAAAAAAAACTTTTTAAGCTTGGCTGAGGTGGTGAAAAATGGTAAAATGTTAGGAGACACTTAAACATAGTGTCAGGGGGATGAGGAGACTGTAACCTCCCTAATTGAATACATGAGACAAACAAAAATGTCACATTTCCATCTGTATTCTACATTGTACTTTATTATTTAAGGTTTGACTGGTGCTCTTTTAACTGTGCTATCTCATTCACTGTTTTCTTCTGCAATGGTTAACTGGTACTGACTGGAAAACAAGCACCACCAGCTGTTAATGTCAATGGACTCAACTTTTTATGTTTGCATAACACCAGTGGATAGAGACGTACATTATTCTGCATTTTCTTTTGCTGGTTTTCTCAAAATTCTGTTCAAATTTGCACTTATTGAAGCCTGGCTTGTGACCCAGGAAATTAAGTTTGCATGGTAGTTTTTCTTTTTGTATAATTTGCCTAAAGACTCTAGTGGCAGCAGAGCCTGAGTGCATTCTCTTACGTTTTCTGATCATTAGGTCATACCTCTTAAGTGCTGTCTGTTTGCTTTTTATTCAAATGTGCATTGGTTTAGAGCAAAAAAAAAAGCATATACTCAATGGTCAGCATACATTTCGTTGAGCTTTTCTTTTCCCCATTCATCTGTTTGTTCTGTTATCCCACAACAAGCCTCTGTTTCACACAGGTCAGTATGCACTGGTGCATAGCTATCATGACAGACTGTGTTGCTAGTACACACAAACTATCCTCCAATACAACTGAAATCAATCTGAGACCATAAGGTCTCAGGTTTAGTTTCCTGGTCAGCAAAGAGGTTCTCACAAAACCAAATACATCCATTTTTTTGAACTGCAAAGCATCCTTTATGAACATGACAAACTTTTTTTGTTTCTTTAAACAGAGAACAGCTGCCTGCTTTCACTCAAAATGGGGCTGGTGACAGCAAGAGTTGTAAACAATACGATCTACATGACAGAGCTGCTGAGTTTGGTGATAGTTCTATTTATCTGATGATAAGCTATCAGTTCTAAAAATGTTGAAAGGCATCAACATATATGTAGAGCAAGTCACGTGCTTTTATGTAAAACAAAATGGCTCGTGCACTAAGCTATCCATTCAGTGTAGAATTAACATGTTCATTTCAACATTAAAAGCCTGTCCTTGGATGTGCCATATTTGTACTGTTGTAGCTAATTCTGTAGGGTACTACTGGGCTCTTACTCCGAGTCACCAGAACCCTCCACCAATAGGGAGTCAGAGGTCTCGGTGGGCTGTTCCAGCTCTCTGTCAATATCCAATCACGGTAGAGGACAGGAGACAGACAGTCAGACGCATGCGCACGCACGCGCGCACGCACGCACGCACGCACACACACACACACACACACACACACACACACACACACACACACAGAGGGAAATGGAGAGAAGGGAAGGAGAGAAAAAGACGAAAGACAGTCACATACACAGCAAGATAAAAAACAGACAAGTGCAGTAGACCTGCCAACCATGAAGATAGGTCTACACTTTTTCCTGCATGCTTCACACATATCCTTCCCCTGGCAGCACAGAAGATCTATACAATCAACATAGTTTCTAGGTGGACACCCAAGATGAGTGTCGCCAATTCAGTATCTGACCAAATGTCTCCCCATCTGTTCCTGAGTTATGATGTCAAGTAATGGCCAGAAAAGTGTTTTTGAAAAATATTATGATGTCACAGTGAAGCTGACCTTTGAAGTTTTGGATATAAAATGTCATCACTTCATCATTTTATTCTATTAATTATTTGTGTAAAATTTTGTCTTAATTAGTATATGAGTTATGGCAAAAAACAAGTTTTGTGAGGTCATAGTGACCTTGACCTTCCACCACCAAATTCTAAGCAGTTCATTCTTGAGGGCAAGTGGATGTTTGTGCCAAATTTAAGGAAATTCCCTTAAGGCCTTTTTGAGATATCACATTCATAAAATGAGACAGAGACAAGGTCATATGGATCTTGAGTAATGACCACCAAAATCTAAACAGTCTATCCTTAAGTCCCAAGTAGATGTTTGTGCCAAATTTTAAGAAATTCATTTAAGGTGTTCATAAGATACCACATTCAAAAGAATACAACAGAAGAGGTTACAGTGACCATGACCTTTGACCTTTGATGACCAAATTCTGATCAGTTCATCCTTGATCTAAAGTGGATGTTTGTGCTAAATTTGAAGAAATTCCCTCAAGATGCTCTTTTGATAATACATCCACAAAAATGGGATGGATGGACAACCTGAAAACATAGTGTCTCTGGCCAAGACTATTGCTGGTGAAGAGACATAACAATGATTACTGAGATTCCACAGCTGTGAAATCAAAGTAAAGGCAAAGTCAAAGGTCAAATCCCAGTTCATGGCTTTTACTTGCATGTTTTTCTTGTTTTCTTTTCTTTCAAACTTCTCTAGTTAGCTTCGGCCCAGCATTGTCTGATAAAGACAAAACGGCCAACAGCAAACAGAGGAGGGAGGGCAGGGCAAGGGACAGATTTAACTAGGAGCACTGACTGAAGTCTTAGTTATCCTCTATCATATTTATAAAAAACTAACATCAGCATCTGAATACAAGTATCTCCAGGTTGACAGGTCCATATTAGACAAGGGTAGAGCAAAGAAAGATAGAGCCAACAGAATGACAACCAGCATGGACACAATAAAACTAGTTGCATAGTAGTCTAACAGCACAAACACACCACAAACATCACAGCTACTTAGGCTACATCAACAGATTAAAACAGGAAACAACAGTATATGACAGATTTGTATAGTCATCCCCATTAGGGTCCAAGACCTGTTTAGCCTGTCCACTTTTTTAACAGTCAATCTGTTAACATGCACTAAATTATCCGGATTACAGTTGTTGTTTTCCTCCCAGGAAGGTGATTTCTTGAACATCAGGTAACTGGCCAATGTGAACAGTGTAGTGGATTAGAGAAGCTTATTGTTTGCTATGGTTGAGGGGATCTGGGTTTCTCATCGGTTTTGGACAAGTATGCATTTGCATAACTAAAGACTGCAGATCAGGAAATTAACAGTGGAATAAGTGGACAAAAGGAGAGATGATTAGATTTGTGACTGCACTACTACATGTAACCTGGTTTCTCTAAGTAACCTGGTTACTTACATGGATAAAAACACAGTGAGTAAAGGCAGCAGTACAGTAGACGGCAGAGATGTCCCAAACAGATCTTAAGGATCAGTATCAGCTAAAATAAAGCCAATCAAAATAATTTACTGAACTCTCCCGTTTAATTCTCCTAAGCCTGGTGTTGGACCGCAGCAGTCATTTACTACCGTAAAAGTGCAGCATTCTGCAGAATCAGATACAAGTTCAATCAACATATGATAAAAGTACAGGATCTGACTCAGTACCAGCAGATCACTGATGATAAAAGATTCGGATTGGGACCATTTCTACAGTACTACTGTCTCTTTGGCAGCTAATTAGCATTATAAGCAAGCTTTATTGTAGCCAGCCATACTACACTTTGTCTAATGGTAGATTCTACATCTGCACATCAAGAGATGACCTTTCACCTTAGGAAGCCGTCATCGTTCACAGCAGCAGAAGGAGCAGCAGGACCTGCCTCAGAGAACACATCCACCAATAGGCTGCCAGCACTGGTTGGGGCGGCACTGACGGGAGCAGCAGAACGAATCCCGAGAAGGTCTGCTGACGGTGATGGGGTGGACTGAAAAAACAACAAAAAAGGAAACTTGACTAAGGCAATAAAAATGTAGTATATTGTTACAGCTGCTGGTATGCATACAGGCAACTGAAAGCAACCAAGAAACAAAAGTTACGAATGTAACTACTGTTCTATGAATATTGAATGACTGCCAGAGGCGGTGCTTTAAGCACTGAATATTCCCCTTTGTGCATGTGCAGTTCGAGTATGTATACCAACAATGTCACCTGTGACCCCTGGATGACCCAAAGAGACTATATCTTCCGATGACATCAGAGGATAATTTTCTACAGAATCTTCTTGCGAGAACACGAGGAGTGCTCTGACGGTCATTCGGGATTCATAGAACTGTAGTTACATCCGTAACTTTCATTCTATTTGATGCCTGCTGACCGCCAGAGGCGGTGCTTTAAGCACTGAATGACTTATACTAGCAAAGTCACAAGGAATCCAGATTAAAAAACCTCAATGAGTAGAATCAGAGGATTCTGGTAACAGGACCACACCAAGTGGATGGGGAGTCGCAACATTAACCCACTAACACCATATAAAATACCTAGAATACCTAATATACCTAGAATACCTAATATTTTTACTTGTAGGCTAGATTTGTTTATATATGCTACAGTGATTTGTTTTCCACAGAGCTCTACGGTGCGAGCATTTTACTGCATTTGCGACTAAAAATAGTTTTGTGCAAGTAAAAGAAATCATTCGGGAGCACGCTGTGCGAGTACAGATTTCAACCAGCAGCAGAATCCTGTCGGTTGTGGGTTGAACGGGGGTCACAGACACAGACAGGAATACATATTCCTGTGAAATACGGTGGCCATAGTGCTGCTCCATGGCGCAAGATAGCGGCTTACCGGCGACGGAGGAGCCTGGCTCCAGGTCCAATGTTTTCCTTTTTGTTGATGTCATGACTGCCTAGTAGTACCTGAAGAGTGGAGCCGTGGCAGCACACAGGTATGTGACGTGTCAGAGGGGAAACGAGCCGAGAGAAGGAATTTAAAACATGAATATATCAGTATTCTCTCTCAGCAAATTAATACTTTACTGTTGAAAATAAGACATAATTGAATTGGGGGATAAACCTGGCCCTCTGCTCTCACAGCAGCTACGAGGTGTGCAGGCTAGCAGAGCTATCCATGAAATTAAAAATCATATGAGCTCTCTTGTTACAGACCCTGTTGAAATTAAATAAGTGCTTCAGGAATTACTATGAAAATGTATATAAATCCATAAGTTCTGCAGCAGAAGAGGATATTCTTAAATTTTTGTGTTCCCTCCTGCTTCCTAAAATAGATTGCAATGTGCAAAATGAACTTAACACTGAAATTACATAACAGGAGGTTATTACGGCCATGAAGGAATTTCCAAGTGGAAAGTCACCTGGTCCTGATGGCTTTGGCTTTGATTTTTACAAAGCCTTTATTGATGCTGGCCCCTCTATTGCTGATGATGTTTTAAGAATCAATAAAAAAAAAAAAAAAAAATTACAAGATTTATTATATGCTGCAAACATTTCTTTAATTTTGAAAAAAGATAAAGATCAGACTGACCCATCATCTTATCGGCCTATCACCCTTCTCTGCAGTGATCTTAAAGTGTTTACTAAAATTTTAGCAAATAGACTGAATAAACATATGGCAACTGTAATACACCCAGACCAGGTGGGGTTTATTCCCAGGAGATTTTCCTTTTTTAATGTCTGTAGATTATTAAATATTATATACAGTAAACAAAATAAGTCAAAATCTGCAGTACTTATGCTTGATGCGCACAAGGCATTTGATCAAGTTGATTGGAAATACATGCTGTTAACCATCAGAGAATTTGGCCTGGGCGAAAATTTTGGTCCATGGGTAGAAATGCTTTATGCGCACCCAACTGCATCAGTCCTCACTAATTGAGACAGATCTCACCCTTTCAATCCGTACCGTAGTGTTCGGCAAGGCTGCCCTTTGAGCCCTCTGTTGTTTGCTTTGTGTACTGAGCCCCTTGCAGTAAGCATCAATCCAATCAATCAATCAATCAATCAATCAATCAATCTTATTTATAAAGCCCAATATCACAAGTCACAATTTGCCTCACAGGGCTTTACAGCATACAACATCCCTCTGTCCTTTAGACCCTCTCAGCTGATAAGGAAAAACTCCTCCCAAAAAACACTTTAACGGGGGAAAAACGGTAGAAACCTCAGGAAGAACAACTGAGGAGGGATCCCTCTTCCAGGACGGACAGATGTGCAATAGATGTCATACAGAACAGATCAACATAATAAATTATCAGTAATCCATATGACACAATGAGACAGAAAGAAGGAGAGGGAGGGAGGGAGAGAGGGAGGGAGGGGGGGGGGGGTAGAGACAGAGACAGATGCAGGACAGATGGTAGTGACAGTAGTCAATCAATCAATCAATCAATTTTATTTATAAAGCCCAATATCACAAATACAATTTGCCTCACAGGGCTTTACAGCGTACGACATCCCTCTGTCCTTTAGACCCTCACAGCGGATAAGGAAAAACTCCCCAAAAAAAAACCCTTAGTAGTCTACAACAACATTAATGAAACTGATGATATAGTAATATTATAATTATAATTCTGGTTATTGTGGTAATATGTTGAAAGTATATATAAATGTCTGATAGTATACATATGTGACATCAATCATATGTATAATAACAGTAGAAGTATGACTTATGATAACAGCAGCAGCAGGAGGCATCTGACAGGACCACAGCAGCAGCACAACGACACACGTCACACTATAAAGGCACCGCTGCGATATAAGTTAATCTGCGAGACAGTGGAGCACAAAGGCTCCGGAGAAGAAGCTGAGTGCGTGACATGCAGTACGGCCGAGTTAGCAAGATGTAGTAACAGGACATATGAGAGAGAGAGAGAAAGAGAGAGAGAGAGAGAGACAGAGAGAGAGAAGGAGAGAAGGTGCCCGGTGTATTATAGGGGGTCCTCTGGTCAGCCTAACTAGGGGCTGGTACAAGGCAAGCCTGAGCCAGCCCTAACTATAAGCTTTATCAAAGAGGAAAGTCTTAAGTCTAGTCTTAAATGTGGAGATGGTGTCTACCTCCCGGACCGCAACAGGGCTCTGGCTCCTGATCTACTTTTACTACTTTTAGACTTTAGGGACTACGAGTAACCCTGCATTCTCAGAGCACAGGTGGGATAATATGGCACTATGAGCTCTCTGAGATATGACGGAGCCTGACCATTTAGAGCTTTGTAAGTTAACAGTAGGATTTTAAATTCAATTCTGGATTTTACAGGGAGCCAGTGCAGAGATAGCCTGAGTGTCAGACTGAAGCTCCCAGAACCTTCAGTCTGACATCGCCACCATTGAAGGCGATTTACAAGGGTGAGGGAATTTGATTTTTCCCCAACCAATCAGTAGAGATCAACGACTCACCAAGAATCTGACGTCATTAGTATCCATGCGTCGGGGGTGCCGAAAACAAGCGAGCATTGCCCGTTTAAAATGTCTCCGTCGTCGTGCACGCCCAGCTGCATTACCGTTAAATCCAGTTTAGCAGCTTCCTTAATTTGGTCCTCCATTAACGTGAGTAGTGGCGAAATACCTCGATAGTATCGTTAATGTGGTCCGTAGGATCTGCAGCGGTTGCCATTAGCGTGGCGCTGATTGGCTAATCGCTAGACCCGCTCCCGCCCCTGGCGTTCATTGGTCCGTCCATCATTTGGACGAGATATATCGCAAATTCATTGCAGTATGCCAGACCAGAGATGCAAGCCTACTCAGTTGAGTGGGCGGGGTCTATGGTCTGGAACCAGGCTAGTGCAGAGAAGCTGAAACAGGAGAAATATGATCTTGTTTCTAAGTTCCTGTTAGTACACGTGCCGCTGTGTTCTGAATTAGCTGGAGAGTTTTTAAGGACTTACTAGAGCTACCTGATAATAGGGAGTTACAGAAATCCAGCCTTGAGGTAACAAAAGCGTGGACCAATTTTTCTGCATCTTTTTGGGTCAAGATAGGCCTAATTTTTTGCAATATTATGCAGATGAAAAAATGCAGTCCATGAGGCTTGTTTTAAATGAGAATTAATAGACAAATCTTGATCAAATATTACTCCAAGGTTTCTTACGGTAGTGCTAGAGGCCAGAGCAATGCCGCCTAGGGAAACTATGTCATCAGATAGAGTCTCTGAGTTGTTTGGGGCCAAGAACTTTTTTTTTTTTTTTTTTTTTTTTGTATCGTGGGCCAAGAACTATAACTTCATTTGTGTCTGAATTTAACATAAGGAAATTGGTGCTCATCTAGGTTTTTATGTCTTCAAGGCAGTTATGAAGTTTAGTTAATTGATTACTTTCTTCTGGCTTCATTGATAAATACAACTGTGTATCATCTGCATAACAATGGAAATTTACAGAGTGATTTCTAATGATGTTACCTAAAGGAAGCATATATAGAGTTAATAGGATTGGTCCGAGCACAGAACCTTGCAGAACTCCAAAACAAACTGAAAATGATCGGATAAATAAGATTTAAACCAGCTCAGTGCAGAACCTTTTAGGCCAATTAAGTGTTCCAGTCTCTGTAGCTGAAGTTGATGGTCAATAGTGTCAAACACCGCACTAAGATCTAATCAAACAAGTACAGAGAAGATAATTTGTAATTTTAACTAGTGCTGTCCCAGTGCTATAATGCCATCTAAATCCTGACTGAAATTCCTCAAATAAATTATTATCATGGAGAAAAACGCACACACAGCTGGTCTGCGACTACTTTATTTTGAAAGAAAGGGAAGATTAGATATTGGTCTGTAGTTGGCTAACACCTCTGGATCTGGGGTGGGCTTCTTTAGGAGAGGTTTAATTCCAGCTACCTTAAAAGACTGTGGTACACAGCCTGTTATTAAAGATATATTGATCATGTCTAATAAGTGAGTGTTATAGGGACAGTTCGACATTTTGGCAAATTCACCTATTGCCGTAATCCCTATAGTCATATGGGTAGGTACATTACCTTTAATTATCAGTGCCTGTTGTTCTGAGATTGGTGGGGCAGAGCTGCCTGCTGCTCAGTGCACAAAATGGAGGTGAAAGGTACAGCCCGCTCTCTCCCTAAAAACTAATCAAATACTCCATCAAATAACTCCACAACGCTCTTGTGGACAACTTGTAGCTTACACACTCACCACGCTATGAAATAATAATGTAATGTTACGAGACAGAGTTGTTTTGAAGCCAAATGCACAGCCAGAACTACAATCCAGACACACAGTTCTCACTGGACGGAGTGATTTCAAACAGCATATGTTTAGTGCAGTTACTCCCGTCATCAAAACAGCAGGTTTGTTGAGAAGAAGCTGACTGCTGACCATGGCGGACTTTCTGGTGGATGAAGATGATGATTTCTTTTATATTAACCAAGACCCTGAACCTTATTTATTTGAGCCAGAATATACAGAGGAAGAGTTACAGGTTTTGGAAGGGCCACTTTTAGGTATACCTGTGCAGTCTAATACAATCCAATACAACAGCTCTGCCGCACATTCTACATTTACAAAGCTTTTACATTTTCAGTTTTTGTTGACATTGTCAGAAAGGTGATTATTCTACTTTATTACTGAGGTCATAGTGGGTGGTGCTGGTGTACTGGAGTGCAATATACTGTAAAGTGTTCCTAATATTTTGTCCCCCACAAGTCGACAAAATTCGGAGGTCACCCCAGTACACCACCACCATTCACTATGACCTCAATAATAAACAAAGTAGAATCATCACTTTCTAGACAATGTCAACAATAACCAAAAATGTATAAGCTTCGGGGAAAAAATCATGGTATAGCCATTCCACTGGATTGCATTAGATTACATAGGTGTACCTAACAAGTGGCCAGTGACTGTATGTTACATATGTTGATGGTGGGATGGGAAGAGGGTACGCCTGAAAATAATCACCGGAACATGGGACGAACATGCTAACTCCACACTCATAAATCACCTCAACTCCTGAGGGAAGAGCAACATAAAATGTTCCCTAGCAGTCTGTTTATTCCCAACAATGAGAAGTAATGCCAGTCACTTCATTATATGCTCTGGGCAAGCACTTATTCATAACATAACCACAACAACATTTGCATTTTAGCCTTATTTACCATGCTTGGGTTGTAGGTAAATGTTACTCAACATGGAGGTACCTTTACAGCAGAGAGATTGCTGAGCAAAATACACAACGATCACTTATCACGTCTGCTCGTTTGTGATGCCAACAAGATGGAGTGGCAGTATCTTTCAAGAAAAGCGTTTGAACCATTCCTGAGCTTCTGCGCTCCATCCTTTCACTGTAGTCCTCCGGTAAAAAATGGTCGGAGCAAACAAACATTTTCCGGACCATTTCCACAGGCATATTGGGGTCGATGTCCAGCACAAATAGCCATTGTTTCATCCTGTCCGCATTTTTAGTTGGTACTGCGTGAAACTTCACTCTGCTCCATGTCTTTGGCTTGTTACTGCAACCTTTTACAATACATGTGTAAACCATGATTTACAACAACACTGTAAACTTTTCTCAAACTTTCTGGCGCGTCCAGCTGACGATACCACAAATGCCAGGCTGCAAGCAATAACTATGACACTGTCTCAGGTGCGCATTGTGTCACACCGCCCAGTGATTTACTCAAGAAAGTAGTTCCCAGTATTTGCTTCATGTGTCGTAATGTTACTTAATCATACATTATTTCATAGCGTGGGGAATGCGCAAGCCATGTGTTGTCCACAAGAGCGTTTTGGAGTCATGTGATGGTGTATTTGATTAGTTTTGAGGGAGAGAGGGGGCTGTATCATTCACTTCCACTTGGTGCGCTGAGCAGCAGGCAGCTCTGCCCCACCGATCTCAGAGTAGCAGGCACTGACAATTAAAGGTAATGTACCTACTCCTATGACTATAGGGATTACGGCAATAGGCAAATTTGCCAAAATGTCGAACTATTCCTTTAACTAAAGGTAAGACTTCCTTAAGTAGCCTAGTTGGGATGGGGTCTAGAAGACACGTTGATGATTTAGTTGAAGAAATCACTGCAGTCAATTCTTGAAGAGAAATTGGGGAGAAGCAATCTAAATATAGATTATATTCGGTCTTACAACTGTGTTTGAGGGCAGATACATACTATCTGAGGACAGGAGGTCATGAATTTTGCCTCTAATAGTTAGAATTTTGTCATTAAAAAACCTCATAAAATCATTATTGCGAAGGACTAAAGGAATACAAAGCTCAATAGAGCTGTGACTCTCAGACAGCCTGGCTACAGTGCTGAAAAGAAACCTGGGGTTGTGCTTATTTTCTTCTATTAAAGATAAGTAATAGTTTGCTCTGGCATTGCGGAGGCCCCTCTTATATGTTCTGAGACTGTCTGCCCAGATAAGCATCAGACATAATCCAAAAAATATCCCTATACAGTTAGGCAAAATAGATCATTATATAGCGTTGTACGCCGGTGATGTAATTTTGTTTCTGTCACAGCCTGAAAAATCCATTCAATCATTATTGGACCACATTAAAAACTTTGGAAAGCTATCAGGATATACTATAAACTGGCAAAACTGTGAATTTATGCCTCTAACAGGGGACTTAGACCCCAACTTTCTCAGGAATCTACCAGTAAAAGTGACTACCCACATTAAGTATCTTGGAACAACAGTCCCAAAACAATCTGATCAACTTTATACACTGAACTACAAACTCTGATTGATAAACTTAAACATGATATTGAACTCTGGTGAAGACCCCCTATGTAAATGATTGGCCGAATTAATGCTATAAAAATGGTGACTTTCATATTTCAGAATATACCCATTTTCCTATCTAAAGTGTTTTTCAAAACATTAGACTCAATTATCATGCCTTTCATTTGGGGATACAAGACATCGTATAAATAAGAAGCATCTTTGCAAGTCAAAAGAACTGGTGTCCCAATTTAGGGCCTGCGTCCCTAAATTGTTTGTGACGTCTGCTTGGCTTAATGTTAGCTGATCAACAAGTTAGCCTTGCTAACATTAGCTAACGTTAGCAAGTTACCTAGCCATGGGCTCAACTACCAGCCCCACTTTCAGTTGGCTAAACATTGTATAATGTGTAGATGAGAAGTCACTGTTTAAAGCGCTGTTTTTCATGTCGTCTACAGAGTTATCTGCCATCAAACAAGACAATGCTAAATTGGAGCTAACGTTGCCACTCCACTGCAGCTCGCAAACACCATCCAGCAGCTCAGGTCAAAGCCACCAGACCAGGTAAGAGTTGCTGTGCTGTTTATCCAGTAGTTTGTCTCACCAGACACTATGCAGACATGGAGATATACCTAAAAGTCTGACTTGATAATATAAATATGTGCTGTGATAAATGAACAATCATTCATACACAATCCCCTACCACCCATGACTGCTGCCATTGAACCAGGGCAGCTACATACTCCAATCAGCAATACTATGCACAATTGTCACTATTACTTTTATACCCACATCCTCATTTCCATATGGTGTGAGGTCTGTATACTGTGTCCTAAGACTAGTGCTGATTGTTGAGCTGACAGTTATTATAATAATATTCTTGTACAAAGGGAAGAGGAAGAGAGACAGCAACACAGGGCTGCTGGAATACCTGGAGAGGGCAGACGAGAGGTTTTTGCAGCACAGCAAGGACCTGAATGATGCCCTGCTGCAGAAGCTGGAGACTGACACCAGTGTGTTTCTTGGACTGATGGGGCGCATGGTATCTGTGATGGAGTTCTGTGTCATGGGAAATCTTAGTTTTGCACATTCAATGCCCACTTGTCACTTTCATCATTAGCTTGTTTTTTGTACTTCAATAAATTACTTTCTAAAGAGACATGTCTGCTTCAGTATGTTTTCACTTAATGATGTACAATTTAACTGTGTAACAAGTTCAAGTAAAGCTAGTAAAAACAAGTCAAGAACTCAACAGGTTACCCATTTATGAAGATGCTTTTCATAGATGTCTTCAATCACTGTGTTTATAAAGAAATGAGAACATGACAGCTATAATCATTTCTATGAATTTATTGAACTGAAGGATGAAACAATATTGGTGACATGAAGTAGTCCAGCAAACACAGGTAAAAGTAGTCAGGTAAGCAGCAACAAAACAGCAAAAACAATGGAGTAGCAGCCAAAACATGTGCATCATACACAACCAGAACTAAATAAAACAAACATCTGAATGGCAGGTTTTTAGGAGGCATCTCCACCGTCCTTTCAATCTCCCAAAAGCCATTTCCACAACTGACCGTGCACTGCTTAATCTGTAGTTATGTGTGTGTTGTTCAGGGGTCAATCTGCCAGTGTCCACAAAGGGCTTCATGAGCCAGCTCTGCATGGGGTAGGACAAAAATGTATAGGTAAATAAGCATGTTGAGTGGAGAGTGATCAATACTAAAATGAATTGAGTTTATTACGTTTTATTGATGCCATATATGAACACAGCCAAAATTATCAAGAAAATTAAGTGACAAACCAAGAATGTTCTTAGTGAGGCATATGAGTTAAGAAAATGAGGTTAAACATAAATCACTGGCTTGTATTTTCATACAATTTGTTTACATGCATTTCAAATAGTTCATTTCACAGAGCTAAGCATCCTCTTTTGTCCATCTGAAACTACAATAAACTAGCCCTCAGTTAAATAAGTACACATACACATTTGCGTTGTGAATTTGCTGTGCTCTGCCAGCTAACGTTAGCTTACAAAAAAGGCTAACATAATCTCACATTCAGTGTTACTAAGAGACAAACCGTGTTAGGTTACTACCTGTCTTCTGGAACGTAATTGCTGTCCATACGATTCTTGTCAAGCAGCACAAATACGATGTATCTGCAGTGTTTGGATGCCGATGAAGCCTCATAGAGCCAGGAGTAACCGCTACACAAGTACATGGTCCGCCGTTGTTGTTGTTCAAAGTAACTGATGTATACAGTGACACAATGATGTGACACCCTAACCACCTCGAGCTGTGGAAAAGCAAATTGGTTCTCAGCTGGTTCGCAAGTTGAACCAACTGAGAACCAGCACCAGCACCAGCACTGGAACTGCTTTGGTGGAAAAAGGTTAACAGAGAAGCCCTGGACCATTTAAAAGGATTGGATTTATAGTAGAAAACTCATTAAGGGTGTGGTGCCAAATTAAAAAAAAAAACATTTAAACTAACAAACACTTCTATTTTTGTCCCCATTTGTCACAATCATACATTTCATCCTTCTTAATCGGATCCTGTTTTCTCTGTCTGGAAAGGGAAAGGCCTGGTCACTGTGAAAGACTTGTATATTGACAATGCTTTTTCCTCATTTGATCAACTTGAAGACAAATCTGAATTGCAACCATCTCATTTTTTCAGGTATTTACAAGTCAGGAACTATGCTAGAGAAAGCATTTAAAATTTTGAAATTTATAACTCCCCTGACAAAGTCTATCCTCTTCTAACAAAGGAACCTGAGTCCAAAAGGCTAGAGTCCATGTTTGTAAATGTGTTTGTGGCTCAAACTGCTTCAAGTACACAACACCTGAAAGAGTGCTGGGAGAGGGAAATAGGCACCGTCATCTCAGAAGATGCATGGTGTGAATGTCTTCGTAGCATACACAAATGTTCAATTAATTCAAGACACCAGCTAATTCAATATAAAGGTTATACATAGACTCCCTTATTCATGTGTTAAACTGCATTTTTTTCATCCTCTTCACCACTATGAGTAAAATGCAAACAGTCCAATTAGTCAGGCGGCTTAGCAAAATAATGGGGACACGACATGGGGACAAAAGCACCAAATTTTTTTTATGTGTTCTCCATCACCATAGCTTTCAATTTAGAAGGGGAGCCGCTTCATCACAATGGTGGAAGGCGGCCATTTTGGATTTCCAAGATGGCCGCCATGTAAAATTTATAAGTTCCAATATCTCAGCTTCCAAGCTACTTAGAAGGTCAATCTTGGTGTCAAAATACACATTTTCTGGGTCAATGAATGCATTAAAACTATTAGGAATATAACTAGATGATTGTTTGTGCCACTATTAAATAATTTGTTTTTTTCCTTCACGAAAGACTGGCGCTGAAATGCGCTGGAGATTGTTTCAATGTCTAATATGATCATGCCATTATAAAGGTATTTGACTTTTCTAAAGAGATTGTTTTGAAACTTCTTTGTGATGTCTACATTTATCCCTAACCAAAGAGCACCTCCAAGAAATATTTTGAGTCCAGGAATTACTCCTACCCAAACATCGTTTGAGACAACAATATGCATTTGATGAAGTAAGCTAGAGTGATGCCACTCACTCAGCACCTGCTCAGTTAGACAGTTAGATGTTCAGTTATTGACACAAACTCCGAGAGAAATTTACCAGCAAGTGTTTTTTAGGTTAAAAACAAAACAAAAAAGAAAATCCCAAAAACATTTCTATCAGAAGAATGCCATTTTTGGATGATGACACTGCTGTAGGTAGCTAGCAAGTACAGGTTAATAACTAGGCTACCTAGCTAGCTAGTTTCAGCGGGTTAGGGTTAGCCCTAACCAGTACTCAAGATGTGTGTTTAAAAAAAAAAAAAAAAAAATCAGGCTTGATGGTGGATTTTTTTTCATATGGGGACATAATTTGTGCTGATGACAGTGTAGAGGGTCTGCCATAGCCCCACTGCTCTTACACACAGTAGTAAGGGTCAAATGTACAGGACAAGTGCAAAATCATTTCTTCTTCTTCTACTTGGGTCAACCGATGATGCTAATAATAATCAACGTCAATTTTGCTTTTGAATTCTTGAATTATAGTGTATTTTTCAAAAAAGCAGTTAGTGGTATATGATCAAACTGGTATCTAAGGGTTATTTTTTTAATTGTGATTAATTAAATCATAATTAAACAAGAACCCCTTCATGAAAAAAATGAAAAAGAAATTGGGAAAAATGTTGATCTTTAATGATACAAATACAAATATTGTAGGTTAAAATTCCCAACTTCAGGGCATGGAGAGCAAATTAAAAAGGGTAATAGTACGGGTTGTTATTTACCTTGATGTTCTGTTTTGCACATCTGAAAATGAATAAAAAAAAAAAAAAATAAACGCTTCCTTCCAACAGAGACAGCTTATCCACTAAAAAGAAAAACAGATAACTAATCAGAGCCCTGATGCTAAATGAGACCATATGCTAGGGGGAGGTTGATTACAAACTCAAATCCAGTTGTAACTCAAAATAAACTTTAGTGCAGATGCTACCTCTAAAAAAACATCAGGCTATACATGCTGGCAACTGGGAAGCGCTAACGCAACCCTCCAGCAGAAGAAACTCCAGAAACAGAGGACGTTAACTTCTGTGCGAACGCAACTTTCACCGACAAGTCTTTAACAAAGTCGGTAATATAATTTTAGTTTGCAAACAACTTAGGAGTTACATACCTTGTCTGGAGAGGGAAGTGACAGACCGGCAAAAAGACGCACCGCTTCCACACTGAATCAAACGTAGTTAAACAACTCCTCTCAAGAGGGAAAGAATGCCGTCGCCGCTCCTGGAGGGCAAGCGTCCGCTACTCCAACCGACAATGGCCACGGAAATACTAGCAACAGAATATAAGCTTGAAATGCAGTTCAATGCTTCCAAAAGCAATCTGCGCGCGAGAAGATGAAAAGGAAATTATCCTCTGATGTCACCGGACACAGGTGACATTGTTGGTATACATACTCAAACTGCGCATGCACGAAGGGCAATATTCAGTGCTTAAAACACCGCCTCTGGCGGTCAGCAGGGATGAAATAGAACTCTGCTTATTTGGGAATAAGCCCCTCCAAGAGTCTACTTACAGCATTGGAGGCAGCCATTGCTGCTGTGTCTGGCCCCCGGTCGCCCCCTCCATTTAACTCCCCACCCTCCCTTTTGCTGTCTTCCAGCTCTGTCACAGACACAGCACCGGGCCCCTTCTTCTTCTTCAACTTAGCCAGGATTGACGACTCCCTCTCTGGGAAGGGAGGCATCTCCTCCAGGACAGTGGCCTGAAGGAACAGAGAAGGCAATCATGCTGGGGGTGTGGACTGAAAAAGCTGCCAAAATTTGACTAAAAACACACATCACTGTAGACGGATAATGTGTTCAGCAAGAACATGATGGCGGAGTTCGGGACTGTGTCCATTTTTGGTCACAAAGTAACAAACATTTATTAACAATATCCACCAGTGCTCCTTGCAAATGTTGTTTTATTATTTCTGGACCTGAGCTAAGTTGAGTTAAGTCATCTGAACTAACCAGAACATCTGTACTAGCGATGGACGAGAGCTTGAGATACTCTACAGCACGCTGCTGCAACTCCACATCCGAATTGCGGATCTGGCTGTCGCAGCGCAGCACCTCTTGGATGGTAGCCTTGGTCTCTGGGAACAGGTTGATAAACTTGATGTATGCTGACAGCAGCAGGGCGCGAGTCGGCACAGAGCACAGATGGAACTTGGAGTGGAGAAGGTTGAACTGGACCAGGGGACTGGACAACAGGACAGGGCAGTTACTATTTATCATTTCAACAATTAAATTAAAGCCTCAACAGCCAAAAAACAACATACCTGGAGCGCGGGTCACCAGCAATGAGGTTACCAAACTCTCCCAGAATGTAGCCTCCAACCTTCACCATGTTCTCATGGCAGGCAGGGGCCTGCAGAGCCTGGAAGAGACAATGATTCAACTTACTGGTTTCTAATTACAAACTAGAATTAGCTCTCTGTGGTTGTATGCCTTTGCCAACCAGTCAAGTATCTCTTACAGTTAGGGCTGCTCGATTATGGAAATAATCATAATCACAATTATTTTGGTCAATATTGAAGTCACGATTATTTACACAATTATGTCTTTGAATTTGGAACAGCATTTATTCAACATGTTTGGAACAGCATTTATTGAATATGTTAAAAAAAAAAAAACACTCTCCTGTTAAATATATAAAAATATCTTGTAATGTAGTAGCAGGGTCTGACGTTAAGGTTTTTTCCTACTTGCCCTATTGGGCAAGTACTTCTCAAATCTACTTGCCCCAACTAAATTTTTACTTGCCCTGCTTAAGAGGTTCTTTTTCTGGCTGTGTGGTGCATATTTTTGCTCATAACTTTTATCTTACATCAGCAGAGACGCTCAGCCAATGGAGGTAGCAGCACATAAAAAAGCAGCACACTGCAACTGGCCCCTCCGAGGACAGAAACAATAGAGGAAATACATGATTACAGGCCTGGAGTTATCTCATTTTTAGGGCAAGGCCACTTTGGCCTTTGATAAATAAAAATTTATTGGGGCATCACGGCCAAAATGTGGGGCACCAAGGCCAAAACCAATGGCGCAATAACAATATGTGCTAATTACATTGAATGAAGACAAAACAATATATGTGTTGAAAAACAGTGCTGAGTTTATTAAAACTGGGTGTGCATGGCTGGGGATATATCTCGTTTCTTGTTGTTTTGATTCATGTCCCTTATTTTTTAAGTCTTTGAAATCTATTCTTTTGTTATCTCCTAATTATTAAGAAATTATTATTAAAAGAAGATTCTTTATTGTCCTTTCTCAGCACATAACATACATTGAAACGAAATTTGACCTCTGCATTTGACCCATCCTACTGTATACACTTGGAGCAGTGGGCAGCTGCAATGCAGCGTCCGGGGACGAACTCCAGTTCTTTTGCCAATGTCAGGAGTATTCACCTAACATAGCCTACATATCTTTAATTATAGAATTATTCATATGTCTGTATGTATATTTTTACATAAATTCCCAATATTTTATTTGCCTTTAAAAAATCCTCTTCCTTCATTTAATTTGACAGTGTTTATTGTATTGTATTATATGTATTAATTCTCCACAGGATCTTGTATGTTCTTTAATGTGTGTTCAATTTATTAAAAGACAAAAAAAAAAAAGTTTTGGTGAACCCTGCAGCAAAGTGAGCCCTCTTCCTCAGAGAGGATCTTTACCTCCCAGTTTGTTCCTGGCAACAGAACAGAGTGAACAATCTTCCTTCACAGAGGATCTTTGTCCCATCTCCGTGTCCGCAGTGTAAACAGCTTTTGCTGGCGATTTGACAGTCACTAGAAGCACATTATGACCCTTTGTAAAAGTTTCTGTGTGGTAACTGTGCTAACATGAGCTAACGTTAGCGGCTAAGGACCGAGAGGCTGTCCGGTAACGTTATGTGTGTGTGCATGTGTCTCGGAGTGTCAGTAACGTTACATTAACTTAGCCGTAGCCTTGCTATGCTGTTTGTCATAAAAAACAGGGCACGCTACACTGGTCATATGGATAGGAGGGGCATTATGGCCACACACCGGGGACTCCACGGCACCGGCCGTTTGGCCGTGGTACAATTCCTGCCCTGTGATTAGAAATAATAAAAATAAAAAATCAGAGTCGGTACTGCTTGCCCGATCAGGCATGTCTGCGCAGCCTCACCCTCTGTCATCTTTACACATACTTAAATCGCCGGCCTGGATCTCCACTCTCCACACACGCAGGGGCGGGGGTGTAGCGGTTGAGTTGCGCATGCGCGTCTCAGAACGGAAACACCAAATAATCGTTTTTCCTCAATTATATGAATTTTGAGATTGTCTGGAGCCAAAATCGTAACCAGGATTAAAATTCGATTAATTGAGCAGCCCTATTGACAGTTTACATCAATGTCTGTGAAAACATGGAAGCTTCACACAGAAGATCTATACAATCAGCACAGTTTTAAAGTAGACACCCAAGATAAGTGTCACCAATTCAGTATCTGACCAAATGTCTCCCCATCTGTTCCTGAGTTATGGTGTTGAAGAATGGACAGAAAAGGTTTTTTTGCAGAACATTATGATGTCACAGTTAAGCTGACCTTTGGGCTTTTGGATATAAAATGTCATCACTTCACCATTTTATCCCCTTAGACATTTTTGTGAAATGTTGTCATAATTAGTATATGAATTCTTGAGTTATTCTTGAGTCTTGAGTTAAATTATGTTGACCTGAACCTTTGACCACCAAATTCTAATCAGTGTATTCCTAAGTCCAAGAGGACGTTAATTTTGTCAAAATAATGTTTGATTTTATCTATATCACCAGCCCTAACTGGAATTGTACCTCATATAATTTCATGGGACAAATGAATCTGATTGAATTGCTTGATGCTCATGATAAAAATGCCCAAAGCCAAACAATCCTGTTTTCCATAACGCATTGTGTAAAACATTAAAGGTGTTCTCTGCAAAGCCTTTTTTATTAAACAAAAAAAAATATCACAAGTTCTCAAACATTGAACCAATCAGCTATAAAAGAACTTGTCTAAATAAAATTTTGATTTAAATAAGGAACAACTTAATCATAGACATTCCCTGTCCAGGGTTTCTACAGTGTAAGGCAGGTCAGAGTTTTGACTTTGTTTAAAGACTATAATATATGTATTATAGTCTATATATATACATATATTAAAAAAAAAATCACTTGAACTCAGAATGAAATTTAAGATCAATTAATGCAAGAGGCATTTCCTAAATTATTTTAAAAAACAAATAGATGTTACCAATTGATTAGATTAAAGATCCCTGGGAACCCTGTCGACAGTTTTGATACTTGGACATTTTAGTTGGTACTAAAAAGGTGTTTTGATAATCAGTCTCAATCAATGTGTGTCCTTCTCAGCTTAAGAACAGCATCTTAATCTGTTACTGCTGTCAAAAGCTAAACTGTATGATTTTTGCAGTGGTACCTCAAAGACTGTCTTGGCGGCGTAGCCCTGCACATCATCTCGGTTGATGACTATCTGAATGACGCGATACCACACCTCTTCGCTGACATAGTCTCCAGCAATGCGGATGAGGTTAAGAATGGTGTCCACGTACCAGGAATAATCCACAGCATACTTCTCTGCAAGTATGGCCACTTTCAGCACCTGAATGAGGGAGGCACAACAAACCACAGGTCAATCAGTCAGTCTGTCATTTTGTGCCAAATCAATCACATATTATTTATTTTGAAAACCGCTCACTGGTTTGTGCTGGACTGATTTTTGATGGTGATGAATGCAATATGCAGCTAGTGCAGAAAAACGACCAAACCAATTGACCTATGGCAAAGCCCGCCCTCAAACGCGATGAGCCAATCACAGTGCATATAGCCATTCCCATACACTCGGACATTCTCTGCCTGGTCGTCCATTGAAATGCATTACAGAAAGTCAGTTCCGTTCGGTTTTATGAGCTTTTTCTGAGATTTGAAGTTTAAAAGTGGTCAAACGGTGTGCATGGGGTACATAGAACTCCGACACAAGATATCCTTTCCTAAACCCACATCTCAACCGAGAAAAGTGTCTCCTTTGGATGAAGTTGTGCAGTAGACTGCAACATCAACTCAATAAGATTAACAAGGATGTCTACATCTGTTCTAAGGTAAGTCAACATCCTGTTTGAGGCAACATTTTGTCACTTTGCTGGAGAGAAATATAAAGTTATCTTTATCTAACATCTCTAGCTAACGTCAGCTAACATTAGCCCAACATTAGAGTCTAGCTGCGTTGTTCATGATGTCGCCTTGTTTGCTGGGAATTCATTAGCCTATATTTTGTTCTAGTTTTTGTACTTTGGTGATCGTACATCATTGTTAGCTGTTGTCCAAAGGGCTCTTAAAAAACGTTAACTTTTGGAGCTTAGCTTCATGAACTAATCTGTGATCACAGAGATAACAAAGGTTGGCAAACGTTATGCTGAATGATTCAATGTAAATACTGTAGCACTTAATTAACAGAGAGACACTCTTGGTAAAGATGGTAAAATGGCTGTTATCCTTTTCTCATATTCTGAGCCAGTGCAGTGCATGAACAATGCTGATTCTCTATCTTGTTGTCTTTGATGGTGACAGCAACAAGATGTGGTTTATCACACTTTCACTGGGACCTGTAAATTTTGGCTTGTAATTTAAGGTCTTCATTGGCCTTCTCAACAATAAAATTATTAAAATATCCCTCCAATGCGTAGTTTAGGCCCTTTTGGTTACTTCTCAATCATTATGTCTCCAAAAATCATTGATTGCCTCCTGCGAAATGCTGTGTGCTGTGGCACCTGCCATAGCATCGGTGACTGAATGTTGATATTTTGTCTGAGTGAGTGGAAGGGGGCGTGGCTTTGCCATAGGTCAATTCTTCCTTGACGCCTGGAGAGGAATAAAGCCAGTCACACAGTGAGTGAAAAGAAGATAGCATCCACAAAATCTTTCTTGTCACACACTCTCACACCCACCATCTCCTCTCTGATGGAGTAGTCTGCCGTCTCAAGGTAGCTGAGCATCTCGGCTACAATCTGCTTGGCATTGCTCCGATCACACATGGCATACAGCAGATCAGCTGCCCTCTGTCGAACACTTACATCCCTCTCAGTCTGTAGAGACACAGAAAGACATAGGGTGATAAAATGGATGAAAAAATGTGACATAGGTATAGATAGACCTACAGACAACTGTTAACTATGTGTGATTTGTCCTGTGCTACTGAGCAGTATACCTCAGTTCTACTGTATCCTTTTTTAGAGCTATGGTGTGTGGATATGAGGTAAAATTAATGTACATGGGGTGACTGGTTAATGGAGGCTGGTAGGACTGTTTTCACTGGCAAGAGTCCACCACACTGCTAAGTGACTGTCTTTAGTGTACAGTGTGAAGGAGCACCTTCAGAGCATTGATGACGGTCTCGATGTGTGTCTTGACGGCTTCATGGGAAAACTCAGAGCTGGCCAGAGTACACATGCTCTCCAGAGCCAGGTAGCGCAGGTTAGTCTCTCTGTGCTGCAGGAATTGGCCCAGCTGATTACAGGCCCGTACCAGCAGGTTTGGCTCACTGTAGAACAGAAACCAACACTTCACCTTTTAAATTTTCAAAGTGTCATCAGATTGTAACAAAGCATACAGCAGGCCACAGTTAGAACTAAGCAAAACTAGCTGAATTTTGATTTCACATTAACCACTTAAGAATATTTCATGGTTGAAAAGATGTTATTTTATAAAACTCGGCTGTCTGTAGGGTTGGGTACCGAAAGTCAGCGCTTATATGGAACCGGTACCTATAAAACCGATACCTACTGGACCGAAACAAATTGCACATTACAGTGCCTCCTTTCGGCGCTTTTTTTTTTTCAATGCTATGTCTCCCTGTATTGGACATTACATGGAACAGAATCATTCATTCATTCATTCGTTGATTTGTTGAGTGTATATTATTATTAAAAGGCACGCTAAGCACTGTTGTCACTTCTGTTTACATTTAACAATGTTATCAAACACAACAGAGCTAGCTCGCCCCTCCCCCCTCATCCTCCGTGACTCTGTCATGAACGAACGATAGCTGCTAGTTACCCTGGATTTACACACCTGTTCGAGGGATAGTGCACCCAACATGAAAATTCACCTATTATCTACTCCCTCATGCCAATGGAGGAACAGGTGAAGTTTTAGAGTCCTCACAACACTTGCAGAGAGCCAAGGGGAGAGGAGGTAACTTAGCAACAAAACTACATCTGATGGAGGCTTACGGCGCCCCAGATTCAAACGTCCACAAAAACATAATTGAAACCAAACCACAAAATTTCTCCATACTGCTTGTCCATGGTGATCCAAGTGTCCTGAAGCCCTGACATAAAAAGTTGTTTGGAAAAACATCATTTGAACTCTGTTTTTAGCCTCATTGTAGCCTGTAACTCTAACTGCCTCTCTGGGCACCGCGTTCACGTATGCACGCTTGCACGAGACCATGAGACATGGGCACCACGTTCATGTGTGTAAGCTTGCTCTCGCTGATCTCGCGCTGGCTGATTGGTACAGCCTGGACCCAAATGTTTTTGTTGCCATTTGCAGAGTCTGGGCTGCCTACAGAGACCAGACTTTAATAATAAAGTTAATATTACTATAATGTAAGTGTTTTTTTTATTATATTTTAAAACTTTTTTTTTTTTTTTTGTTAGATATTTTTTGGGGACATTTTAGCCTTTAATTTATAGGAAAGGGAGAGAGAGAGAGAGAGCGAGGGAATGATATGCAGCAAGGGCCACAGGCTGGAGTCGAACCCGGGCCACTGCGGCAACAGCCTTGTACATGGGGCGCCTGCTCTATCCACTAAGCCACCGACACCCTATTATATTTTAAAACTTGTTAATATGAGTTCATAAACCTATGTATTTCTAGGTATTTCTAATTTGCCTCAGCAATAAATAAATAAAAACACTGTTTTTATTATAATTTCAAACTGTTATACAAAATACTCACACACTTCTGAAAGGTGACCCATTTGTGCCACTTTTGAACCTCCATAAAAAAACCTCATATTTTGAGGTATCGCTTCAGGCATTGTTTAACCACCAGTAGCGTAGTCTCGCCACCAGACAATCAGAGATCTCCACCTTCTGATAGTCTGGGGACAATCCTTTCTAAAGTGTGTTTAACACCGGAGAAAACAGCCGGCAACAAAGCAACGCCTCTTGCATTTTTTAAAAGGACACGCCCTCCCGGAAATGTGCACTCCCCCTTTTCTCGTCCGCAAGGAAACAAACACACAGAGAGCTTGAAAATGGATGCTGAGAGATTTAACTCCGTTTTATCAAACGTGTGCTCAGTCCACAATATTATGGAAATGAAGAACTTACAGCGACTTTGTTTAAAATTTTTAACGCAGTCGGACTACGTTTATGAGCACAAGAGTTCAGCGAGCCACTGAAGGACTGCCCTGCAGATTTACTAGACGTCATGTTTGGACAAGAGGTTGGAGCTGTGGAGGAGGGAGGAGTGGATCTGCAGTCTTTTCCCTATATGCATGAAATATGACCCCCACTTTTTTGTCTTATTTTCTATACAGCATCAGATCACAACAGAAGACATTTAAAGCTATAGTTGGTAATCCTGTTCAGAAACACTTCTTGTTACACTGGGTGAAATGGTCCTTCCATCCTGAGAGTAGTCAATACATAATGTGTTCAGAAAAAGGAACGAAAAAAATCCAACCTCTGTGGCAGCTGCAGGCCTGTAAAAACTCTGACCAATCCCTGCCATTCGGTGCGAATGGAAAGAACCAATCAGATGCCTGCATGTCTCGTCCTGCCCAAGACCCCTCTGTCAGTCCCTCCCTCCTCCCTGCGTGCACTCATCACGTGTCACCGTTGCCGGAAATATTCAGCACACTCCTCAGCAGAAATACAGAGTTAGCAGGAGTTTGCTGAACAATGGCATAGAAAATGCAGCCAAAAGTACCACTTTCAGTGTTACTTGTAACCGCTCGCCCCACTAAACAGGCTGAGAAAAGAAAGTCGGAGGCAGAAAAGGCTGCGACGAAAAAGGCTTTGGATAAAGTGAGAGGACAAACCAGACATCAGCATCGGTGCAGCTTTTGAGCGGTGGAGACAACTGAGGGAGCTGAGTCTTTCGGTGGACAGGTAATTATTTATTTGTTTCGGGGGGATTTGTTATTTTATTCGGCTCTCCTCCACCCTACTGACTTCTACTGCAGGATGCGCGTTCAAGTTTGTGGAGCCGTGGCTTTGGATGGAGCACTGACGGGAGGGGGAGGAGGGGGTGGAGCTTAGAGGAGGTGCTGCTCTCAAATCTTGTTAGCTCTCCAACATTACCAACTATAGCTTTAAGGTCACCTTTCCTATAGAACAGGTCCTTTGTCCTTTTACCAAACTAAAAAGTCTTGTCATTTATCTTATTTACACGACGGCATGTCATTTCTGTCTCTACATGGTCACGCGCTTACAATTCTCCTCTGCTCTCTGCATTGTGCATGGCGGAGTTCTGCCCTGATGCGCACACAGACGTGCGCATACATGCATTTTCCTGACTGAACCCCACCTGAGCCCGACGCAGTTTATTACCTGATATAGTTATTTACAATGTGTAAATGACCATCAAAAGACTGCTGTTAGGCACAGGCAAATGCCGCTTGCACAGCAGCACAGCACAGCATGCACACTCAGTTGGAGCGGAGCCTGTGTTGCTTTCAGGCATTGTCATGTAGATAACAAATAGGCCATATCATATACCCCCTGCAGGGCTCCAGACTGCGCCTAATTGGTCGCATTTTGCGACCTTTTTTGGAGGCCGTGCGACCTATTTTTTTAACTAGGAGCACCAGCGCGACTTACAAATCCACTCCTCTCCCCCTTTTTCTTTATTTTTTTCTTCTTTTTATAATTGCATTTCATGGAGGAGCGGAAGAAAGTGTGTGTGTGTGTGTGTGTGTGTGTGTGTGTGTGTGTGTGTGTGTCTGCCATGTGTGTCTGGATGCGCACTGCGAGGCGGGGGGGGGGCGCCAGTAACCATAGCAACGTGGCGCAGTTTTAGTACCTACGTGTGTACTGTACGCGGGGTTTGACAGAGAGGGGTCACAGAGCCGGTGTCGAGTACAAAGTGCTGTGTCGTTTGACCATAAAGTGACGCTATGAAACGAACTATAGATTCGTTTTTCACAAGAAAAAAATATCCAGAAACTCGGTCGGTCCTGTGCCAGTTTCCCAAACTTCAGATAGTTGAGAGGACGAGTCAGCAATGTCCTGCACACAGCGCCCCATTGATATTATTTTGCGCGACGGACGCTTCATATAATAACCTAACAATATATGCTGTTTATGGTGTTATGTCATTGTGTCTCTACATGGTCACGCGTTAACATTTATCCTCTGCTCTCTGGATTGTGCACGGCGGAGTTCCGCCACACACACACACACACACACACACACACACACACACACACACACACACACACACAGGTGAGCAGCTCGGGCCGCATTTTCCTGATAAATCTGACCCGTGCCTGGCGCAGTTTAACAGCTGACAAAGTTATTGTTATGGAAAGTGTGTAAATAACAACAGACTGCTGTTACGCACAGACAAACACGCTGCTCACACAGCAGCTCAGCGGGCACTCGGTGCTGTGCTTGTGTTGCGTTCAGGCGTTGTCATGTAATTAACAACTTCCAGCACTTAAAAAGGTCATAGCACAGAACAGCAGCATGTCAAGTGACTGTTTACTTTTATTATGTTCAATAAAATTGTATGTTCCTAAATCTAGAGACACCTCACATGTAAGCTAGACAGACATTTCACCTGCTCATTACTGTGCACACACGTACTGTATGTACTTAGTCCTAAAGAGCCCTTCTGGTGCCAGTATACATAGAAACATCACAGCAGGCTGTGCCTTGCAAACATACAAAAGAGTTTCACACATGTGAAAATTATTTTTCATGTGTGTGCTTCACCTCTGCTGCTACAACTCCATCCTCAGGGAAACACTGCTGTGTGCGTTTTGTGCAACAGGTGGATGTGGTAGTCTACTGGTAGAGTAGAGAGAGAGCTAAGTAGTGTTGAAGTAGAGTAGAGCAGGGCAGAGAGATGGAAGCAAAATATATTAAACCCGGTGTTAATACAGCAGAACTGGAGAGGGGGGGGGGGAATAAATAGAGGTGGGCATGGCTCAAGTAGGGCGCAAAATTATAGAGAGAACGATACAGTGTGAATAAAGATTACATAACATAAAAATAACTGCAGTTTTTGTTATTTGATAGCCACTTAAATTAAAAAAATTTTATAGGGCAAATAAAACCGACTTCGGGCAAGTGAAAAAAAACCTTAGCGTTGAACCCTGCAGGGCTGTCTGTGTTTATTGCTAAATTATATGTAATGCAGTTAATCTCGACAAAATTATGAACATGTTGTGTCGATATAGACAGTGCTCCTAAATTCTGTGCTGGTGCACCTAAAATTTTCGGTAAGGAGCGCTGGTGCTCCTAGTGGAAGAAGTTAGTCTGGAGCCCTGCCCTGCATTATGTATGTTATGCGATTTTACTGAATATGGGTTGGTTGTTAATATATTTTTGTTTGCTAAATGTCAGTTGTTTTAAAGATTATACTTTTATTATGTTCAATAAAATTGTATTTTCCTAAATTTTGAGACATCTCATATGTAAGCTTGACAGACATTTCACCTGCTCATTACTGTGAACAAATGTACTGTATGCACTTAGTCCTAAAGAGCCCTTCTGGTGCCAGTAGATACACAGAAACATCCCTGCAGGCTCTTTTTTGCAAGCATACAAAAAGGTTTTGTGCGTGTGTGCGTTTTCTGTATGCATGCTTCACCTCTGCTGCTACAACTCCATCCTAGGGGAAACACTGATCTGACTCATAGAATGTGGTGACACCTTGCAGGTGGCCTGTCATTCAAGCAGCCCTGCCCTCAAATATGCATAACATTACACCTTAGTAACATTCAAATGGGTTAGAATATTAGAATTAGATAAAGAGACCAAAACTGTTTTTTTGTAACAAGCTGTAAAGTTGGACATTTTAACATGGGGGTCTTTGGCTGAAGTGGCCATTTGAGGAACTCCAACTTTTAGCACTTCTGCACTGGCTTCATTTTTTCAGGCCCAGAGGTTGTTTTTTGGTTTTTGCTAGCTAACTGTTACCATGTAGCTTGACTGAACATGTTAACTGAGGAGATTTAATTAAACAATTTCCATTGCTTCTTTACTGCAAAAGATTTTTTTTTTTGATAAATGAGTTGTTCACTTTAAATCTTAGGTTTGCACACAGCCCATACTGTCAGCTCAAAGTGCATGTCTCCATTAGTTAGTTTGTTAGCCCACATGGTACATTTCACACTGTATATTTGACAAATTAATGGATTTTTGTCCTCAAAGAACATCACTCAGAAAAGAGGTTTTTGAATTCTTATTTCCTCTGACATTAGTCACATACAAGTAGCTCATCATAGTATTCAAGGTCTTTTTAAATAATTTTAATCTTCTTTAATCTTCAATCATCTCAGGTTCCAGAGGATACAGTGAAGGTGTTAGATTGCTAAATTACTGGATGAAATATGATAACTTTTCACTGTGTGTCAGCTGCTCAGAGTACTCACCTGTCGTAGTGGATTATCAGTGAGATAGCCTCAAACAAGATAGCATTCTTGGCATTAGAATGCTGCACCTTCTTGGACTTCGGTGGCTCCTGGGCCTTATTAAGGATGGTTTCCAGACACTCTACCAAACGGCCCTTGACAGCACCATCTTCTGGTGGAGGATAGCACTGCAACAGGCGCAGCAGCTTGCAGGAGAGCCACGGTGCAGGGACAAAGTAGTAGGTGTAATCCTGTAAGTCAGTGGAGGCCGACGACACAATCTGGAGCACCAACAGAATTTTTTTTTTAGGACTTATTATGGTCAGTCAAAACTATAACCACGCAAGACACTGCTTAATGGTTTCAGCAAAGTGAAGCTCACTGAAATCCCTCCAAACACACCTCTCAAAAACTGCTTACAACCCCTAAAAAACTGCTCCTCTTCTCCCTCCCTGCATTGTTTTCCTTCTTATTTCATCTTTGTATTGTTTTTTTCCCTTTATTTTGTTGTTCTTTTTAAAGCATCTCTGGGTATCAAGATAAAGAACATATAAATCCAATGTATTGTTCATATTATTTTTAAAGGTTATACCTCTTTTGAAACATTTTAAATTGACAGGGATGCATGCTGCAAACATCTAAGAAATTCTGTATTGTGAGACTATGAAAACGATTTAGAAGCCCAGAGTGATTACTTCAGAATTTGGTCACACATCACACAGAAGACACACACAAAAAAGGAAAAAAACATTATAAGACTGGTCAATCAATAACTATTTAAAGTTCTTTTTGCACCTGATTGTTCATGAGACACACACACTCACCCTACTAAGTCGGGAAACGGCCAGGGAAACACAGGTCTTGAACTCATCTGGATTCTTCTGACTCAGACAGGTGATGAGAGAGATGGCTGCTGTAACCACACCCTAAACCCCAGACCCGACGCAAACACACATGCACGCACAAGAGAGAAAGTAATAATCCCACTGATATATCACAGCTCAGTGGATAACAGTGATGCAACTGGTTTCATAAATTCACTATCAATTTCAGAATCGGACTGTGCTCACCATGTGTTGGTCGTTAAGCAGGTGTACCACGCGGGATGTCCACTCACCCATCAGCACCAAGTCAGGAGAGGTCTTATAGAGCCGCAGCAGACAGAGAGCAGCTGACTGTTTCACACTGTCCATGGTATCACTGTGGTGCAACAGACTTACATTATCAGCAGCTCAGTCATGTCACAGCTATGTCAGGTGACATGACGGAAAACCACTCACAGCAAAACATGAGAAACAAAAACAAAGACAACTGAGGATGACAATCATTCATTTTACCTCCCCACTTTCCAAAGAAGAAGTCACACTCACCCAGCAACCAGGATCCGAGGGATCTCACTAGCAAAGGCTTCAGCCATCTCGCGGCTTCCCACATTCGCGATACAGTGCAGCGCCAGGCACATGAAGGTGGGGTTGCGGCTAGACAGGTCATTCTTGATGGCATTGTTAATCAGACGTATAAGCTCACTGTTGCTGTTCACCAGTACTGAGATGAATAGGTAGCCCTGGAGTAACAGAGATGAGAGAGCAATCGACACCAAACAGTAAAGGCATTAAAACAGCATAGAAGGAAAACATAAATAGTGTTCAGTGTGTGTGCCATGATATTCTTCTAGCTTCAGTTTGTGCTGCTGGTGAACTGCACTGCCTTATACTGAGAGGTGTTTCCAATGTAAGGTTTACCCTAATTGATATTAATGGGTAGACTGCATTGGTAGTTTTGCTGATAAAATCTATGATGAAAATTCTTCACCCCCTTTTTTCCATGACAAAACCGAGATGGCTAAAAATAGATTTTGATGAATAAAACTAAGACTAAATCTATGTTTCATTTTCGTTGACAAGACGTGACGAAAATGTTAGTGGTGGACTATGGGCATTAAAGACCGAAAACAGCCGTGCTTGTAATTACCTTCAAATGCAACATGAGTGACACGCTGGTCAACCTACAGTAAACAGTAGGCACAAGGATGTTTTGCTAGCCAGTGAAAACATTTGGCAGAGTAGTGTCAGCTGTTGGTGCTAGTTGTGAGCTGTAATTCAGCAGTAAATAATTAGCCATCTGTGTCTGCTGGTGGAGCTGTTGAATGGATTTGTGGAGTCTGTTAGTTGCAACGGTGGCTGTTAGCAGTTAGCTCCGGAGAGCAGCCACCGACCATTGGACTTCACAGCTGATCCCCGCAGGACTCCACTCAGAACAGATTAGAGGGGGGTTTATGGTTTGATGCGGTTTGACAGGCAGTTAGGAGCCTCAGTTATCTGTGAGTGTAGCTGTGCTGGAGGTAAACAGTCTGAACTCAGATCAGTTTTCTCTGACAGAGATGAAAGTTTAGTTTTAATCACCAACTCTGTGAGAGGACACAAGTCTAAACCTCCAGACTAATATCTTGCAGATTAAGATAGAATTCAGGCTTTGATTAAGTTATTTCTCTGCTTCTTAACAGTGAGATCGATAAGTCAGAGTTTGCAACGAACCTATGTTCTAATCCTTGTCATCTCAGATAAGTTGTTTGTGGTGTCAAAGTTTTTGAGAGCATAAATAGTAGAGTTGTACCGATACCAGTATCAGAAATGCCTCCGATACTGCCTAAAATGCGGCATTGAGCATCAGTGAGTACAGGCTATGACCAATCTGATACCACGTAATGCCTCATGTCATTATGCATACGCACGCTATTGTTTGAACATCGCCATCGCAATGTGTGTATGTGTGAAAGTCACGTCGCAAGACATGCGATATTTTCTCTCTCTTTGTTTTTTTTTTTAGAACATGTAAACTTTTGTTTTGCTTCAGAAAAGCAGCTCTGAAGCTCCGCTCGCTGCTCTGCTACGCTCGCCTCTCTCTCTCTCTCTCTCTCTCTCTCTTTCTCTCTGTGTCTCTCCCTCTCTGACAACAGCAGCCCCTCCCCCTCTCATGCACAGGCTGCAGTCACACAATGAAAATGAGCGACATGCAAGAGGAAGAAACGGTAAAGGAGGATTTATGCCTGGTACACACTACACAACTTTTCTGCCCGCTCTAAAAGTCACTATGTCACATTACATGACTGTGGAGTCATAAAGCCGTGCCGTGACTTTGCCGACAGACATGACAAGTCACTACGTCACATTACATGACTGTGGAGTCATAAAACCGTGCCGTGACTTTGCCGACAGACATGACACCCCGGTTGTCTTTCACAACATGTGTGATGTCATTGGGTTATTCTTGTCCTATTTTTACTATTATTATTTGAGTCACTGTGTCTGTTCATGTGCCAGCCAAAATGTTGTTGTAGTCATCTAAAAAGCGCCAGCAGATGGCAGGAGCTACATGTGAAGTACCGTACGTAAACAAAAAAAGTCATTGATTTCTCCACAACAAGTTCCTACAAATGTTTCACAATAAAAGCCTATTTAGAAAATGGAGGGATTCTCTCAGCCGAGATTATAAGGGGCTTTTAATTTAAAACAAGTTCAGGAAGTGCTGAGTTTGAAATGATGGCGCCATGCATTAACTTTATGAAGGCAACGGGAGCGGATAAAAAGTAAAAATATTAAGATACAGAGGGATTAATAAATAACGGACCGTCTATAATGTAGTCTGTTTCAAATGAAGCTGGTATCCCCGCCACTATTTTTTAATTTTCTTACTTTGAGTCATCTGGTGGAAATTCTTGTATTTTTTAATATTGCAATATATATTGCAAAAAAAGAAATAAAACATATCGCAATGTCAGTTTTTTCCCATATTGTGCAGCCCTACATTCTACTGTAGCCTTTAAAATGTCTTTTTTACCAAATTGTGTGGCTGCACTTTAACCTGTCTCTTGATCTGTGTCAACACTGGATTACAAAAAAAAAGTTTTATGGCATTCATTCTACTATATTTATTTCTTAATATTTTACATAGAGTTTTAGGAGTTGAGACATACAATGCATATGCCATCCATTTTTATTTTACGCGCTGGTATCAGATCGGTTCTCCGTATCGGCAGATACCTAAAGTTCAGGGATCAGAATCAGTATCATGAAGGAAAAAGTGGTATTGGTACATCTCTAATAAATAGAGAATTGCTGAACTTTTCAAATGATGATCAGTAAATGTGTGCTTGTATACCACCCCTTAAACCTGTCAAACACTAAACAAAAATGACTAAAATGTGACTACAACTAATACGCATTTCCATCTCAAGACTCAGACTAAATCTAAAATATCTGTAAAAAGGAACTAGCAACTAGCACAGGGGTGGCCAAACTGCGGGTCGCAAGCCGCATGCAGCTCTTTGCCAATCAGTGTGTGGCTCTTCGATCCATTAATTAAAACCATCGGCGTGCGGCTCTTCGGTCATAAAAAAATCGATTTATTGTTATGAGTGCATATGGCCCTTTAAGAAATGTTACAGGCTTAAGTGGAGCGAGTGAGAGAGAGAGGAGTGTGCACGGGCAGATGAGAGGGTGTGGAGTTCGGGAGGAATGCAGGCACTGTTAATTCATGTTCTGTGTTCATCCCATTCATTAAAAAATACCAAAATAATTAGGCTACTTAACACCAGCACTGTATTTGATTAGGCTGTTTATTCATATCTGTATAACGGTTTTGAATATAATCGCTAATATAAAGAAAGCCCGTATTTTCCAGTCAGCAAGCTGGATGAATGTCCGCAGCTCCTTCTGGCACATCACCATCACCACCACCACCACCACCAACACCCGCCCGAAGAAGATGAAAAATAAATAAAAATGTTTGATAAAACTGTTTGGACTGTCTGTTTCGTGTATTGAAAAGCCTGTATCCGAACATGCATACTGACATTTTACAAGCGCTGAATGAGGTCCAGTCTCCTTCATAGGGGAGAATGTGTGTCCTCATGCGCAATAACGCATGACGCACGACACCAGCAGTTCATTGAATATTATTTTTTTTATCTCCAGACACACCGATCGTCCAGGTTCATACAGTGAAATTGTTCGGAATGAAGCCACATCATCCTGATAAACATTGACTCATTGAACTATTTATATTTCTGATTTTATCAATAGTTTTAACTTATTTTTACACACATGCACTTTATCTTTGCTGTGGTCATTTATAAGGCTGCAACAACGAATCGATTATGTCGATTCGTCGTGACGAAAAAAATCGTTGCCAACTAATTCTGTGATCGATTCGTCGGGTCTTTATATATGTCCGTGGATACCGGCGTGTAAACATCAGCAGGACGCACAGAAAAGAAACAGCCATGGCCGAGGCAGCGGTGGAGAAAAACATGGACACAACCCAACCCAAATCCCGACCTAAAACATCAGTGGTGTGGGAAAACTTCACCAAGACTGAAAAGGAGGGCGTTCAATGCAACATTTGCAACGCTCGTTTTGCATGGCACGGGAGTACATCGATGATGCGTGAGCATCTGAAGAGAAAACATGTGTTTGTTAGCCTGGATGAAGGCAGTGGCACTTCAGCAGACACAGGGTAAAGGGCCGTCCACACCAAGAACTATAACTATAAATATACAGTTTTAAAAATCATTCTAAACTCAAGTGTTTGGCAGCGTCCACACTACAACTATAACGACAACGATAGTGGTGGACGATATCGTTTGGATCACTTTCAGAGCGATTTGATGAACGATAGAAACACTGACAGCCAATCAAAATCCATCCGAAATGACAGGTCGAGACGTTCATCACATCACGTATACCCACTAAGAAAGCTCCAGGATTTCCATACACCCACTTAAACATGTGCAAAGATCCGTAACAATATAATTTTGTGACATAATCTTAACTTCAGTGATTTTGTTTTGCAAATACCGGGTAAATAACTGCAATAAAATACATTTTGCAGGGGAATGCGTCTCCTCTTTTCCCCTCCATTCATAAAATTCAGGAGCCAGGATGAAGTTACTGAGGGGGGCAAATCTTTATTATGCAACATGGGTTCACACAGTGAGTTATAAAGAGCGCGCAGCCGTGCGTAATTGTCGCGCGTAATGACAGCTCGTCGCCGGTGAAACACAATAAACTGCACGTCTTCATTCATGTTTGTCTCATGACAGATGGAGCTTACAGACAGACAGACAAGTGGAGCAAGCGGCAAATTGGTTTTCTTTTTCTGTCTCGCAACATACAGCAATAACAGGTCATCAGTATCCATTTTATCCATCACTCTGCTCCCCTGCCGACCGCACCGAGTGTGTGTTTGGCGTAACCTAGCAACACGACGATATCGTTCATTGGTGTGGATGCTGCCATTGTTATCGTTATAGTTAACGTTACAGTTATCTTTCTTGGTGTGGACGGCCCTTAAGTCATGCCGATATATTTAAAAACTGCCGTAGTTAGTAAAGAGGCGAGAAATAAACAAGTTATCGTGGTAGTGGATGGGTGACTGGGCGCCGCCATCTTAGTTTAACCCTCTCGCGGCCGCTATGCTACCGGAGCGATCATGTATAAGAATATAATACATTAAAAAAATATATTGTTGGCTGGAAATTGTGGGAATAATACACAGCTTGATAGCCGGCCTAAAACCGGAGGTGGTAGACAGTAACTATTGTTGCATCCGAGTGGTTGGAATAGATTAACGTTGGCTAATAATGTTGCAAAGATTTGTTAACATTCATGTGAAAGAATATAGGTATATTGGTAGATTTGCACACATGTTCATAATTCCATAATCTACAAGCTCAAGGCATAGATCTTTATTTTATCTTGTGCTGCTGATCTGCTGTTTATTTTGCACTAGTTCCTCCCGTACCTGTTGGAATCAGTGTGCGGTTTGATTTATTTAATTTTTATTTATTTTTATTTATTTTATATTGTTGTGTCGTGCTGCTGTTCAGGGGAAGCACCAGAAGTAAGCTCAGGTGTTTGGAAAATAAAAATATTTTTGGAATAAGCAAAAAAAAAAGTTTCTTCGTTTATCCGATTAATCGATTAGTTATTAAAATAGTCGACAGATTAATCGACTATCAAAATAATCGTTAGTTGCAGCCCTAGTCATTTACTTGGAGTTTTTTATGGAAGCATATCTTGTTGCAGCTAATGTGCATTATCGTTGTCTGTTTGTCATAGTTTTTTAGCGGTGATTGCCAAGTCAAATTCCTGTGTATCTGTCTGATGCATTTGGCGAATAAAGGGATTATGAAACAATTGTACAGTAATGTAATATATATCTAAATGTTGTAGCCTATTTTACATTTTAGATGAGTAATCTAACCATTTACCGTCACTGTAAATCTGGTATCTCAGAGCAGCGACAGCAATTCCGATTTACAGTATACTATTGTTTAAAATTTTGATTTAGGCTATTGCAATTTTCAACACTTTTTATGACGATATTAGCGGTCCATCGTTAAAACAGGCAATGGCAGAGTTCATTTATAAATATAAACTACATTTTAAACTGTGATCCAGTGTTAAATTTAAACAGACAAGACAAGTCAACAACAGACCGCTTAGAATTAGATCCTGGCCTTTGGAGCTTGAAAATAAAGTCTTCTTATTAAAATCGTAAATGAAATCGAGTCCAGCCCTACGCGGAATTGTTAATGTTACATTTTCTTCATTTACTTTCTTTATGTGGCTGGTTATGTGACTTACAGTATCCTACAAAAGCATTCGCTGCAGTACATGTGAACTGCAACTTGAATATTTGTGTATGTATGAATTAGTGATGAATCTGGTGACGGAAGCACAGCGCAGCTCAGCTGCAGATGTTCACTCAATATGCGCGAAACCTCCTGAATGTTACCACATTCATTGATAAAATGACACAAGCGATGGGAAGGGGGGCAGTTTTAGAAGGGGGGTGATATTATCTGCTCACATGTGCCACCTGGTGGTTGTTTGCGCACACTGCAGCTACTCCTGGATATAGTAATTAACCCCCCTTCCCCTCTGAACTGCCGGCCTCAGATTCTCACGTGTGATTCACGCGGGGATGCAGCCAAATTAGAGCTGCACCCACTGTAGATAAAGCAACAGATTCTACTGAACCTTGGCATCTGCCAGTGCAGCTCTGCTTACTTTCTCATAAAATGCATGTCTTCAAATGAAACAGGTAAAGGCCAGACTCGATACAAACATTGTTATTGTGTGTGTTAAACAACCCTGGGATCAAACGTTTAAGAACCTCTCATTGTCATCAGAACATTTAGTTTATGGTTGCGATCCCAAATCTCAATTACATATGAACTCCTATACACTGTGAATGTGTCCAACTTCCAAGACACAGGCACTGAAACAATTTGTCTGAGTTCTGTTGTCTTTGGTGGTGCAGCAGTCAACTACACTAACAGGGATCTCAACTCAACATTATTCTGCTTACTTAGCATTTCCTGTTCCTGGAAAAAAAAACGGTCCATCCCACAAAATGAGGGTTGAGTCACAGTGACTGAGGTATTTTGTTCTGCTTTCACGTTTTGAGCATTTAACTATGTATACACATTTTAAATGGCATTCCAAGGAATTAATTTGGGTATCATATTAATCTTCAAAGTCAATCCAATTAAGGCACTGTAAGTCAAACAAGTGTTTTTCCGCTGAGGAGATATGTAGATTATCTATACATTCTTCGTACGTGAAATCTGGTCCACAAGAAAAATCAGTTAAAAAATGAGAGAAAATGCTATGTAAGAGAAAACTGGTGAATGTTAAAAATCTCTCTTAAATCACTTGTATATTCAACTTAGAAGCAAATTTGTTTGTATTCAAGAGGCCCACTGTCCTGCTGAATCCATACATCTAAAAAGGTATAGATAAAAATCCCCTAAGGCATACTTAAAGCTCAATGTTTTATTTCAAATCTTTCAAAAGTGTTGCAGTCAAAACTCATGTCACTGTCCACATTATTATGGACTATATCTTCAATTCTTAGTCATTTACTTGCATTTAACAGCCTACGGGTCTCAAGCCAAGAATCTACTGGTGCACTGAGTACCTCAGCACAGTTGGTGGTTGTGGAAACCAGAGACTCAATCAATCAATGTGCACAAATCACAGTTTGCCTCAGAGGGCTTTACAGCATACGACATCCCTCTGTCCTTGGGACCCTCGCTTGATTTATGGATACTGAAACTGGCGGACAAAGCGCTTGCACTTACACAGACCCAAAACTCATGGCCAGTAAGTCGGATCTGACCAGGAGCCAATGGTTTGGACCTGAAAGTAAGTCTAGGTTAGGTAGGGCTCTGAAGTGTTGAAGGTATTAAAACAACACTGTCTACTAGCTGATAACACTTTGAGGGCAACTCAGGCCAGTATGTAGGTGATGACACATAGGTCATTGATCTCTATTCTGTCAAAACTGCACACATGTGCAGTGTGTTCCAACAGAGCAGGAGTCAAGTGTTTGATATGTTGTTCTAAAATGGATTTCAATATGATCACAGAAATTAGCTCTCCATAAGCTTTAGGGCCTCATAAGGTCAATACCTTGAGTACCATCTCAACCAAAACCTTTCAAGTACCAACATTTGACAATGAATACATGGTTAGATTTTTAGTATAATATATTTGCAGAAATTAAATATACACCGATCAGCCAAAACATTAAAACCACTGACAGGTGAAGTGATTAACTTTGATTTTTTTGTTCCAATGCATTGTTCTGCTGGAAAACCTTCATGTGGATACCACCTGACATGTTCCACCCACTCAAACACAGTTGCAGACCAAGTACCCCCCCTCAAGATGGCGCTGTGCTAGGTGGCAGCCTGTTGCAGCAGCTCCTGCCACATGATTTAACTTGTGTCGTTTTTCGTCAACTTTTTGTCTTGTTCATGTGTTTCCTGTCATATACAAGGAACAGTAACAAAGGGCCAATGGCTTTGCATAGTTTTGTAACTTTTCTCTCAGCTCTTCTGTTACTTTTGCTACTCTTTGTAACGGAGAGCCATGCTGAGAGAAGCAAAAGCATTGTTTACACGCAAGAACAGCTGATCACACTGTGTAAACCTGTGCTGTTGCCGGGGGCAAGGCCTGATATCTGGGTCTGACGTTAAGGTTTTTTCCTACTTGCCCTGCCAGGCAGGTCCTTCTCAAATCTACTTGCCCCATCAAAATTCTTACTTGCCCTGGGTAAGGTTCTTTTTTCTGGCTGTGTGGTGCATATTTTTGCTCATAACTTATATCTTACATCAGCAGAGACGATCAGCCAATGGAGGCAGCAACACATAAAAAAGCAGCACACTGAAACTGGCCCCTCCAAGGACAGAAACAGGAGAGGAAATACACGATTTTTAGGGCAAGGACACTTTGGCCTTTGATAAATAAAAATTTATTGGGGCATCACGGCCAAAATGTGGGGCACCAAGGCCAAAACCAATGGCGCAACAGTATGTGCTAATTACACTGAATGAAGACAAAACAATATATGTTTTGAAAAACAGTAGTGAGTTTAATAAAACTGGGTGTGCATGACTGGGGATATATCTCGTTTCTTGTTGTTTTGATTCATGTCCCTTATTTTTTAAGTCTTTGAAATCTCTTTATTTTTTTGTTATCTCCTAATTATTAAGAAATTATTATTAGAATAAGATTCTTTATTGTCCTTTCTCAGCACATAACATATATTGAAACAAAATTTGACCTCTGCATTTGACCCATCCTATTGTATACAGTAGTGGGCAGCTGTAGTGCAGCGTCCGGGGACCAACTCCAGTTCTTTTGCCACTGCCAGTGGTCAGTGTCACTGGCAGGAGTATTCACCTAACATAGCCTACATATCTTTAATTATATAATTATTCATATGTCTGTATGTATATTTTTACATAAATCCCCAACATTTTATTTACCTTTAAAAAATCCTCTTCCTTCATTCAATTAGACAATGTTTATGTATTGTATTATATGTATTAATTCTCTACACAATCTTGTATGTTCTTTAGTGTGTGTTCAATTTACTAAAAGAAAAAAACAAAAAAACGTTTTGGTGAATCCTGCAGCAAAGTGAGCCCTCTTCTTCAGAGAGGATCTTTGCCTGCCAGTTTGATCCTGGCGGCAGAGCAGAGTGAACCATTTTCCTTCATAGAGGATCTTTGTCCCATCTCCGTGTCCTCAGAGTAAACAGCTTTCGCTGGCGATTTGACAGTCACTAGAAGCACATTATGACCCTTTGTAAAAGTTTCTGTGTGGTACAGTGTTGTAAAGAGAAGAAACAGTGCATGCTACACTGGTCGTATGGGTAGGAGGGGCATTACGGTAACACACCGGGGACTCCACAGCACTGGCCGTTTGGCTGTGGTATAATTCCTGCCCTGCGATTAGAAATAATAAAAATAAAAAATCCGAGTTGGTGCTGCTTGCCCGATCAGGCATGTCTGCGCAGGGTCTGCTGGCCCACCAGCTATTTTTACTTGCCCCGGGCATTCGGGCAACCATTAATGTCAGACCCTGGATATCCTGGTAGAGTTGCTGCCACTGGGGTTGCAGAGCTTGAGCCAAACTATGAGAGAAAAGGAGGAACTACTGACCTGCCGTCCCAGCAATCACCTTGGGAAACGACAAAGGCTAACACCGATGCTGTGTACAAGAAGGGGATGAGCACACTATTTCCTGAGTAAGCTGAGATCTTTCAATGTGTGCAGCAAGATGTTGGAGATCTTCTACCAGTCTGTTGTAGCCAGTACACTTTTCTGTAGTCTATTGGGGGAGCAGCATCAGAGCCGGTGAGACCAACAGACAGAAACTCATTACGAAGGCTGGCTTTGTGATTGGCCGCAAACTGGATTCATTTAATGTAGTGGTGGAAAGGAGGACATTGAACAAACTGTTATCCATCATGGATGATCCTGACCACACTCTTCACCACATACTGGACAGTAGGGGTGTAAATCACCAGCTTCATAAGGATACCATATTATATGGATTTGACTGGATAATGATACGATGTTTGCCGGTATCACAAAGTCTGTCACAATACAATTTTGATTCGATTCGATTCAGCAGCCTGCGATCGATATGACGCGATATCATATGCCCATCGAACACCATCATTTACATCAACTCACAAAAACAACTAGAATATGATTTGACCATTTTATTTCTGAGCTCTGTTGTTTGAGTGGAGGCGCGCTTGCCCAGAAATGGTGACACAGACGTGCTATGTGAACTTCAAAATAAATGTGTATCTCTTTAAGATGACGATATGGATCGATGTTTTCATTTTCCTCCCCCAAGCCATAGCGCTATTTAACACCTCACCTCTGTCCGACAGAGAACACTCACAGCTCTCTACAGCCTCTCCTCTATAGCTTAATAGTTACGTTACAACCATTTGTTTAAACTGCTGGTCATAACCAATTGCACACTTGTAGCTATTTTGCACATTTTTTTACAGCCTCTACCTCACTTCTGACTCTGCAGGGTTCAACGCTAAGGTTTTTTTTCACTTGCCCTACTACTACTACTTGCCCGAAGTCAGTTTTTACTTGCCCTATAAAAATTGTTTAAGTGGCTATGAAATAACAAAGACTGCAGTTATTTTTATGTTATGTAATCTTTATTCACACTGTATTTATTAATTAAAACAACATATGTCATGTATTGTAGCTTAATGCCATGTCCACCTTCACCCCTCTCTCCAGTTCTGCTGTATTAACACCGGGTTTAACATATTTTGCCTCCATCTCTCTGCCCTGCTCTACTCTACTTCAACGCTACTTAGCTCTCTCTCTGCTCTACCAGTAGACTACCACATCCACCTGTTGCACAAAACGCACACAGCAGTGTTTCCCCTAGGATGGAGTTGTAGCAGCAGAGGTGAAGCACACGCATGAAAAATAATTTTCACATGTGAAACTTTTTTGTATGCTTGCAAAGCACAGCCTGCTGGGATGTTTCTGTGTATCTACTGGCACCAGAAGGGCTCTTTAGGACTAAGTACATACGCGTTTTAAAATACATTTATTTTATCAATTAGTTATTAGCTTTTACTATTTTTAGCAACTTGCCCAATCGTGAAAGTGAGTTTTTAGTTTACATGCCCGACCTTGAGTTTTACTTGCCCCGGGCAATCAGGCAATCCTTATTGTTGAGCCCTGCTGTGTATAGTTTGATCTTTTTACTCCTGCAATTTATTATTTTTTTTATTTTATCTTATTCCTGTATATTTCTTGTATATTTCAAATTTTAGTAATACTCATTTTTGTACATATTCTATATTTCTATATTCTAATGTCCACATACTGTTTGATTACTTGCTGCTGTAACACACGAATTTCCCAATTTGGGATCAATAAAGTAATATCTATCTATCTATCTATCTATCTATCTACCTACCTACCTACCTACCATAGCAACAGTACTCCCCAATGGCAGGGGCCCCCAGCAGGATAATGCCACACTACAAACATTGCTCAGGAATGGCCCAAGGAATGTGACAAAGACCTCGAAGTGTCAACCTGGCCTCCAAATTCCCCAGGTCCCAATCTGAATGAGCATCTGAGGCACGTGACATTGTCCCACATCACAACCCACTGGACTAAATGGATCTGCCACCAACGCACTGGTGCCAGTCTCCGCAGGGCACTCCCAGTGATTTGTGTCCATGCCTCAACAGGTCAGAGCCAAGTCTGATCCAAGTAGGTCCCAACTTGGATTAGGGGTATATCTGGGATACAGGTACATCACAAGAATTCTTGAGCAGATTGGGACCTGGGAAAATTAGAAGCCAGGTTGACACCTTGAGCTTTTTGTCACGCCTGACCGGCCACTTCTAAAACAGTTTTTGTAGTGTGGCATACTGCTTTATTCTGCTAGGGGGGTCACTGCCATTGGGGGGTATGAGGGGGGGTACTTGGTCTGCAACGGTGTTTGAGTGGGTGGAACATGTCAGGTGGTATCCACATGAATGCCAGAACCAAAGGTTTCCCAGCAGAACAATACATTGGAACAAAAAAAATCAAAAATTCAATTCACAGGACTCCAGACTGCGCCTAATTGGTTGACTTACAAATCCACCCCTCTCCCCCTTTTTCTTTCTTTTTTTAATTATTATTATTTTTTTTTATAATTGCATTATAAATATATGATAGTTCAGAGGACGAGTCAGCAATGTCCTGCCCACAGCCCCCCACTGATATTATTTTGCGCGATGGACGCTTCATATAATAACAGAACAATATACTATTTATGGTGTTATGTCATCGTGTCATTTCTGTCTCTACATGGTTACGCGTTAACAACTCTCCTCTGCTCTCTGTATCGCACACGGCAGAGTTCCGCCACACAGGTGAGCACACTAGAGCGGCTCAGGCCGCATGACCAAACCTGACCCCGAGCCCAGTGCAGTTTGTCAGCTGACAAAGTTATTGTTATTGAAAGTGTGTAAGTAACAACAGACTGCTGTTACACACAGACAAACATCACGGCACTCGGTGCTGAGCTTGTGTTGCGTTCAGGCGTTGTCACGTAAATAACTTCCAGCACTTAAATAGGTCATACCACAAAACACCAGCATGTCAAGTGACTTTTATTATGTTCAATAAAACTGTATGTTCCTAAATCTTGAGACACCTCATATGTAAGCTAGACAGACATTTCACCTACTCATTACTGTGCACACATGTACTGTATGTACTTAGTCCTAAAGAGCCCTTCTGGTGCCATTATACATAGAAACATCCCAGCAGGCTGTGCTTTGCAAGCATACAAAAAAGTTTCACGCATGTGAAAATTAATTTTCATGCGTGTGTTTCACCTCCTCTTCTACAACTCCTTCCTAGGGGAAACACTGCTGTGTGCATTTTGTGCAGCGGGTGGATGTGGTAGTCTGGTAGAGTAGAGAGAGAGCTAAGTAGCGTTGAAGTAGAGTAGAGCAGGGCAGAGAGATGGAGGCAAAATATATTAAACCCGGTGTTAATACAGCAGAACTGGAGAGAGGGGGGAAAATAAATAGAGGTGGTCATGGCTCAAGTAGGGCGCAAAATTATAGAGAGAGAACGATACAGTGTGAATAAAGATTACATAACATAAAAATAACTGCAGTCTTTGTTATTTGATAGCCACTTAAACAAAACAATTTTTACAGGGCAAGTAAAAACTGACTTCGGCCAGGTGAAAAAAAAAACCTTAGCGTTGAACCCTGCAGGGTTGTCTGTGTTTATTGCTAAATTATCAGTAATGCAGTTAATCTCGACAAAATTATGAATATGTTGTGTCGATACAGATAGTGCTCCTAAATTTTGTGCTGGTGCTCCTAAAATTTTCAGTAAGGAGCGCTGGTGCTCCTAGTGGAAAAAGTTAATCTGGAGCCCTGATTCACCTGTCAGTGGTTTTAATGTTTTTGCTGATCGGTGTAAATTACTAATAAGGATTTTTTTTTCTTAGTGTATAGCTAACTGAAAAGAAGAATTATGTTTTTCTTACCATAGGATGAGACATTTACAATGTTGTGGAAAAGTATTTGCCCCCTTCCTGATTTCTTATATTTTTGCATATTTGTCACACTTAAATGTTTCAGATCATCAAACAATTTTAATATTATACAAAGATAACCCGAGTAAATACAAAATGCAGTTTTTAAATGATGATTGCATTCATTAAGGAAAAAAAAGGTATCCAAACCCAGAGATGGGGACTCGAGTCATTGTGACTTGGACTCGAGTCGACTCGAGTTGCTGTTTTGATGACTTGTGACTTGACTTGACCAAAAATGAAAGACTTGAGACTTGACTCGGACTTGGAAGTTAAAGACTCAGGACTTGACTTGACTTGAGACACAATGACTTGAATGACTTTAGTGTTATTCACATCATGTTTTCAGTTTGAATATAAAATTAATAAATTAATTTAAAAAATAATGTCAATCACCCAGTAGGAGAGCAGGCTGAAAATGGCATTGTCATGACTGGATCACTACCCTGTCAATCAGTCATGCTCTCTCTACTTACCTTACGTGTTTATTGGAGAAACACGCCCTCTTATATCAGATAGGCATCAACATGTCAGCGGGGGGGGGGGGGGGGGGGGGGGGGGGGGGTCCGAGAGTCATCGTCTTTGACTTTTGGAATTACCATTATGACGGCAAAAGACGAACAGCACAGTGAAAGACATGCGGCATAAACATCTCGGACAGCCAGACGACAACTTCAAACTTTGTTCGTCATTTGAAGAGCCATTCTGCCCAGTAAGTGCTTGCCAATTAGCTAATATTATCTGGTTAGTCGGTAGTTAGCTAATGTTAGCTTGATACGATACGGGGGTGGGGTGGGGTGGGGGAGTCTGTTTGGTGGAACTTGGTTTTTTAATTTATTTGCTAACATTAACCCCAGAAAATGTGAGCGAACATTCCGACCGGTTCATGACAACACCAGCTGTACGTTTTATGAATGAGCAACACAGGTTTAAATGAGCTAAATAGGTGATTTTGGCCGCTACGTTGTTTAATGTGTGTGTGTGTGTGTGTGTGTGTGTGTGCATGCGCGCGCACATGGGGGTTGTCCCTGCAAAGTAAACATTGCAGCGATGAAGTCAATGTTTATCGACAGTTACTTATATCTTGTTTTTTTTACTTTATAAAAGATCAGATTCTGCAGATAAAATTACAATTATAAGGTGACTTGACTTGACCTATTACAGGACTTGACATAACCTGTGACTTGACTTGACTTGACTTGCCCAAGAAAAAATTACTTGGGACTTACTTGAGACTTGAAGATTAAGACTTGAGACTTGCACATGGGACTTGGTCCCATCTCTGTCCAAACCTACCTGGCCCTATGTGGAAAAGTAATTGCCCCCAAAACCTAATAAGTGGTTGTGCCATCCTTGGCAGTAACAACTGCAATCAAGCGTTGGCGATAACTGGCAATGAGTCTTTTACATTGCTGTAGAGGAATTTTGGCCCACTCCTCTTTACAGAATTGTTTTAATTCAGCAACATTCGAGGGTTTTGGGCATGAATGGCCTGTTTAAGGTCATGCAACAGCATCTCATTCGGAGTTGAGTCCGGACTTTGAGTAGCCACTCCAAAACCTTCATTTTGTTTGATTTTTTTAAAAGGAGCAACAAGCAAAATTCATCATTTCTAGACTGATTGAAGGAATTAAAAAATTGCTATGTGAAGAACTAGAGGTGTAATTTCATCTGGACTATAGCATGACGTCACACAACCTCTCTCAGCCCATTGTTTACAAGCTGGTCCAGCTGCGTGTTCATGTACGTTCATGTGAATCCACCCCCGCCTCGGAGCCCTTGGCCATCCCTCCCTATAAAAGGCTACAGCTAGTGAGCAATGGCAGCACTTATTTTCGAAGCGGAGAACGGAACGAAACCGGGACTAACCGGTGCTTCCTCCTCAGGCTTCACTTCACTCAGCTGCCCCACAGATCCGCTGCCTCTCCCACTTTAACCTCAATAACAATCTGGAGCTAGCTGGGAGCAGCTGGCGAGGCATTAGCCACAACATGAAAGGAGGGAAGCACAGCCAGTTAGCCTCAGCTAGTTTCCCAACTAGCCCCAGCTGGGATCCAACCGGAGCACTGAGCCCTGGTTTGTTATTCAGGTTAATGTGGGAAGAAGCAGCGGGTTTCTCGGGCAGCTGAGTGAAGCTGGGTGAAGTGGAGGCTGTGGAGGAAACACCGGGATGGGTCAATGTCCAGAGCTCCCGGTGTTAGCACTAGCCGGAATCCAGCGATGGCTCTAGCCGAGTTGGCTGCTACTGGCTACTGGAGTAACTTACAGCTATGGTGCATCATCATTGAAGTAGGCAGGGGAATAGCTAAACACAGCAGAGACCGAGACATCGCTAACTGCTAGATGACGCGAGTGTGAGGGGTGGAGAGCAGAGGTAGAGGGAGGAGTAGCTCATGACACACTTTGTTTTGGTCTACAGGCAGTGCACAACAGCAAACCTAGCGGTGAAACGATTTCGCTTTTTGCCCCTTTAAGCCATTCAGAGGTGGACTTATGGGTGTGTTTCGGATCATTGTTTGGTGCATAACCCGAGTGCGCTTGAGCTTGAGGTTACAAAATGAAGGCCGGACATTCTTCTTCAGCATGAATTCAGAGCAGAATTCACGGTACCATCAATCAGGGCAAGTCGTCCAGGTCCTGAAGCAGCAAAGCAGCCCCAGACCAATTACTTTATCACATAGGGGCAAGTAGGTTTGGATAGCTTTATTCCCTTAATAAATGAAATAAAAAAAACTGCATTTTGTATTTACTCTGGTTATCTTTGTCTGATATTATAATCGGTTTGATGATCTGAAACATTCAAGTGTGACAAATATGCAATATAAGAAAAATCAGGAGTTCTACATCAACTCCACTGGTTTCCCATCAAACACCTTATTAACTATAAAATCCTCCTCCATACATTTAAGGCCATCCATAACCTCGCTTCCTCATACCTCTCTGCCATCAATATCCCCACCCGGTCTCTCAGGTCTGCCTCCTCCATCAGCCTGACTATCCCCCCCACCCAATCTGTCCATCATGGGGTCCAGAGCCTTCAGCCGCTCTGCCCCTCGTCTCTGGATCTCCCTCTCCCCTGACATCAGGAACATTGACTCCGTTTTAGTTTTCAAGTCCCACCTCAAAAACTATCTGTTCAGGCAGGCGTATGAGTGTTAATGTTTCCTCTGTCTTTTAATGTTCTGCTTCAAACTCTGCACTGTTTTTCTGTTTTATTTTAGATGTGTTTTAATTGTATTACCTGTATTTTCTGATTGTTGTACAGCGACCTTGAGTGCCATGAAAGGCTCCTTATAAATAAAATGTATTATTGCTATTACTATTACTATTGTTATTATTATTATTATCATCATTATTATTATTATAAATTAGGTTTTAAGAGAAACACAATGTGCATTGTTTTTGGAAATATGTTCTTTGATAAATACTCTCTAGAAGTGCACATTTTAACTTTTTTCCCCATGGTCTAGTGTTAAACAAATGTTATCGCCCAGCGAACCACTGAAGTTTCTCTTACAGTTTACATCCATGTCTGTGAATACATGGATGCTTCACACGCACAGAAGATCTATACAAACAGCAGTTTCAAGGTGGATACTTAAGATGAGTGTCACCAATTAAGTATCTGACCAAGTCTCCCCTTCTGTTCCTGAAATACAATGTTCAGTTATGGCTACAAAAGTGTTTTTGCATAACATTATGATGTCACAGTGAAGCTGTCCTTTTGGATATATAATGTCATCACATCACATCATAATTTTATACATTCTATATAAATTCTGTCATACTTAGAATATGGATTCCTGAATTATGGTCAAACACATATTTTGTGAGGTCACAGTGACCTTGACCTTTGACCACCAAATTCTAATCAGTCCAAGTGGACATTTGTGTCAAATTTGAGGAAATTCCCTCCAGGTGCTCTTAAGATATCACATTCACAAGAATGCAACAAACAAGGTCACAATGACCCTGACCGTTGACCACCAAATTAAAATCAGTTCATCCTTGAGCCTGGGGGAACGTTTGTGCCCATTTGTCCCCCCAAGGCATTCTTGAGATAATGTATTCAAGAGAATAAGATGGACTTATGCCCATACCTCCAGAAAACCTGAAAACATAATGCGGCCACGACAATCAACGGCATGGAAGCATAAAGAGCAAATGAAAATTGGAATAAATTGTAATATCAAATTGCAATACATATAGAATCTCAACACTTAAGAATCAAGATACATATTGAATTGACACCCTAAGTATGGTGATAGTATCAAATCAGGAGGTAAGCATATTGTCCCCGCCCTAATTATTCATCAGGGCCAAGATTTAGTTCAGAATAGGTATTATAATACAAACACAACACTTTTTGAAGGCAACTGACTCCTGTCATTTTTTTTCTATTTTAGTTAGTTTTGCTTAAAAACAATATAATTTCAGTTAGCTTTAAGTTTATTTTCAAAAGTTTTTATTCTTTTTATTTCAGTTAACTAATGTTTTTCATACCTAGTTTTGGTTTTCAGTTCAGTTTTAGTTGACTATAATAACCTTTGAGTTAACATGGACAGTTCTTTTCTTGGTAAAGCCCGTACAAAACTCCACCAATCAGTGCTAAACACACAAATCACAACTAGTAGCAGACTTACAATCTGTTTCTCTGTGTACTTATTGGAGCTCAGCAGGTTGACTGCCTCCATGTGTCCAAAGTCAATGTCATGGCCGAGCAGGAAGATGAAGAGCAGCTTACAGACATATTTCTTCTTGCTGTAGCCATCAAGAGCCTTGTCCCCTTTAAACTTGGAGCGAATGTTGGCCAGCTCTTTATTAATCCGCTTGATCTCAGCTTCCTTGCTCTTACCTGACAGGGGCAGAGGTAGAACAATGTTAACATTTGAATCATGACCATGATCAACCAGGCTATAAAAGACTGTTTTATTCATTTTTAAAAAAATATTATTGTAGTACACTTTGAGAATCAACACAGAATCTATCTGGAAAACAAGTGTTCAGGGCAGGGCTCCGCGGTATACTGGTTCGTACCGAAAACCGGTCTTTATTTTCGATATGATATGAATTTTTCATATACTGCAATACCAGTGAATAGCCCAAACAACGTCCAGAACGTGTGCGGCGGTAAAGTGTTTCAGCTGGGACCCATTTTCACACTGCAAACCTGCTAGAGCCATAGAGCAAAGTTTAGAGGCTAGAATGCCTGCCAGAGAGAGTTCTGTAAGCGAAGCACCTGTACACTTTGCTGAAAGAACACGATGACGTAGAGGAACTAATATATATATAAAAAAAGCAGTGTTTCCCCTATATGGAATTAAAAAAAAAAAAAAAAAAAAAAAAAAAAAAAAAAGTTTCCATCTTAGCTGCCATCTGATTGGCTGCAGACAATCCCCTCTTAGAAAATATGCATTTGTAAATAGGGCTGCCACTAACAATTATTTTCATTGTCGACTAATCTGTCGGTCCAGGCTACCTGTAGCACTTATGGATTCATTTTTATCAACAATTTTAACTTATTTTGGAACCGGTCCTCTTTTCACAGGGCTAACAGGCTTCACCCGAGCAGGCTGGGCAGCCACATGTTAGCAGCTAACATTCAGCATGCTGTTCAGTGTGCCCCATGTGACTGACATACATTTGAAGCACACGCCCCCCTGCTTTCCTCTCTGGTTCATCCCCAATCCACTCCCACATCCATATCCATCCCAGTCAGACTTTCAAACAGATTTAACAGACCAGCTTCACCATGGATCAATAGCAACCCAAAAAACTTAGTTCCCCTCACACCTACTCCACACTCACCACACTGTGATGATGAGCATATGTTAGGCACGAACATTAACTTGGCATTGCTGAACATGCACTCCCTTTTAAATACTTTTACTTTTATCATAAATTACCTGATTTTAGATAACAAGTTGGACAGTATTCTTTTAACAGAGACATGGCTTGGCACTGATGCACCTGTTGTTCTCACGAGGCCTGCCCACATAATTTTATTTTTTTTTATTTTCTACTGGGGGGGTAAAAGAGGAGGCGGAACTGCTTCAGTCACTAAAAACTCACTGCACTCTACTGAAGTTTCTTTTAACAGCTACTCATCATTTGAGTATCATGCCTTTGTTTTTAGCAGTCCTCCTATTCTTTGCACCACAGTTTACAGACCACCCCACCCCACCATGCCACCTCTTTTATCACTGATTCTTCAGAACTACTAAAGCCCTTTTCACACAGAGCGCGCAAAGCGCAGACCTCCGCCTACATTCATTGTGTATGTGCTACCGTGGGGCAAGAGCGCACCGCTCTGCCGGCGAGCGGCGTGCAAGAGGGCGCATGCTGCGGCGTCTGCACGCCGCCAGCCTGCGCTCGAATTGAACATTTTTAATTTAACCGCAACGCGCTCTGACGACACCTCGGCGCGTCCAATAGCAGAGACAAGCCTGAAGTAGACCCGGAAGCGGTCGACAAGGAGCTGTAGCTCCTGAACGAGCCTGTACTCACCCAAATCCTGTCTTGCACGCCTTGCTCTCCGCTTACTCTGCGCCCTACCCTGCGGTTGGCGCGCGAAAATCGCGCTCTGTGTGAAAGAGCCTTAACAATCGTACACACCACCTATAACAGAATTTTAATAACTGGTGATTTTAATATACATGTTGATAATACCTCGGAAACAATGTCCAGAGAATTTTAAACCTTTTAACCTGCATGGATTTTAAACAGCACGTCACACAGCCAACTCACAACAGAGGACACACCCTGGACCAGGTCATAACCTATGGCCTGTCCACTGGTGTGTCCTCTGTTGTTGACCTGGCTGTGTCTGACTACTACTGTGTGTATTTTAACATCACCAGTTTTAGCCATCAGGAGGCCCCGGTGAAAACATTGAGGAAACGCTACCTAACTTCTGAAGTGGCTGCAAATTTTATCAAGATTTTACAGAGCACTCCTGCTGAAATTTTACCTGAACCCTGTGATTTTATTGTGGACAATTTCAACATTAAATTAAAGTCAAGACTTGACTCAGTGGCTCCATTTTTAATAAAAACAATAAAAACAAAACCTACACTCGTGGAGAAATGATAACATCAAAAGACTGAAAAGAAAATTCAGGAGTGCAGAGAGGAGGTGGAGAAAAACTAAACTGACAGTTCATTTTTGAAATATTACGCGAACAACTCAAATCCTACAATAAAACAGCCAAACAGGCAAGAATATCCCACTTTTCACAACTCATTTCTGATCATAAAAAAAAAACAATCCCAAATTTCTTTTCTCCACCTTCGATCTTTTAACCAGCACCAATTTTAATAAACCATACAAGATTTCAACAGACGCCCTCTGCGAGGACTTTGCAGACCACTTCAGAAGTAAAATCAATGATATCAGGTCCAGTCTTTTATCCCAAGAATCTAATTTTTAACACACCTGGATCATTGCTTTTACCTGAGGAAACACTGGAGAGTTTTGCCCTGGTTGATGCAAGGACACTTGGTCGAGTTTCCTCCCTAGTTAAGCCCACAACCTGCCTTTTAGATCCGATTCCCACATCACTTCTAAATACATTTTATGGATTCTTTGAAGAACAGATTTTAAATATAGTAAATTACTCTCTCCAGATGGGTGTCTTCCCCGCTGCCTTCAAAACAGCAGTGGTGAAGCCCCTTCTGAAGAAGAGTAATTTAGATCCCAACATTTTTAATAATTACCAACTTACCGTTTTTAAGTAAGATTTTAGCAAAACTGTTTTTTAATCAAGTACGTGATTTTTTAAAAAGAAACAGTATTTTAGAGAAATATCAATCTGGTTTTAGGATGAATTACAGTACCGAGACAGCCCTTTTAAAGATTTCGAATGATGTCAGGCTGAATGTTGATTCAAAAAAACTCACAGTCTTGGTACTACTGGATCTAAGCGCCGCCTTCGATACAGTAGATCAACACATTTTATTAAACAAATTCAGAGACCTGATGGGCCTTTCTGGTACTGTTTTTAACTGGTTCAGCTCTTATCTCACAGATTGTTGTTTCTTAGTAAGTATGGATACATGTTCCTCCAGAACACATGAAATCAGGTGTGGGGTGCACCAAGGGTCAATTTTAGGTCCAATCCTTTTTAATCTATACATGCTTCCCCTTGGGGATGTCATCAGGAGGCATGGCATCAGCTTCCACAGTTACGCAGATGACACACAGCTGTACATCGCCGTGTCTCCTGATGACACAGGGCCAACAGATACCCTTTTTAACTGCATTTTAGATATCAAGTCATGGATGGCAGGGAATTTCCTACAGCTCAATCAGGACAAAACAGAGGTTTTAATTATTGGTCCTGAAGGCAAGAGAGAGAAACTTTCACCAAAACTACAAGATTCTAAATCTTCACAATGTGTAAAGAACCTGGGTGTCAATTTTGACTGTGAGCTTAATTTTATTCCACACATCAAAAATGTAACAAAGATAGGTTTTTATCATCTTAAGAATATAGCCAGAGTCTGCCCGTTTCTCTCTCAGGCTAAAACAGAGGTGCTGATGCATGCTTTTATCTTTTGTCATTTAGATTACTGTAATGCCCTGCTCTCTGGTCTTCCCAAAAAGACAATCTCTAATCTGCAGCTACTCCAAAACTCAGCCGCACGAGTGCTGACGAGGACCAGAGGGCGGGCGCATTACACCAGTTTTAAAATCGCTGCATTGGCTCCCCATGTGTTTCAGGATCGATGTTAAGGTTCTTTTATTAGTTTAAACGTCTTAATGGTCTTGGGCCATCTTATTTATCTGACCTGCTTTTATCATATCAACCCTCGCGGATCCTGAGGTCCTCCGGCACCGGCCTTTTAATTGTTCCAAAAGTCAGAACAAAAACCCACGAGGATGCTGCATTCAACCATTATGGCCCTCACTTATGGAACAGCCTGCCAGAGAACATCAGGACTGCAGAGACTGTTGATGTTTTTAAAAGGAGGCTCAAGACTCACCTCTTTAATTTAGCTTTTAACTGATTTCTTTTACTTTTAATTCTTCTCTTATATGTTATTTTTACTTTCTAATGATTTTGAATGATTTATTTTTAAATCATTATGCATTTTATTATCATTTAGTTTCTAAATCTTCATTTATTTATTTACTTATTATTATTAATATTATTTTAATCTTTTTTCTAATCCTACATTTTTATGTAGTGTCCTCAGTAGAGGAGGGACAGAGAGCAGGATGAATGACTGATTTTGATGTTTGTCTTCATGCTGAGATAACGGTACTTTCTTCACTCAGTATTGTGATGTCAGGAGGAATATTTATATTCCAGTGAGATTTTATTGAGTTTTAAATAGTGACTTTCTTGTTGTAAACATGACTGTTGCTGCCATGGACTGTATAAAACTACATCCTGTATAACTGACCTATAAGGAAAGCATCAGGAGGTGAGGTGTGTGCATGTGTGTGTGTGCGGAGGAGAGGAGAGAGGGAGATGCTGGTAGAGAGATAGTGTGTGTTGTTAGATACTGTTAATGTCACTTATTATGCTTCTGTGCATTGATAGCTCTTTTTTTATTCTGTTTTTGCATCACGTTGAGGAGGGCCATGCCTGTATATATAAATACAAATATATGTATGCAAAAAAAAAAAAAAAAAAAAGTGGATCAGATCTGGTTTTGATATGCGGCCCAGTTGAAATAGTAGCCTAATTGAATAGCCCTGCTATAGTTTGTTTGTTTTGTTAGCTCTAAGAACACATCAAAAATAGGCTAACTGTAAGCCAATCTTATATAATTATAAACGTGGACTTAAAATCATTGTTTTATTTTATGGCCTTGCTCCCCTGGCTTTTGGCCTTTCTGCCCTCAAAAAATTGACAACACGAAAGGCCAAGTGGCCTCGCCCCTAAAATGACAAATTTCTAGGCCTGGTACTGACCAAATGTGAAGTCGATCTAACTTGATGACTAGAGTCAAGACTATGGGAGTCAGTTAAAGTGAATTGTACTTGCACAGTAAAATCAAAAAAGGTGACTTCCTGTGGTGTTTGGGGTATACCTACCTATAAGCCAACAGTCTTAAACTTGGGTTTTAAGATGGACAGTGATTTTAAATTGGATCAGCAAATTAGCTCTGTAGTGAAGTCCAGCTTTTTTCAAATTAGACAGCTGGCTAAGGTGAAACCTTTCCTTGCACATCAGCACTTTGAAACAGTAATCCATGCCTTCATTACATCTCGGCTGGATTACTGTAATGCACTTTATTTTGGAGTTAGCCAGTCCTCCCTCGCACGTCTCCAGTTGGTGCAAAACGCAGCTGCCGCCTGTTAACTGGAGTACGTAAGAGGGAGCACATAACTCCCATCCTGGCCTCCCTCCACTGGCTGCCTGTGCACTTTAGAGTCCATTTTAAGATTATTTTATTAGTTTTTAAATCTTTAAATGGTCTGGCCCCGCCCTACCTCTCCGAGCTTCTTCACCCCTACGCTCCTGCTCGGTGCCTCAGGTCAGCTGATCTGCTGCTCCTGGAGGTACCGAGGTCCAAACGGAAGCTCAGAGTGGACAGAGCTTTTTCTGTTGCCGCTCCTAAATTGTGGAACGAGCTACCCCTCCACATTAGACAAGCCTCCTCACTGTCCATTTTTAAAACTTGTCTAAAAACCCATTTTTATTCCTTGGCTTTCAACTCCGCATGAGACTCTGCTTCTGTTTTAGTGTTTCATGGTTTGTTTTATTTATTGTTTTATTGTTTTTAAATTATTTTAAAAACAATAAACAATTATTTTAGTGTGTATTTCTTGTAAATTGTTTTATGTCCCTGTGTTGTTCTTGTCTATTTATGTACAGCACTTTGTTTCAGCCGTGGCTGTTTTAAAGGGCTATATAAATAAAGTTGAGTTGAGTTGAGTACCCCCAAGAGGCTTTTTTGATACATAAACCTAACAAGTTTCATAAATCTGTGTTAAACTAGTCCATACCCATTAGTAGCTTTGTCACCTTCTATCTATGCCAATCCTCAATGCTTACGTGCAGTTTCACATAGACTGACCACATCAGTGAGTAGAAAAATGTGTGACAGACAGAATGCCTGACTGACGGAATGACACACTGACAGTTTCCTTGATTATGTACAGCATAGACAGAAGCTCAGTTTTAGTTAGTTTTCCAACTTTTGAGGGAACTTTAGATATTGGTCCCTAGATTATGTTCACGTTTCAAGTTTCATGCAGATCAGTAAAACTTCCTAGGAAGAGATCGATTTTAAGTGTTTTTCAAAAAATTCAAAATGGCGGAAAATCTATATAACCTAAAGTTGTGGACTCTTGACACAAATTTGTTCCTCATGAGGAGAGGCATCTCTGTGCAAAGTGTCATGTCTCTACGACATACGGGGCATGAGATATGCCTATTGAGCCAATTTGCAACACCCAAGCATGAGACCCATATAAGATGTCTATTTTCACCACTTCCAATGCATGTTAAGTTTTGTGAGTTTTTGAGCATGTAAAGGCCATTTGAAATGTGTCTGATTGTGGAATATAAAAATGACAGATAATCTTAGCTATTTCAGTGGTGCCTTGTACTACCTTCCATGCTCAAGCCCTGTGTACCAAAAAGAAAAATTAGTTTGCTGCCCCAGTGTGAGTGACTTAAGTCCTGTTTCCACCGAGTGGTACGGTATGGTATGGTACGGTACGGTTTGGTTCAGTGCGCTTTTTTTTTTCTGTTTCCACTGCGAAAAGTTGTGGATAGTACCACTGGAACCATTCCTAACCATTACCATTTTTGGTCCCCACTTCTGTTGGGGTACCTGGCGCACAGATCAAGTACTAAAAGGTGGAGCTGTAAACACTTCAGTCCATTGATTGGTCAACAGTGGACCGTCACTCTGCTCAGGTCTGAGTTGTGGCTGGTTTCGAGGCAGAAGCCACTGTTCATGTTGAGTTTAATTAGTAAACTGTAAATATGCAATTAAAGGATGTTTTGCTGCCTCTTGCAGCAGCTGACGTCGGGGAAAAAATAACTTCATTCACTGGGCCAACTGCCGGGATTTTTAAGGTGGAGCATTAACTCGTAATGTTACTCAATGCACAAGCTGACGACATGACTCAATCAACACACCTTAAATATTCCATATGATAACTTTGACCACTGCTTTAGTTTTTAAATAACATACACTTTTAGTAATGAGTGGATCTTCAAGCGTTAATATGTATTAATTTCTGCCAGGTTATGTGTACAGCATATATTCTAATCCTCACTCAGAGAAAAGAAATGGGTCGCATAGAGTCGAGCCAACGCAACACTAATCCCCTGAGCTTGACTGAGAAGGACTAAATGCACAAACCCGCCATTTTTAAATATCCCATTTAGAGACTCTTATTGCAGTCTATTTTGTTTTGAGCTATTTTGTTTTGAAAGTGTTGCTGTGCAGTCTTGTTCTGTGGACAATAAACGGGGTGCAGACTTCCCTCTGTGTCACCGATAATGAGGAAATACAGTGAGTGCTGGATGGAGCAGTGAGTGACAACAACCCCACCCACATTTAAACGTACGGTTTGAAGTGGAAACGCTAGGGCCTAGGTACCATGTCTGAAGGGTACTTTCGGTTCCAAAGGTACCATACCGAAAATGTTTGGTGAAAACGGGGCTTCAGTCACTCCATCTTAAAGCTACTTGAAAGCAGCAGGGATAAGGGGGCAGGCTAAGGCTTCGGGCAAATGGGATGATGTGGCTGAATATGCTTTAGCATGTTGGATGTGTTTACACTATCATATCCTACACTGGTGGAGCAACGGCAACACACCGTCATTGTCTTCTATACATCTCTCTCTCTGTTGCTGTTGTAGCTGAGCCGGAACTCACAGGTAGGTCTTCCAGCGCCACCATTTCATTTGCAGCCACCACAGTGACACTGACTCATTCTCCAATCCACTTCTTGTGGTAACCTTAGCTCCTGCTGCTAACTCATCATGTTATATTAGCCTGTGTCTGTATTAACATAGCTGGAAGCTCAAAATGGGCATAGACTCTCATTTCCCGGCGCAGCACAGGGTGGCGAACCCCGCGCAGAGCTAGTTTCAAGCAGCGCAACCCGAGGCGCGCTCAGTTTGGTACTTTGGCAGACCGAGGTGCGCTGAGATGGGTGTGGCGGCGCAGCAGGGGGAGGTGTCGACAGATCCAGCTTGGCGCAGTGACAGTTTCGTGCCAAAAGGCTTCACCGAAGGTGCGCTAAAAGCTCGCCAACTGAAACCAGGTCTACTGTCAGCGCAGGTGGAGCACAGCCGGTGTAAGCCAAAGTTTGGCTGACCGGCGGACATTGCGCACACGTCACCAAAACCTCACAGGCAGGTTTACAGAATGTCAGGCACATTAACAATTCAATAAATAGCCACAAATACCACTATTCAATGCAACTATCTGCAATCAGCACATAAATGTATCTCTATATCAACTGTCCAGTCACATCTGATGTCAGATCCAAGGGGATTGGCACCGTTTGGCACACACAATGGAAACTTGGGCATTAACAACTTTGATTTTTTTTCAGGTCGACTTATCTGTCAATAAAGTCGAAGTTGAGTCGACAAGTCATTTGATGACGTCATCACATTGACACAGCGGAGGAAAGTGAAGTATCTCCATACATGTGATGTGTGTCTGTGAAGGCCCGAACATACTCAGGTGGAACGTACGTGGAATGGACTCTGTGGAGGTCCGCGCAGACTCAAAGCTGACATCCGCAAGCCCTGTGCATGCAAAGCTCAAGGCCAGAACATACTCGGGCGGTCGTAAAATCTGAGCTTTGCGTGCACAGGGCTTGCGGACGTCCGCTTTGAGTCCTCGTGGACCAACTCTCTATTTTATGCGGCTCTTCTATTTTTGTTGCGCTACGCTCCCCTACGCGACCCTCCAGCAGATAAAAACTACATGAAATAGTGTGCTAAACGAGCACAATATGTTTTTAAATGAATAAACCATTATCAGAGGTGATATGTGATGATTTCTTTTCATGCATTTACCCATGTTTATCCGTGACATTGTGTAAATGTCCGTGGCGGACATTTGAAAGCGAGTAGATGACAAACAGCACAGTAAAATTGTAGACTAATTTGTGTGTAGCGTTAGCATGTTTCCACTAATTACTTGGACTGATCTAATGTTAGTAGTGTTAGCTTTGCAAGCGAAGGCTGCAGGTAACAGCTTTGCTGTGTTAGGATTATGTTATGTCTTCACTGTGTGTCTTCACATAAAAGAATACTCGATGATTTGGGAGTTATGCCCTTTCTGTATCATTTTCATATTGAGACAACATGATCGATATCTTTTTTTGTGTCTGTACGTCCAGTGGCTGGGTCTCAGCGGTTAGCATTGCGCTGATAGAGGGTCAGTACGTCCTGCGCTGTGATCCACGGAGGGATACACCGGTGAGCAGGCACACACCGGTGAGCAGGCACAGACGTAGCTTGTAAACAAAACTCAGCTGTTTATTTAGCCTAGCAATTTCTCCAGACTATCGTAGCTGCAATGGACGACTTTGAACGCGATTTCGAAGAGTTTCTTGTAGCGGATACAGATCTAGAGCCATACCTGTTTGAGCCGGAGTACACAGATGAGGAACTCCATGTGTTGAATGTAGGGCTGCAACGAGTGGCATATTTTACTATCCGAGTGTTTGGGGTCACTATTCGAGTAGTACTCGAGTACTCATTAACCGACGGGGGGGGGGGTGAGCGGAGCGCATGTAGAAGGGGAGCGGCGAGGAGCGCGGAGCGGCATGTGGGAGGAGAGCGGAGCAGCCGAAGACAGCCGTCCTGTTAGATCACTTAGAATTAAGAGGGGAAACTGCCTGCCACGTAAATCGGACAGTAAAGTAACACACTTTTTTCATAATAACACACTTTTTATTTTAATTAAACAGCTGAAACAGTTGTCCATACAGTGTTATATTTTTCCTCATAGATCCTTCCTCAAATCACTTGCAATTAAAAGAGCCAAAAAAAAAAAAAGAAAGAAAGTAAAAAAGAATTATGCCACGGAATTAAATTGTCCCATTAATAGACTGGGCCGTCCACACCAAGAACTATAACTATAAATATAACTATAAATATACAGTTTTAAAAATCGTTCTAAACTCAAGTGTTTGGCAGCGTCCACACTACAACTATAACGACAACGATAGTGGTGGACGATATCGTTTGGATCACTTTCAGAGCGATTTGATGAATGATAGAAACACTGACAGCCAATCAAAATCCATCCGAAATGACAGGTCGAGACATTCATCACGTCATGTATACCCACTAAGAAAGCTCCAGGATTCCATACACCCACTTAAACATGTGCAAAGATCCGTAACAATATAGTTTTGTGACAGAACCTTAACTTCAGTGATTTTGTTTTGCAAACACCGGGTAAATAACTGCAATAAAATACATTTTGCAGGGGAATGCGTCTCCTCTTTTCCCCTCCATTCATAAAATTCAGGAGCCAGGATGAAGTTACTGATGGGGGCAAATCTTTATTATGCAACATAGGTTCACACAGTGAGTTATAAAGAGCGTGCAGCCGTGTGTAATTGTCGCGCGTAATGACAGCTCGTCGCCGGTGAAACACAATAAACTGCACGTCTTCATTCATGTTTGTCTCATGACAGACGGAGCGGCGGGGGGGGTATCCGAGTAGGTGAAATGGCACTCGGATGCCGGCCAAGCCGAGCGAGTACTCGAGTACTCGGATATCGGCTACAGCCCTAGTTGAATGCTGAGCAGGCGAGCAGAGAGGCTGAATCCTCCACTCCCATTTTGCTGCACAGAATGGGATTCGGTGCTACCATCGTTGGGGAGAAAAACCGCCGCAGAGAGTGCATCACAAGGAATGAAAACTTTGCAGCAATCACTAACTTAATCCTGCCGTGATTGAAACTTTTTTTCCATGTTCCTAAGATGAACTGGAAAAAACGCCCCAGGCCTGCAGGAGCTGATGGACAGCTTTCAGTCAAGTGAGTAATATCGTCCGAGTCGTCTCTTTGTTTGCCTTTACCGAGTGACCTACCATACCTGTCCCAGAGCCAGCTGCAGCTGTTGCTCACCGGTGTATTCCTCCGCGCAAAATGTACTGACAGTGCCATGCTAACCGCTGTTCTCAATATGAAAATGATAGAGAAAGGGCATAACTCCCAAATCGTCGGAGTATTCTTTTCACATAATAATGCAGGCTCAGCAGATGACTTGTTAACTATTCATTCCTCCTTACACCGAATGTACATGGCTACTTCTCATTGTTTCCAGTAGCACAACAACGGTTACTAGATTACCGAGAATAACTTGAGGCTCACACTACTACGGGAGCCTTAGTAGGTCAAAATACACAACAGATTAGATTAGATCAGAACAGAAACACGACAGGAGAATTTACTGAGTAATTTTGCTGTTACCACTAATTACTTGGACTGACCTGATGTTAATTAATCCTCTCGCTCTCCAAAACAAATGCCGGCTACAGTCAGAATTTTACGACACCAGGCTGTGGGTGTCATACCGCCTTGACCAAAGGGGCACTATAATCAACGAAAACGAAAAGTTCCACACAGCTGCTTTAAGACAAAACCGTTTTCATCAATATATGTGTGCGAAACACCATACAGTCTCACTGAGGGATTCTTAATTTTTTTTTTAAAGTTAATTTTAATTTTATATACTTTACTCATCCCCCCTGAGGGGAAATTCAATTTTTCACTCTGTTGTCATTAACACACAGGTCCGAAATACACATCTGCACAAACAGGACCCATACAAACACAAAGTGGAGAGATGTCAGAGTGAGGGGGCTGCCCTGGTCAGGCACCCCGAGCGGTTGGGGAGTTTTTGGTGCCAACAGCAGGCACTTCTGCTCTTCTGTCCAGTTCAGCTTTCTTGTTCTTTTTTTCTCCATTTCATTCGTTGTTTTGGTCATTCTGCCAAATCAAACCGCCTTTTACAAGGAGGCCAGCAATTACAGTAATTGCTGACAGCTGAGTCTGCGTCCACCATTAATATCACATAGATTAAGTAGTAAAATTGCCAGCATGGTGAGTAAACATAACAATAAGCAAATCAATATGATAATTGGCATGTGAATGAGGTACGTTCAAACATTTTGAAGCTGTGCAACAGTTAATTTAAATTTGTTGAGTTTCATAATCTAGACAAAATTATTTTCACGATTACACATTTTTTTAATAGTCTACAGTCTAAGGTCTATGATCGGCTGATTTCACTGTCCATTCATTACTAGGAGCGCCTCTTTTTTTTCTTTTTGTTACAACCAATCACAGCTTTTAGAAGACTGTGTCATACCTAGCAACGGGGTCAACCACACCTCCTCACTAAGATAAACGTTTTTGTCCCCTCCTTGCTCAGAGCTGCTCTCAGACCCTTCCTGAATCACTCTTAAGCTAAGATTCCTTGCTAGGAATTTTTAGGCTAAGTTAGGAGCTCTCTGAGAGGACTCTGAGAATCCTTATGAATACAGGCCCAGGTCTATACCTTGTCCTTTTATTAAACAAACTAAATAGTAGGGCTGCACGATTCTGGAAAAAATTAGAATCACGATTTCTTGGCTTATAATTGAGATCACGATTCTCTCACAATTTTTTTCAACATAAAGATTTATTGTGCTTATTTCCTGATACAAAAGGAAAAGTAACAAAAATTATAAATAATAGAAAAATATCATTAAATAACAAAACCTATGATTGTGCCTGATACAAGAGACACAAGGCACATAAACTCTGGTCAGCAGAGGGGGAACACTCCTGTTTTTAGCTTAAATGCAACAGCTGACAGTCTGACAATGACCGCAAAAACAATAAACTTTAGTCTCTTGTCTTTCTTACAGCTTTTGAACAATTTTGACAACGATATTAATCTTGAATAAGATTTTTCTGAGGTAGGTATTCCAGGCCAGGAATTAAGTCATTTTTAGGGCAAGGCCACTTTGGCCTTTGATAAATACAAATTTAATGGGGCATCACGGCCAAAATGTGGGGCACCAATGGCGCAATAACAATATGTGCTAATTACAGTGAATGAAGACAAAACAATATATGTGTTGAAAAACAGTTCTGAGTATATTAAAACTGTGAACTGGGGTCCGTTTCACAAAGCAGGTTTAGTGAAAACTCAGAGTCTGTTAACCCTGAAATGACTGAAACTCTGAGTTTTCCGTTTCAAAAAGGGAGGTAACTCAAACCAGAGAAAGAGGGGTAACTCTAGCCTGTTTCAGAGACAGAGGTAACTTAAGCTCTCGGTCAGTTACCGCAGTAACAGACTCTATGAACCTAACCTGGTCGGGAGCAGGTTTTTCTCAATGAACCTCGAGTTTCTCTCTGTCTCCGCCCTCTTTCAGAGCCACACACTCCATTTGATTTCCTCATTCATTCAGTCAGCAGGCGAGTTTTGGCGTAGCATAGTTCTGCCGTCTGTCATTTAAAAAAATCATTAAGAAAATCAGAGTCAGTATATTAGAAGTCCGTTAGGCACAGTAGGTGGCAACTTTGTTCACTAACGTGTCCTTTTGATAACGATCCCGTGGATGAAGGTGCAGCATTACTGCGCAGAGAATAAATATTCGTCGGGAGATGGTTATCAGACCGCGCATAGATGTCTAGCATTTCCACACAGTTATCTTTTTGAGCTGTACCGTTTCACGTCACAGTCCATCGTCTACATACACAACCTAATCCGTGCTTACATTTACAACATTACCAATCGTCATGCTCTCATCCCAGCAGATAGTGTGTGTTGCGCTGCGTTTCTTTGCGAATGGAAGTTTTTTGTACAATGTCGGAGATGCTGAGCACTTGAGTAAGGCAACTGTATGCAGGGCGGTCAGAATGTGCTCGTTTTAGAGGCATCTGCCTTCTTCTGTTGGCTGAGTAGAAGTCTGTGTTAGTTTAAATAGGCTTAATTATTTAACAGAACATGATATAGATGAGAAGACATTTATGTGTGTGAAAACAGCATTATGTTGGGGATAAAACAACTGCACAGTCAAACAGCCACGTTTACTTTACAGTGTAAAACGTGATCAAAATGAGGTATCCCCATGAGATTATGCCGAGGTCTTACCTGTTTGAACAATGTTTTTATATTTCATCCTAAACTGCTGCCAAATGCGCTTCTCCCCCGCGGGATTGCACCTAATTGAAATAAATTAATAGGCTACCATTCCAGCAGTTTTCCCCAGTTATATTATTGTGATTGCAAAGCCTATGCACTTCTTTTTGAAAACGTGTTCAAACTCTCCGTATGAGCGCATTAAGATTTCTAATTCTAGTGGGGTGAAAAACGCAACCTTCCTCTTCCCCGTTGCCATGGTGAGTCGTCGAATCGGGGCTCCATTGATTGATTTTTATAGTTGTGGTGCACGCGCTTAACTCCAGGTGAAACTACTCCGAGTTGATTAAACTGATTCAAATCAGCTGTTCTGGAACCGGAAACTCAAAGTTTCCTATCTCAGAGTAGATCAACTCAGAGTTCAGGATTAGACTCAGAGTTTGTTGAACCTGCTTTGTGAAACGGACCCCTGAACATTTGACATTTTGACAACAAAACAAACAAAAAAAAAAAACGTTTTGGTGAACCCTGCAGCAAAATGAACCCTCTTTCTTAGAGAGGATCTTTTCTTTGCCTCCCAGTTTGTTCCTGGCGGCAGAGCAGAGTGAACTGTCTTTCTTCTCAGAGGATCTTTGTCCCATGAGAGCAATCAGAAGCAGAGAGCAGTCAGAACACAGGCACTAAGCTGCTCTCTGTGTCCGCACTTTAATCAGCTTTCGCTGGCGTTTTGACACTCACTAGAAGCACCCTCAGTAAAAGTTTCTGTGTGGTACCTGTGTTGTACATGAGCTAGTGTTAGCAGCTAAGCACTGAGAGGCTGTCTGGTGTGTGTGTGTGTGTGTGTGTGTGTGTGTGTGTGTGTGTGTGTGTGTGTCTCGGAGTGTCAGTACGTTAACTTAGCCGTAGCCTTGCTATGCTGTTTGTCATTAAAAACACAGGGCATGCTACACTGGCCATATGGGTAGGAGAGGCATTACGGCCACACACCGGGGACTCCACAGCACTGGCCGTTCGGTTGTGGTATAATTCCTGCCCTGCGATTAGAAATAATAAAAATAAAAAAATCTGTGTCTGTGCCCGATAAGCATTGTCTGCGCAGGGTCTGCTGGCCCGCCAGCTATTTTTACTTGCCCCGGGCATTCGGGCAACCGTTAATGTCTGACCCTGATGATGTCCCGACTCCTGGCACAGGTGGGGCCAGCAGAATCGCTATCATTGAAAAATTAGATCGCATAAGCATATGAATCAAAAGGCTTATATTATTTATCTGATTTACACAACGGCATGTCATTTCTGTCTCTACATGGCCGTATATTTACAATTCTCCTCTGCTCTCTGTATCGCACACGGCGGAGTTGCCCCCCGATGCGTACACACACACACACACACACACACACACACACAGGTGAGCATACTCCCACCGGTGGACAGAGCCCCCCCCCCCAAAAAAGATGTAAACCTAAGGGAAACACTGAAGTGTGTTCAGTGCACACTCACAGTGATACGTCTATACGTCTAGTGACTCGTGGAGTGAGCAGCAGGCCACCTTGTTGGTAATGATAAAAGCAGCACTGTTGGGGCATTTTATGTCACTATTGGAGCACGGCAGGAATTTCACGTCGCCCTCATGAAACTCCTGCCCTGCTCCAACAGTAGGCCTTGTGCCCTTGAAAAAATATCTGCCCTAAGGCCAGTGGCCTTGAGGCCCCGCCCACACTGCCCCGGGTGATTCTGCGGTTTTCTCCTCTGCCTCTTTCCCGTCAACACGGCTTTGACACCTGCGTCTATTAAGAAAAAAAATTGCGATGACATTCTGGATTCTTATTGGCCAACATCAAATGAGACGATGTGTACATCACCAGTGGTGGGTTTGATTCAAGCCTGGCATGAACCACTCAGATGGGCTATAACGACAGTTTGACACCAATCTATCACCAATCTATCACCGGCCAACCAGGAGACTTCATCAAACACCCGGGCAGGGACCGGTACCGAAACCCGGTATTAAACAACCCAAGGCAAATTTAATCAAGACCGTAATAATAGTAAGCTCCGCCATTACCTGCGTTACTTTTTAAAGTTTCAGTTTCATGTATCATCATTCTGCAGCCTCTCTCCTGCTCTCTGCATGTCAGGGCTGACCTCCTCCTCACAGCGAGCGTGCACACACACACAGCCACACAAACACAACAGAGTGAAGTCAGACATCAGCAGAGAGGCTGCAGTGCAGATGAAGGGAATATAACTTCAAGATCACTGTTAACAGCAACTACGCTTGTTACTAAATAGTTTAAATAAATTTAAATAGTGACTTTGTTGTTGTAAACATGACTGTTGCTGCCATGGACTGTATAAAACTACATCCTGTGTAACTGACCTGTAAGGAAAGCATCAGGAGGTGAGGCTTGTACATTTGTGTGTGTGTGTGTGTGTGTGTGTGTGTGTGTGTGTGTGTGTGTGTGTGTGTGTGTGTGTGTGTGGAGGAGAGGGGAGAGGAAGATGCTGGTGGAGAGACAGTGTCTTATTAGATACTGTCATTTATTATGCTTCTGTGCATTGATAGCTCTTTGTTAGTCTGTTTCTGCATTATGTTAAGGAGGGCCCAGTTGAAATTGTAACTGAATAGTTGCCCTGCTGTAGTTTGTTTATTTGTGTCTAACAACACATCAAAAATAATTGTAAGCCAGTCTTGTTCAGTGAATCAGTTTTTCATGTACACTCAAAAGACATTTAGGCTTAATATTTAAGACTGTTTGCTTATAAATACATAAACCTGGTTGTTCTATATTTAAAAACACTTATTATTAGTACTATTAAATAAATCACATTATTACTTATTATACTCATTAGTATTACTTGAGCTTGTTTTATTTATTCATTTTACAGACAGTTATACATCCTTAAATTAAATTCATTATGGACATGGACTTATAATTATTGTTTTATTTTATGTTTTATTTTAGGCAAAAAGCACAAAGGCTTTTGGCCTTTGTGCCTTGAAAAAATTGACAACACGAAAGGCCAAGCATCAGCACTTGAGACAGCACAGAGTAAAGTAGGAAGAATGCATGCCAGAGAAAGCCAAGCCGAGTAACGTTAAAGACAAAGAGACAACTGAAAGCCGCCAGAGCCTCACAAAACAACAACAAAGCACAATTACAACACTAAAGGCCAAGTGGCCTTGCCCATAAAATGGTGAAATTCCAGGCCTGTATTGGAGGATATACAAGTCCAAATACATGATTTTGTGTTCATATTGTCATTCACCTAACGCATGTCTTTGTCTATGTCCTTAAATGTCATAGAAGAAGACAGACCAAAATATTTACATTCAAGAAGCTGGAATCAGAGAATTTTAACGTTTTTTTTCTAGTAAAGATTACTCAAACCAATTAATTATCAAATTAGTATGTGATTAATGTAATAGTTTACAACTACTCAATTAATCATTGCAACTTTATATGAAAAGCAGTGATACCCGATACCAATTTCAGTACAGGGAGATGGACACACAATTTGGTGCTAGTCATTAGAACTATGTTTTAAAACTCGAAACTTAAATACTAGCTTATACACTGATAGTTTTATGGTACATGATGATACATTTCTCAGGCTTTACTGCTTTAAGGGATCACTGTAAATCTTCAAATAGAGGTCAGATCTCCAGTAATAGCCAGTCTGACTCGAACAGGAAAAAGAAACAAAGAACATATCTTGTTTACATAACAACACCAAGTCCAAATCAAATACAACTGTTTGAAATACTACAATAGCCAAAAAGCAACCAGTCTTGAAAGGCAAAGGTACCAGGTTGTATTTCCATTACTACTTAACAACACAACTATCCGAGTCAACATCTTTAGCTAAGCCAAATTTCTAATGCTGTGATGAATAATTACTGGGTGCACTGTTGTACAACAGCTGTTGTCATTGTTGGAAGTATTTTGGTAGGCAGCTATAGCAAAAACTGTTCTTGGCGAGCAGATGTAGGAGGGATGGGTTCAAATTAGGGCTGCACAATTTGATAAAAATGTGCAAACGCAATTTTGGTGGACAAAATCGCGATTTGCGATTGCAATTACAATACAATAAATAAATGGTATGAGTCTTCTTGCTTGATTCAGTGTTTCCCCTACATTATATTAGGGGGGCACTGACCTGACCTGACATAGTTATTGTTATGGACAGTGTGTAAATGACCATCAACAGATTGCTGCTACACATAGTCAAACAAAGCTTTCACAAAGCAGCGCAGCACGGCACTGTACACACAGTGGAGCGGAGCCTGTGTTGTGTTCAGGCATTGTCACGTAAATGACATGTAAATAGGCCACTGCACAACACAGCAGCATGTCATGTGGGCACTAACCAAGCAAAATTGCTCAATTTTTCATTTGTTATTACATAGTTTGTTATGGACTCCGTGATTTCCCTGTGTCTCTTTAGGCCCGTTTCCACCGCAGGAACTTCGGGGTAGATTTACGGGGCCGGGGCCGTTGGTGCGTGTCTCCACCGCAGGAACCAGCCCCGAAGGACAGAGTTCCGGAACTTTTACAGGGGCTAAAGAAGTCCCTGCTTCGGGGTAGGTACTCAGAACGGCCCCGAAAGACTCCTGGCTGGGGCTTGGGGTTTACCTGGTGCTGATTGGATATACTAAAGACGGGATGTGACGACAACAGAAAGCAACAAAATAGCTGGCATTATTAAAACTCAGCAGACGAGGGTTAGCATGTTCATATAGCTTTCGCCGCCATGTAAAAAAAACTCACTAAATGGCCCGTGAAAAAATATTCTTTCCAGCGGATATCTTAGTTAAAACATGATTGAGCTAGCAAAGCAGTTTTTGTGTTGATATGTGTGGTATTTATTCAGTTTTGGGAAATCACGATGTCTAGAAAGCATCAGCTGACAGGGACGGCAAACAGCAGCAGCAAGCTAACATCAGGACGTCATCTGTTAAAAGCCTCCCGTTTGTCGGATACGACATGAAACTACTCCAGTTAGCTCAATCATGTTGTAACTAAGACATATTTTTTTCACGGGCCATTTACTGAATTATTACAGACACCGCTATCTAACCTACGTCGCCCCGGTCAAAATAGTCGAGCAACGATTACGTCACATCCAGAGCCCGTAACTTTACAGGAACCTTCCTCGTACTTCGCTCTCTCAGTGGAGACACGGCGGTTGAGAGGGCCGAATGAGAGGACGTTCCTGTAGTAGTTCCTGTCCCCCAAATAGTACCAGGAACTTCTTCAGTGGAAACGGGCCTTTTGAGGTCTTGTCGTATGGCATGACACTTTCGAATGTATGCGTAACTGTGCTTTGTTGTTGTTTTATGAGGCTCTGGCGGCTTTTAGTTGTTTGTGCTTTGTCTTTAACGTTACTCGGCTTGGCTTTCTCTCGCATGCATTCTTCCTACTTTTCTCTGTGCTGTCTCAAGTGCTGATATAGATTGGTCGTGTTGCCGCGAGACCTGGCAACTTTAACTTTTAAAGTTTTACACAGCGTGTCTTTCTGGTCAATGTCACCGTACCTGAATCGAGAACTCCAGCAAGCATTTTTTGGTTTAAAAAACGTCTAATAGCTGTCTACATGAGGACCTGATGTCTAGGCTAAATCACAGCTGAATCTGGGCTGTCAGTGAAAATTTGGTAGACATCTAACCATAGCCAAAGTGTAGATGTCATCAATTATAGGGCTATGTAGAGACCATGTCCAAAAGATGGAGATAAACATATTTTAATTACTGTTGACTCTCTATACGTGATTGAATATCATACTGCACGCCATCTGCAATGGCGAAAATAACATTTAATCAATTTCAAAATTAAATCGGCTAGATTTGGGTTACATATAGCTTGACTAAATCGGAGCTAAATATAGCCAGTACGTTTAAATCACGACTATTGCTTGCTTATATATAATAGGCCCATGCCATTCGCCACCAACTCAACCTGTTCATGGTCATGTCCATGCTCTTCTTCAGCATCCATGTTGGTCACTGCTGCACACCGGGTGGTCACCTGATCATACGTGCTCTACACACCAGGATAGCTTGTGGGCAAAATGTCAACAAACTCCACACACTACAGGAGAGATAGTCACGTCCACAGGCACAAATGCTAACATTCATTTACATTTAATCGCAAATCGCAGCCTTTTATGCTGTTATGTAATCGCACAGCCTGACATCGCAATTGCAACTGCAATTAGTTTAGTAATTGTGCAGCACTAGCTCAAATAGCCAGTTGTGTATGGGATCCGAGTGGTCAAAACTGGATTTGTCTAATGATCACTGAAAGAATCTTTAATTTATCCACCATTTAGTATACTGTTTGGGTGAAATGATGATATATACTGATACTGATATATACGCCTTTAAAATGTATTTTTTACCAAATTGTGTGGCTGCACTTTAACCTGTGTCTTGATCTGTGTCAACACTGGATGATAATAATAACAATAATAATAATAATAACAAAGTTTTATGGCATTTGTTCTGCTATTATGTATTTATTTCTTAATATTTTACATAGAGTTTTAGGAGTTGAGACATACAACAATTCATATCCTATCCATATTTATTTTACGTGCTAGTATTGGATTGGTATTCGGTATCTGCAGATACCTAAGGTTCAGGGATCGGAATCGATATCGGGAAGGAAAAAGTGTTATCAGTACATCTCTAATAACAGGTATATTCTGGCAGACAGTATGACAAAAATAATGTGTTTTTTTTAACATTAAAGCATGAAAACATGTTCTAGTAGCAACCCAAAAACATGAGTATGAACCTGAACATGGGTATAATGTGGGCCCTTTAATGCTGACTACATTCATTTTGCTCTCTGCTACTAACAAAGAAAAGTTGTCATTGCCATGTTATATCCTTGATATATTTATCTTTTAATCAAACTTTCAACGTCAAATTTTCCCATGGTATCAAAAATGGTTTTGGATATTGATATTTTACACGGTGCTGTATCGCTGTTAGATATTCCAGTACCATGAAAAAACTACTGGCAAATAAAGCTGAAATCAACTTTTTGATAATAAACACTGATTATTTATTTCATGATGTCTTATTGATAGTGAATTATGGAAAAGACTTCAGTCTGAAGAGGGGTCAGGTTGAGGTTCTCTTGCCGTCATTCTCTTGTTGAGCAGACAGAGCAGTGTCCTGCTCTACGTTTTCTCTATATGGACTGTCATGCTGTCAGCTTTGAAGAATGACATATACACTGCATCTTAACTCTGGAATATAGCTTACTGCAGATAAGGTTAGACAGCTGGATTTAAATTATGGTACGGATGTTAATGGTCTCAGATTGACCAGAGCGACAGCCCAAACTCAGACATAAAAGGCCTCGTCTGCATGCAAGCATCAGACCCTTGGTTATGTTACAACAATTGGTTGTCCAACTGTCATCTTACAAGCAACGCCTAAGTATTAATTGTTAAAATATTGAGAAGTTGGCCGTTGGTTGAAAAAAAAAAGGGCTCCTATGCCGCTCTTTGCTTGCCCCCACGTCATCCACCACAGCATGTAAAAGGGAGCAACACGAGTAAAATTAACTCATACTATTAGCGTTAAAAGACGCCAATCAGTTACTAGAATAAAATAAAATGTTACTTACAGTTTCTAATGTCCGAAATGAAAACGGCTAATCCGCGCATTCCATCTCCTTTCGACACAGCCGGCATTTTTGCAGGTTTCTGTCCTCACTCCGGCCTTATCCGTAAGAATGAACTGACGTCGGTCAGCTTTTAACACTGGACTGGAGTGGAAGATGGCCAACTTGACGTTCAGTGGTAGCTAGCTACTTCGCAGTTCCTGCCGTTCACTACAACTTTAAGACTGACTGTTGCCTACCAAGGTAACTGTATGCTTGTGGGTGGCTAGCTCGGATAGCATTTGCTAGATTAGCTGGATGGCGGTGGATCAACCAGCAGAAGGATAAGTTAACGTTACCCTGTTAACTGGCTCGTTTCCGCTGGCTATGGCAAGCTAACGTTATTTCATTCAATCCCTATTTAGCTAGGATTAGAAGCAACGCGCACAACACCTAGAGTAACAATACACTGAGGTTAATACCACCAGCTATTCGGATGTCTCTCAGGTAAATGCAGTCAGATGTGTTAATGAAAACAACGCCCGATAATATAACGTTAAGTTACTTCGAGTCAAGCACCGCAAAGCTAGCTTAACAGCTAGCTAGCTAGCTGGCTAGCAATATCATTCAAATACTGGAATACATCACCAGTTGACCGGAATAACACAGTAGACGGTCTTAATAGCCAACCAGCGATATGAAATGATAGCCCGGCTCTCTTTATCACGCACTAAAGTTGGTTGATAAAATATGCTGTATATTTGATGTCCGTTCTAATTCTCTAGCCTCCACTCTGCGGCTTGGATAAGGCTCGTGACAGCAGATCCAACAGCGTGACCGCGCGACGCACCCATGTACGCGCACGCTCCTTTCCTGACTGAGTGCAGTGCAGCGCTGATTGGCCCAGCTCGCAGCGGTACTGACATTCGTGATAACAGCCAAAATCTCCTGCGCCCAAAACTGCCTGCTCAGACCGTAGGCTCAGACACGAAAACCTGTATTCAGAAAGACAAATACGCGAGGAACGGGAACACAGGGCTTTCCGTAAGGGACAATGTTTGTACAAAGTACGCGTTCCTCCAGGTTGGTGCTTGTCAAATCATTTTTTAAGCAAGGGACTTTGTTATTTTGGCTTTGGCATACTAACGATTGTATATTGTATTTATTTTACAGCTGATTTTTAAAGAAAACATGCCTTGCGGGTTTTGAAGGCAAACATTCTTTAAAACTCACTAAAATTATTTCATTTATCATGGAAACTGTAAAAACAGAAATTGTTTTGTTTTCAAATTTCCAGTGGTCCTGGGACACGTCATGTGTGGGGGAAAAAAAGCAAACAAACAAACAAATCTGACCTTAAAATTATGATATGTCATCAAAATCACTTTATTCTTCATGTCTCAATCAAAATAAATTGTTTGCCCGAACTAACCAAGGCTTTTTTTTTTCAATTCCAGGATTTTGTCTTCAACTTTTAACTTTTAAACATCAAAAGGTAAGTTTTAAATATCTAATAACTATTTTATGGTTGAGGAAGGGTCATGCATTTTCTGCCAGTCACTTAGGGGGGCTCAAGGAAAAATATTTCTAACTTTGGGGAGGGTCAAAATAAAATACAAAAAAAGTTTTTTACAGTTAATGTTACTATTTGTCTGATGTGCATAGATTCATGCCATTAGATTAATACAGTTAACATTTTTAAGTTCCACAATAATCCTGTTTTAATGTGCTATGCATATATACATGTCAGATGATAAGTGATCTTCAAATTCTCTCAGTGCAGTTAGTGCTGGCACAGCAGAGCATTCGCCATCTTGCATCTTGTCCGATGATGTTAAATAGGCAGGTTGGTCACTTCCTTAAAAAGATGAATATACAGTTTTAATTCGAGTCCATTGATTGTGAGGAACAATACATTTACATGAATATTTGTTTTGTTCTTTTAAGAACAGCTCCTATGAGAGTTATATGTTGTAAATGTTGCTGGTATCTTTAATTCCTTTCCAACTAAAATTCTGAATATTACTTGCAACCTCCTAGGCTTTAAAATGAAGCCAAAGCAGAAGGGCCAAAAACTACAGTTCTTTGAATGTCTATTTGAGGCTGGCTCTAGAAGCCGGTTAGTCCTCATAAATGGATGTTTTATAAACATGTTTACAGCCTGGTAAAAATGGTAATGGGTCCTGTAGCTAATTTCTCCGTTTCTTACAACTGAATGGGGAATGATTTTTTTAATATATAAATCACCTGTTTACATTTTATTAAGGCTTAGAGTTATGCATAATTGATGGCAGACTGCTTTGAGTGACAGTCTATCTGCTGATAGTGTCCTCAACTTCTCTGTCAGTTCCACCCCTCACTCCCCCACAGCTCCACCCTCTTGCCCAAATATGGTCACTTCTGGCTCCAAAAAACAAGATGGCAATGGCTGAAATGCCAAAGTTGAGGCTTCAAAACGGGAGTCCATAAACCAGTAGGTGTCATCACAGTCCATCATTTATACAGTCTATGGTCACTTTTCTGAACACAGACAATTTAAACAAATAATTTAAAAAGTTCACCCACCCCCAACCCATCCGTTAATCAGAATGTTATTTTTTTATAGCCCAACCTGCCCGACGCCTCTCTTAATTGTTGTGCCAGCAGATATACCTGCAATCGGTGCATCACTACATGCAAAAATAATCAGATACTGTTTGTAAACTGTATTACCAACAAATGTGAAAGTGAATATTAACTCCAGATTCACTCTCGGTTTGAAATGAGCTCTGTCCGCTTGGTGTTTCACCTCACTATATTTGCCTATTGTTGTTGTTTTTGTTGTTGTTGTTTTCTCTGCTATGTCTGTGATTTTCACAGCTTCCTCTTGGATGCAGCACAGCTGCCTCTTGGATGCATGCTGCTTACAGTCTGACTTCTGGCACCTATACCTTTTTTATCCAGTCCCAACCTCACATGCACTCTCCCCATAAATATCCTGACCACAGCAAAATAAGAAGAAAATAATCAAATCCAGGCCGAGGGCAGAGTCTCTGCAGATAAATATACCCCCATACTTTGAGTGGGTCAATAATGATGATTGAGAGGGACACACTTTAGTAGAAGTCTATATGTAGTTTTTTAGGAAATTCCTGCATAGTATACATTTGAGTAGGTTATTGTGTGTAGAAAAATTACAAAAATAAGAATACTTGCACCAGACAGAATGCAAACTAAAAACAGTTCATTTTGAAGTGTGCTGTTGATATACACTATTCTGCCAGCATACAAATACAGGTAGTCCAATTATCAGTGAAAGCTGATAAGGTGGTTGGAGCAGACGGAAGATTTTGAGAATAGACATCCGGTTGGAGAGTGAGGTGAGCAAAGGCGGGTTGCATGCAAACTTTATTGTATGTAACGCAATTGGTGATCATTCTAAATGAGGTGAGGAGGAATGGAAAGTCATTATTACACTCAGAAATTACAGGCCACTTCCATCCAGTCCAGGTGACTTAAGCAAAAGAGAAGAGAATAGGAAAAAATGATATATGCTGAGTAATAGAAGAATTCTAACCTCAGCAGCAAAGAAGAAGCAGCAATAACAGGAATAACATCATGGCTGCGAGGAGTGATTTCAAGTGTACCACTGGAAATGTCCATGGAAGAGGTGAAGAGGATGAGATCCCAGGTGGAAAGGTGATAGAGGCCAAATAACTCCAAGCTAATAAGTGAGTCTTGGTTGTACTTTAAAAAGATAATATCCTGTGAGGTAAAAATGGTCTTGATTACTTACAAAGTGACAAAATAAATTTAACAGCCATTAAGATGCTTGAAGTGTCAAAGATTGGAACATACAGCACAACAAAGTAAAGGGAAGCAAACGTGTACAAAATGTGGAGGTCAGCATTATTATGGCAAATGTAATAAGGATGCTAGACTGAATTGCATCAATTTTGGAGGTGAGCATAGCACTGCCAGAGATGGATTTTGAGTTCGCCATGTAACCTAATGGTTAACTCTGGGTTTTCATAATATGAAGCTGGTTCTCTTTTTACCAGGATAAATCACTGTGGTAACTTATGCTGAACAGCTAACCTGCTCCAGAGCAGCCTGTCAACACCCCGACCTCTGACCAATTAGATCAGTGAAAAAAAAAAGTATCCATGGACAAAAGTCCTGAGTGACAGGTTAAAGAGTAGCCTTTATATTGTTATAGGCTATTAGAATCATTTCGTTGTTGCAAGGCTCTATTTCCAGTGGTTTTAAAACAGAACTTTTCACAAAAGGAGAGATCATGAACACATCATTTTAGCAGGATTTAAATTCATGCAAAGTTTATTTTAATCTGCAGTGATAAGGTTGCTATTTTACACACTAAATCCATCACTGCAGCTCCAAATAACACAAGACACCTGTGCGATGAGAACTAGGAAAAAATATATTTAATTAGAAAACTAATCCAGACACTGTAAATCGGTTCCTGTTAGTGTAAATGCAACATTTTGGTCAGATAAGCCTCATCAGTCATTAACTAGGCTACTTTTCTACCCTTTACTTCTGCAACATAAATAGTCTTGCATTTCTTTAGAGTGTTTTATGTCCAACTAAATAGTAAAAAAAAAGCCTATACTACTGTCACATATAGCTCAGTGAACCTTACACATAATGTAAGTCTCTGCCAACAGTGAATTTTCAGTGTTTCTACATTTTCCGTTATAAAATTACAGATTGTTGTTTACATCCTACACCACTGACATTTTACTGTCTCACTGCCCCAGACACTTTCTGTACCATTTCATCTCATATGATATGAAGTAGCCTACTTCATTTATGGTTCTGATGATGTCGCTAATAATTAACACCCCCACCCCTTTCACATGAACACACTCATGGCTGGATAGGAAAATCCAGAGCTGACTGGAGCCAATGTTAGGGTCAAGCCAGATAATCAAAGGACATCCTGGTTAAGTTGAACTGGCTTTATAGTACAGGCATCTGGCAGCATTAACATGCTTCTGTGATTCAAACACAAGTGGACTGCCATGACACATCACATTCACACCTGGGTCTGTCATATGTCTCCAGCCACTTGTGTTTAGATTTTTCTACTGCCTAGGTCACTTATGCTAGAAGGTCAAAGGGCCCTGTGCACAGTTATTACACACTCACTCTCTTGATCTACTCACTAGCATGTTCACTCATGTTAGCAGTTGTATTGGTACAGCTGGAGATATAGCTGTAAGCAGAATTTCATGTCTTCTTCCACAGTGCAAAATGATGGAAGGTCATGCAGCACGTCGTCCAACTTGTCTTAAAATAGCCACGTTAGTGTATTAGCATCACCAAAATAACCCCCATGCCCGGCACTGATGACATAGTCCTTGTCAGGGACACATTAGGACACATTAATGTTTACACTACAGAATATATGTGGTCAAATGTGTCCCAGACCACCTCAGCAAGTGGTTAGAGTGATCAGATCGCAATCGCGTCTTGGTGGCTGTTTACACTTGTATTTAGAGCTGTCCACTTGTGATTGGATCACCAAGACACATGGTAATACCAGATGTAATCAGCCTCAATGCCTTGAGAGATCAAGAACTACATGTAATGTTGATGAGAAAAAATGATGTTCTCAGTATGCTATTTAAATTCATAATGTTATTCTATCTTTGTAATGGAATGCTAGAGGTCTTGTTGCAAATGGGCAAGAATTTCAAAGGTTTATAACAGATTCAGAAGTGGTCCTCTGCTTGATTTTACCTGTGTATGAGTTGTTAAGATGTGATAGAGGGGAGAACCAAAGTGGAGGGTGTGCAACATTTATAAAACAGGAAGGAGCATTCAGAAGAGGAGCAACCTCAACAGAAATGGAATGTGTAGTTACTGAAAATTTTGCCAAAGCTTCTCAGCTAATGCCAAACAGTTTTTTGTTGTTTTTTTGCTGTTGACTCTTGTTTGGTGTTGTTTGGTGGACTGGATAATTGAGGTCTGAAAAACAACACATATTGGCAATATATTAATTTCTGTTTTTACAGAACTGTTTTTACAGTTTCTGGCTGTGATTAACAGTGTGATTTTGCTAATTTTTCAGAAAACATGCATGTTGTCTTTAAAAAATTTGGTAGTAAAAAATAAATGCAAAATATTATTAGGCTACATTTAAAGTTGCATGTTCCCTCCCCTAAGCAAAGGCAGGGAGGGACTGGCACAATGCAGATATTGAACAACAGGAAATGATGCAGAAAGAAAAGAAAGGTCTAGTGGAATATTTAAAGACGACCTTTTTTGGTTGATATTATCAAACCTAAAATGTATTTACCTAATGATATATGGAAATACAAGAACGCATCATATATTATGCACTCCTGTACAGTAGGTGGCGGTATGTACCTTTACGATTAACGGCTGCAATCCGCTTCAAAACCAAAAGAGGAAGAAGAAGAGGGTGGAAAATTGAGGTTGCTGATGACCTAGCAAAAAGGGCACTAGAAAAGAATGTAACAGTCACAGTACCTTGTGGAAAAGGAGAGGGTAAAGCAATTATTAAGACAAAAGGCTTGGAAATATGGCAAAAAAAAGATGGGAATATGACCAGAAAGGAAGAAAATATTATAACATACAAAAATCAGTCGTGACAAAAATCATTAAAGAAAGAAGAAGAGGGTGGAACCCACATTTTGGCTTTGTTTAATACTGTGTGGACAGGGGGTTGCTTGCCAAAGGAATGGAAACATGCGGTTGTGGTCCCTATGAAGCCAGGCAAAGAGGCATCTGACCCTAGCTCATACCGCCCTATAGCACTCACAGCTGTGCTATGTAAAATTATGGAGAGAATTGTTACTAATAGATTAGTGTATTTTTTAGAGACCAAAGGACTCTTTGTTGGTTTCCAGAATGGCTTCCGAAATGGGAGGTCTACAATGGAATCAGTTACAGTCTTAGATCAGAAAGAGGAAGAAAATCTGCACACTGAATTAGAGCTCCCAGTTTTTTGGTCTTTTATTGACAGAAAAGCAATGTTTCGACCCAAATGGTCTTCCTCAGGCAATTTCAAAAGAATGAAATGGCAGCTGGCAGGTATACATATAGGCTAAGAGCCAGGTGGCATCCCACCCACGTCATCTAACAATCAAGACAGTTGTTCAAGTGAGCCATATATAGGCATATGATGGCTACTTAGTATGCACTAAGGATTTGCATATCAATAAGTGCAAAGAATACAAATATGCAAAACATACAAATTGTTACTGGGGAAACACACAATACAAAAGAGACAATTTTACTATTTGAAAAGACTATTAGAGAAAACTTTTTAGAATTTTTTAGTAAATGTTTTAGGATTTTTTTTTTAATTTTATAGAAAAAACAAACAAACATGGGATTGCAGTTATAAAATGAGTACAGTTGTAAGAGAGTACAGTTTTAAAAAAGAAGAAAGAAACAATGCTTGGAGGATAACAACACCAAATAACAGTTCACAAAAAGGGCTTAATGTCAAAATCCTCATTAAGGCCATTAGGTGACATGGTATTGACAAAGAAGATCCAGTAGGTCTCCCTTTGAAGGAGTCTTCTTTCAATGTCACCACCCCTACGCTGTTTTTGAACCCTCTCCACTCCTAGATAGCGCAGAGCACTGACATTGTGGCCTGCTTTTTTAAAATGGGCCGCAACATAACTGCGCTCGTCGCCTGATCTGATCTTGCTCCTGTGTTCACTGATTCTAGTATGTAATTCCCTGGATGTTTTCCCAATATACACAAGGCCGCATGGGCAACGGATCATGTAAATCACATGTGTGGTACTGTATGTGATGGCCCCACGAATAGAAATGTTGCGACCTGTGTGTGGATGGGTAAAAGTCTTGCACCTCTGTGTGTAGACGCACTGGGAGCAGCCCCCACGTTTTTAATTACCATCTGGTAGACAGAGGTTTTGGTGTGTTTTGGGGGCTAATGTCAGATCTGACCAGGATATCCATGAGGTTGTTAGGACGTTTAAACACTAGTTTGGGTGGTTCAGTGAACACATGCTTGAGTTTAGGGACTGAGTTTACAATGTGCCAGTGCTTTTGGGTTATCTCCCTAAACTTAGCACCAAGGGGGGAGTATCTGACACAGCACATAGCAGAGTGACAAGTGGGCACCTTTTTTCTAGGTTGGAGGCACTCTTCTTGTGTCATCTGATCATAGCGCCCCCTGGCTGCAGCAACCCACTCCTGTCTGTAACCCCTGTGAAGAAACCTGTTGGACAGGTCCGTGGGCGGATCTACCGGGGTGGCATAGAAAGCCATGCCACCCCTGCTGCCACCCCAGTTGGCAGCAATGATTTCAAAGAAAATTTATGGCCAATTTGCCTTTTTATGAGCGCAAATCTCCAATGTCCGACAGCGCTGAATGCAGTACGAGATAACGCCAGAGCAGCAAGAGACTACTTTGTCTAGAAAACTGAGTAGAGCCAGAGGGGCAGCCTATTCCAGAAAGCAGGTTTAGTGAAAACTCTGAGTAAGTTAACCCTGAAATGAGGGGAAACTCTGGGGTTTCAGTTCCAGAAAGAGAGGTAAATCAAACTCTGAGTCAATCACTATGGCAACTGAGTCTGTGAACAAGTTAGGTTTTTCTCTGTCTCTTCCCTCTTACACGCTGTTTCATTTCCTCATTAATTCAGTCCGTGTCAAAGCTTGTATCGAAGCGCATTCATTAGCAGAGATTTACCGTCTGTCACAGTCTAAATCCTGCTGGATATTAGTTTGTTACTCAGGACTGTCTTAAGTTACTGAATTTATGCACATCAATCACTTCTTTGGACATCAGTTTTTGTCTTTACATTCAAATATTACACAGCGAAAATTCACTCTCAGCTCAGAATCAAACTTCTGTCCTTTTTATATTTATTATTTTTTATAACACTGCACAAGGATCAGACTGTCAGTCTGTTAGAGCAGCTCCGACAAGTTTATTGCGCATAATGTGTAGGTCTAATTATTTACATTTTAAAAATAGTAGTATCAATGACTAATGATCTCCATCACTGATGTCATTGGTCGGACTGATGGAACATAATTCCTATAGCCTAATATTGGGGATTATATGTTAATATTTCTGAGTGAGCAATGGTGCAGCATTTCAGTGTCTGGGTCAGACTGTGAGTTTATAGTCATGTCTTTATGTCTTTGATCTATAGCCTAGCCTATATGTTTTAAATCTTCCTATTTTTCAAGTGCTGCCTCCTGTGTTTTTCCCCATCAGATTAAATCTGAACAAATATATTATTATATATTATTAATATAATGTAATGTATCTACAGCCTGATGCACAGTCAGATTCCACCACTTTATCTTCATTAAGGAAATGTAAGTCTGATAAATGATGAATAAACCGACAACACTGAATCAAACTTTTTTATTAACTTTATGGCTAACTTTCCTCGCTCTGACTCAGGCTCTTCTTTTAAAGATAAACATGCACCGTCTGCTACACATGCATTAATATCTCTACATCCACTGGATTAAAATGGAGGCGCTGTCTTTTATTTGTGAGTGAACATACTCAGAGTTGACTGAACTAACTCAAATCAGCTGTTCTGGAACCGCTAACTCAGCGTTTCCCATCTCAGGGTAAATCAACTCAGAGTTCAGGGTTAGACTCAGAATTTGTTGAACCTCCTTCAACACTTATTCCTAATATGAACTGTTTCACATGAAACCTCAAATGCAAGACACTGATTGCATGAGATTAAGTTTGTCTGTATGAGTTTGTAAATGGCAGCCCATGCCCTTATGTAGTGTGAACATACTATTTCTCATCAAACTGTGATAACTGTGATTAAATACGTCTGCCATATGTTGCCACCCCTCAAAAATCCCTGCCCCCCTCTTGCCACCCCATGAATATTTTTCTAGATCCGCCCCTGACTGAGTTGTCTTTTGATTTCACTGACATAATCAGATGCATTCTGTAGGACTATGGTTCCACCCTTAACTGCAGGCCATACTACAACCATGTTAACTTTGCTCAAGTTCGATAATACATCCCTTTCTGCTTTGGACAAATTATTGAACACTTTATACTCTTTATTCTTTTTTAATAGACTTTTCACATCATCTTCCACCAACTGACAATATGTGTCAAGTGATGCATTACGGTGCTTAGGTGGGATGAAGGTGGATTTTCTCTTGAAGGGAAGACGAGCGGCGCCCGTAGAGGTGGAGTCGTCAGGGATTATGGTGGGGGGCAGAGCTGGGGGTGCTTAGGGTGCAGTCTCTTGCGTTTCTGTGAAAAAGCTCTCTGAGTCTTGCGAAAGAATTTTTGAAAATCAATAAATGTTTCAGAGTCATTAGTCTGTGTGGTGGGCGCAAAACTCAGCCCTTTGCTTAACGCTGAAATGCAGGGTTCAGATAGTGCTTTGTCAGACAAATTTATTTCCGTGTCTTGTTGTTCCCGGCAAACCTCAGAGACATTCGCCTTCCTCCGCTGCCCTCTCCTGCATCGCTTATGTCTGGAAGGGCTCGCCTCCACTGGGAAGGTCTTACAGTCTGAGATCAGGACATTAAAAGGGCATTTAGCAATAAGGAGATTGTAGTCAGTGTATTTTTGGATATTGAGAAGGCATATGATTCTTTGTGGAAGGAGGGTTTAATGATTAAAATGTTTGACTTAGGAGTGAGGGGGCGGATGTTTAACTGGATCAAGGATTTTTTTAATGAATAGAACTATACAAGTTATGGTGGGTGGTGTTAGTTGAAAGAGTGTAGGGAATGGAACCCCACAGGGAAGTGTTATTAGTCCAATTTTATTTAATATAATGATTAATGACAGACAACCCGAATGCTCACTCTACTTTGCCAAAAATTTGTTTGCCGATGATGGGGCTATCTGGAAAAGGTATGTTGAGTTTATTTTAAAGCAGATTCAAAGAGCATTAGAGTCAGTAGAGGAATGGGGGAATACATTGGGCTTCAAAAATGTCTGCCTCTAAGTCTAAATATATGGTATTTGGATTTAAAAGGAAGCTGCCTAATATTGGATTGTATATGTATGGGTCTCCACTGGAGAAGGTAAAAGCGTTCAAATTTTTGGGCGTTTGGTTTAAAGAAGGGATGACTTGGGCTGTGCATGTCAGTAAAATTTTGGTGAAATGTGAAAAAGTTTTGAATGTTATCAGAAGTCTGGCTGGCTGTGAGTGGGGGGCTGACAGGGAGACAATGCTTCTAATTTTCCAGGCCATGATCAGATCTTCTCTTGACTATGGGTGCTTTGTGTATGGGTCTGCGTCTAAATCTGTTCTGGCAAGGCTAGATGTGCTGCAGGCCAGGGCTTTGAGGCTTTGCTGTGGGGCCTTCAGAACTTCCCTAGTCCCTGCCCTGCTTATTGAAACAGGAGAAATGCCCTTATGGTTAAGGCGCATTAAGTCAGGGTTACAGTACTGGGTAAAACTAAGTGGGTGTCGTCAAACTTTTCCAGCAAGGTGCCTGTTAAAAGAGTCTGACGGAGGCAATAAGTATAAAACATTTTTTGCAAATATAAATCAGTGGGCTGGGAGGCTGGCTTTGGAACAGGTTAGTGTAGCGGAACATACAAGCTGTCTACCTATGCCATATTGGGTGCTGCCCAAGCTGAACATTGAACTGATCTTTCTACAGGAAAAAGATAAGAAGCTGGTAACTCCAGAACATCTAAATTCAATTAGAGACAATACTTTGACTATTTTTACAGATGGATCTAGAGATCCAGTCAGTGGAAGAGCTGGGTTTGGGATGTATGTGGAGCAGCTTGGGGTGAAGATTGGCCGGCGCATTTCTAATGGGAGCTCTGTTTTCACATCTGAGTTAATGGCAATCTTATGGGCTTTAAGGTGGATTGAGGAAACCAGACCTAGAGAGGTTATAATCTGTTCTGACTCTGCAGCTGCTCTGGAAACCTTAAGAAGGGGGAAATCTAAGGCTCGACCTGATATTATTATTGACATTCTAACTGTGTTTTTTAGAATTGGGTTTAGATCTAACACGACCTTTTGCTGGGTTCCAGGACACGCGGGGGTTGGGGGGAATGAGCAGGTGGATCAGAGTTTGAGTAGAGAGGGAGATGTTCATATACCCTGGGGGAGAGTGGAGCTGAGAGAAATAATTAAAGAGGGCTTAATGAAGGAATGGCAGAGAGGGTGGGAGAAGGAAAGCAGGGGTAGACACTATTTCTCAAGACAGTCTCAAGTTAAGAAAAGATGTACCTGCACTTTTCAGTCCCGTAGGGATTCAGTTAAACTGTGTAGATTAAGACTGGGTCACTGTGGGCTAAATCACTTTTTGTTTACTGTAGGAAAACATGTGTCTGGTTTATGTGAGTGTGGGAGCTCTGAGACAGTAAAACATGTTTTTCTGGAGTGTAGAAAATATAGGACAGAAAGACAGACATTGTTTGATAGACTGTTAGGACTTGGAGCTCAGGCTTTTTCTGTTTTTTCTTTGTTTGGACACTGTAAGAACCATAAACTGATCTCCAAGGCAATTTTGCAATTCCTGCACAACACAGGACTAAAAATCTAGTTCATCATCGGACCTGTGGAGGGCAGTAATACGCTAAACAGCGTCTAAACTGCCGGAATCCTACAAGAAGAAGAGGGAACCCTGTTTGTCGTGGGCGGGGCCAATGAAAACGTTGTCAAGCTCACGCAGCCAGGCAGAAGATCGAAATGGCGGCGCCAGCAGAGAGGATGGAGGTAAAGTCTAACAATAGGAAATACAAAAACTCCTTTCATTTATCTCATTACACTATATATGTACGTTTTGGAGTTTTCATTAAAGATGTTGTAAATTGTTAGAGAGTCTTAACACTCGGGGTTTTGCCATTACATTCGCGCCAGCTTGTGATGCATCCATTTTAACTTGAGTTAGCCAGCGTTATCGTTACTTGTGTGATGCAGCTGCCGTTGCCGCTCATTCATTTAGGGTCGCACATTGGACAAAGTATAGATTTGGTTTATGTACCTGAACTTTTCCCGTTTGTATTTGGCTATTCAGATTAATGGCCAACGTGGGAAGTTGAAGCGACTGGTATCAGCAGTAACGTAGTTTTACTTGGTGCGACAATCTGCCGGCCTTTGGGACCGCATGGGAGCCAACGTGTTAGCTTAGTTGGCTAACGTTACTTCAGGCATGGATGCTGTATCATTGGACCACTGCTTTTACAGCGTTCAACTGTTGGCTGGCTGTAGGCAGACAACACACTTGTGCTATGATTTTGCCCACAGTCTTTTGTTTTATTAGCGACATCAACATCAGGTTTGCTTACTTTGTTACATTGTGTTTCCATGTTGGTCGACTAACTGGTTGCATATCAGGTAAAGCCAAACAGCTTGGAGGTAACGTTAACACCGTTAACGTTAATTGGCTCTACCGAGTATAAGTGCCTGGCGATTATCTTTAATTTTGAGACATTTGATGAGTCCGTAGTCAGCAGCGTTCTAGCTTTAGAGAAAGTGGCAATTGTAGACTAAGGCCAAGATGACACGATTGTAGTATCAACCATGTGCTCCCATCTTTTGTCCCGCGGGGGAGATTGGCCCTGTTCACTTTAAGCTCGTCTAAATTGGTTGAAACAGTCCCAGCATAGTTAAACATTTTGCTTAAGGTGTAATGTTACAGCGTTACAGCAACTTTCAAATCTAGCTAGTGTGAGATGATCTTCTAAAGATGCCAAGATTGGTATGTGCGAAGAACAAGTAGGAATGTTAGAGTTTATATTGTGTGGTTTTAATAATCTGTTTATCCAGATCTATGTAAAAGACATAAAAAATAATTCATTATATTACAAACTGAGGGCGAGTGCTCTGTTAACTTTTTTTTCCAGCTCAGTCCAAAACAGTTTGATTGAGATATTTTCCAAACAGCCCTTGGTTTCTTGCAGTTAATAGCTTATAATAGATATTATATCAAAGTAACATACTGTCTGTTCATTTGTGCTGAAGTTGGTTGACTGGTGCAATAAAAAAATAAAATAAAATTTAAATAAATAAAATTAAATAAAAATTAATCAAAGCTATTTTTTATTCATGGTTAAGCAGTTGCTCATTGGGAGCAATTCTTTAGAGAACTTGTAATTGTAATTTTTTTTAACACCAATGTAGGGCTGGTAATATGTCTGTTATACAGCCCCTCCAGGAAATCGCGATTGCAATTAACACAAATTCAATGAAAGTCTGCAAAAGTCCTGCAATTTTTCCGCATTTTCCGGCCGGCCGGAAGTCGTCGTGCTTTGAAACGTCATCAAATGCGTACTAATGTCATTGCGCTATGGAGAAATGCTCTGTATTGACATAAGAATTTGCACTGCTTAAATGCGTACAATATGTGTTGAATATTAAAATGTTTACAGAAGATGTAGCCTAGCTTACATGTTGTTTCAGTCACATTGTGTGGTTTGAGAGCTACAATATTCACTCAGGATTTTTTACAACATTATTGGAGTCCATGTTTTGAAACTAATTAAATAAAACTAAAGAGAACTATAAAAACATTTGCAGCTATTTTTGTAATATTCAGTATGATTATTATAGCAAGTGATTACATGACTTTTTTTTTTGAGGTAGGCCAGTAATTTAAAAAAGCACATTTTTTCTCCTTTTGTCATTAGCCGCAATTTTTGTCATTTATTGCAATTTCCTGCAAAAAATCATACATAAAATTAAAGGTTTTGCCGCAATATTCCGGAGGAACTGATTATACACATACTATGATGTATGACTAGGGGGGGGTGGTCAAAATAAAATTCAACCAGCCACCCTCCTCCCCTGACAGTCCCTTCAGAAGGAAAGAACAGTCCCTCCATAAGTAAAAAAACAGTCCCTAAAGTGCGGTGAAGTTTGTGGGCCGTTACCTGCCACAATGACAGAAATGTGAACGGCTCGGTTCTCCTCTGACACACCACATTCCTGTGTTCGGCTGGCTCGGCTGTTCAGGTACTACTGGGCAGCAGGGTTGGGTACCGAAACTCGGTACTTTTTGTACTTGGTACCGATTCAGGTCTGTACTACCAAGTACCGATTCACTTAAAATGAAACAGTGCCAAATTTCGGTACCTGAGGTGGAGGCAGAGCGCGAGCGTGTGACTCGCAACTCAGACTCCGCAACAATGGCGACAAAAACAACGTGCAGACAAATGTTAACGTGCAGCGCTGTTCCTAAATGTTCTCAATAAAATGTTTAAATTGAGAAGTTTAGACTATGGGCCCGAACGAAGCATAGTGCGTCCAAATTCACACCCGTTCTTCTCTGTGGATTTTCTCCGCGACCATGCATCATAGCGAGATGCCACGCATATCAGCGGAAGCAGCAGAATTGTGGCTTTCCGACAAGGCCAAGTACTTGTCGGTAATCCAATGTTTTCACAGCGAAAAATACAATAAAATGATGTATAACAGAGCTTTCATACAGCTTTGCACACACATTACCGTTGGATGGATTACTCGCGAAGGCAGGCTCACACAGAAATGCCACGCATATCACATGAAAGCGCAGGACCACACACATTGTGCTGTCATCCCATCACGCTATAAATCCAGATCAATTGTCTACAAAATAAAAACCTGACGAATTTCTTTACAATCCATGATACAGATCTTGTTATCAGTCACTTCATATAGTGAGGAATATCGTATCTTACCACGTTTTAGGCTTGCATGTGTTTCTCCCTGTCTATCCACATTTGTAGTCCGGCTTTCAAGATGCAAATATCCCCATATTGTCCAGTTGACACTCCATCAAACTTTGTATGACAAGACCAGCCACTTCACCTTTGCGCACCCAGACAACTGTAGCCTAATTATGCATGTTGAGAGGGCCGTAGTCACCATATACATTGAGGGGGACACGTGCCCCCCCACCAATGCCCGAAATGTCTCCCCAATATATAACTGAAACTGAAAAACAGATATCTTGGAGGACATCATTGCGCTTGGTTGACTATTTTTCTATGATCTTAGATGTAAATATTGCATGTTTCTTTCAGATAAAACACATTTATGACTTGTGAATGAGTCAATGGAATTTCTTGCATTAATGAAAAAATACTGGCAATCATGTCCACCTGGCACAAACCACATGTTTTGGACAGCTGTGAAGTGACAGAATGTCCCACCATCATGGTTCTTATATTGCCAGATTCCAGAGAGTCTCCACTCTTCATAAATGGCAGAATATGTCAACTTCCAATTTGCTATGTTGAGATACATGTAAAAATGTAAGAATTTAGTTACAAGGATGTTTTTTCATTGATATAAAAATTAATACAGAATACAGGCACATAGAAGGACATGAAATGATGGCAAATCTGGTTAGCTCAGATTGTCCTGGGGAAAAAAACAAAAAAAAAACAAGATATAGCATATGTATGTAGCCTTTATAATGAATGTGATATGAGCTTAAAATTAGTACCGTTTGGTACCGGTACCTAATTCCAGATACCGGTACTGTATCGGTTCAGTTACGAATGGTACCCAACCCTACTGGGCAGTCATGACGCAAAGAAGAGGATATTATTGGAGCTGACTTCTCCGTCGCCGCCAGTAAGCCAGTGGCCACCGTATTTGACAGGAATATATTACTGTCCGTTCAACCCACATCCGGTGGGATTCGCCTATCGTTTCTGCTGGTGGTTGAAATCTGTACTCACACAGCGTGCTAAATGATTTAAACCTATTTTGCTCACTCAAAACTATTTTTAGTCGCAAATACGAGTGTGGTGACGGACGGATCGGCACACTGCCGACATCGTGCAGCACTGAGAGCTCCGCCGTTGAGTCTAACACGGACAGTTGACAACTTTCTCCTTCTCTCTCTTACCGATTTTTAGTTTTTCATTAGTTTTTGCAGATGGACCCCCTACAGATTAGTGTTGTCACAGTACCAACATTGGGACCCACAGTACAGTACCAGTGAAAGTTATCACAGTTCTGAGTAGTATCAGGATACCACAGCAAAAATGAGGCAGATGTGCCTTGTGTCATTTATAAGAAGATAAATCACTTTTCTATAATACATCAATGATATTTCAATGGAATAAATTACTTATTGACTTATTCATACTTCAAAAACAGCATCAATAAGTGTTTAACATAGGGGGGATCAAAATAAAAATAAATAAATGAAATAAAAATCAACCAGCCACCCTCTTCCCCTGTCAAGTCCCTTCATAAGTAAAGAACAGTCCCTAAAAAAAGGAGGGTGGTCATTTGCAAAAACTAAAAAACTGATTAATCTACTACTAAAGGATTAATCACACACAAGACCTAAAATGCTATTATAGTGCAGGCTTTGTGTGATTTATCTTTCTATAAATGACAAGGCACCTCTGCCTCATTTTCGCGGTGGTATTGTAATACTACTCAGAACCATGATACTTTCACTGGTATCGTACTGTGGGTCCCAATTTTGGTACCGTGACAACACTAATCTGGAGGGGGTTCATCTGCAAAAACTAATGAAAAACTAAACAAAGGTATTCGGTACTCGGTATTTGGCCAAGCGTTTAATTTTATTCGGCTTCGGCCTCAAATTTAATTTTGGTGCATCCCTAATAAAGTTTGATTTGAACTTTACAGCACTTAACACAGTCCTCCACCGCTAACTAGTGTTTTGGAGGTGTAACTACAGAGTGACGATCGATTAGTTGAAGATTATGTGCGACTTTAGTTGACCAAGATTTTCTTGTGTTGAATACAGCCCTAGTGTGTGGGAATGATTAAGGTGAGAAGCCACCCATGTTTCACTTCCTCACATCGCCCAAGCTGTGAGTTGCACGTGTGCGTGTGTGTGCGCTGCTGATATGACACTGATCGCGTGAAAACCAGGCCAATTCCGAGCACTGCCGATAAATCCGTGCAAGTCTATTATAGATACAAATCAAAAATTGCACTTGAAAAAACTCTAACCAAAAGCAAGATATATATATAAATATGAATGAATAAATGCCATGGCGTTGATTTAGGAACAATTTCCATGTCTTTCTCTTGCGCTCAACTTTACTGTTTTTTACCTTCGCCTTGTCTCCCCTTCAAAAACATCGCTGTGTGTCTGTCTGTCTGTCTGTCTGTCTGTGTGTGTCTGTCTGTCTGTGTGTGTCTGTGTGTGTGTGATAGCCCCGCCTCCCCCACAGAGACACAAGCCCTTTTTAAGAAAGCAGTTGTGCAAATTTGCAGGAAAACTCAATCAGTCTTTTTTCAGCATTGGCAGTATAAAAACAAAATTGGGGAGGGCAGAAAATTGCCACCTACCTATAGAATGTGCCATTTTTGGGGCAAAGGGGTGTGTGAGCAAGTAACAAAATGTGTAGATCAGTGTGTGACGTGGGAGGGAAGCCGTGGCTAGTCAGGCAGTGGTAGTCAGACGGCGATTCTCTCGTAAATTGGCCCGTTCTTCACCATCTCCATCATGATGGTGAATAGCCTCTTGAGGACAATTCCTTGTCTCCCCAGTTGCTCATCTTTACAGTGTCTGTCAGGTTTGGGTTTCCCTCTTGCTACTAGCTGCTCGCTAATTCCTGATATCAGCTTTTTTCTCTTTATCCACCGCCAGTGGCTAGCACGTGCAGCGTCATCAACAGCTTCTCCCACAAGTCTTCAACCGCCCATCCTGTTGCGGAAGGCCGTCTTGGTCTGTTTAAACTAAAAGGGTTCCACCAATATGACTACCCTCCGAGGTGGAAAATTGGGCGCCTAGGATCAACTTGCCTTTCTGCCTCTGTGTGTATAAACGCTCACAGCTGGCCGGCAAATCGGCCCAACATTTGTGGAAAATCTGGCAGTGTAAAAGGGGCTACAGACACTCTGACGAGAGCTTTCCCTCCGTTCATTATGCTAATGAACCAACCCACCTGGCTGCCAGACAATGCACAGCAGTGAACACTCTTGCCGTCCGGTCTCTTTAGTGAAGAGAGACGAGGAAACCAAATGCATGAATATGGCAATTAATGGTTTTGTTGTCTGTAAGGATTGCAGTTTGAGCTGATTTTAGGAAACCCACAACCCTGTAGCTAGCCAGTGACTAGTACTGTCCACTGTGTTTGTAGTAGGGATCGTCCAATAATCGGCACTGCCGATAATATCGTCCGTTTTTCCACCAATAGCTAATAAAATACATTTATTTTAATTAAAATATGTGTATTTTAATCAAAACACACTCCTTTGGCTCTCATGCAGCCATCTCTCTCTGCCTGTCTGCCTCCACTCTGTGCTGTGTAACAAATGTCCCGCCTACAGCCCCCACTGATTGGCTACACGGCACAAGTGAGTGACAGCCACTCAGCACTGAAGGTAGATGCTGCTGCAGCGGCACAGAGAGAGGAGGGGAGAGAGGACTGCTCCGTGAAGCAGCAGTGTGATGTTTGAAGGCAAGGCAACAGAAAATGTCGAAGTTGCAATAAGAAATCCTCTATGCTGAAGTTTTAAAGACAACACTGTTGATGCTTGATAACCACGCCATCTTCATGGCTCCATCTTCGTGTGTGTCTGTGCATGCACGCTAGCTTCAGCAACTGATGTGAAGTTGTTTTGTAGGCTTCTTTAATTCATTTAGACATGCATTAAAAAGTATAGAAGAATATCAATTAAATTTACTTGGCATTAAAGTAAAAGTGCTCATTTTGCTGAAAAAATTAAATGTGACTGGTATATTAAATACATGTAATTACAAATTACTTTAATAACAATACGTCTGGTAACTACTGAAAGTTTAATCTTTATTCATAAACTAATTATGCTATTTGATGTAAAAAAAAAAAAAAAAAAAAATCTGAAAAGTAATAGCTACTAAAGCTACCAATAAATGAACTGAGCCAAGGTTCCTGTTCCTGCCACCCTTTTTAATGGTTTGCACTTAATCAGGCTGGATCAGATGTACCTGAGAGAGAACATAAGACATCATTAATTAACTGTTATTTATTTCAGTGAACTTTTATAAATGCTGCTAGAAGATCCCTGAACGTTTTGTTCTTAGATAATTTAACTTATTGCCGAGACTCAAATTTCAGTACTGTGCACTTCAGTTTTTACTTTGATCTTATAAAAAAAAAATAATCAAGGAACCATTTCATTTTCAGTGAACTTTAAGAGATCTCTGCACTTTTTGTTTTTTTATATAATAAAACAACCAACCATTTCAACCAAGATTTGCATCAGAGTTTGTGTTATTCTACAAAAGTTTAAGGCCTTTTTATTACAGATTTTCAGTATACAAAAACAAACACTATACTGTTGTATTCAGTCTAATCCCAGGTGTGTTATTCCAAATTTTGACACCAAAATTTAATTTTTTACTGCAAATGAATATCTGTTCTAAATATTGGTTATCGGTTTCCTTGACTGCTAATAATCGGTATTGGTATCGGCCCTAAAAACCCCACATCGGTCAATCCCTAGTTTGTAAAACAGAGAATAAAACGGTGCAAATGAATTGGAGTTGTTGTGGAACTGTAACATTGCGTTGATGAAGGCTCTCATTACAGGGATATTTTATGTTTATTTCACCTTTATTTAGACAGGTAATCTCAATGAGGCTTGCAGTCTCATTCTTTGAGATTTGATAAAACTTGTTGGCCATAGAGGGCCACCTGCAGGCAATATTTGGTGGCCACAGAGTAATTTTTTGTGGCCACAAGCTATTGGGCCATGATAAAAATCAAACCCTGTGGTGTAATGTAATGTGTAAGTGGAGCCTGAGGAGGAAACACATGTTAGCCCCACTACGGGCAGATTCACTCCCTACAGGGGCAAGGAAACAAAACCTGAACAGCCAATCAGAGTGATCTCTCTCACCGACAAGCTCCGCCGCCGATTCAACATGCTCAGTCGGCTGAAAAGCCGCCGATGCCAAAGTGCCAACAGTGCGGGACACAGCGCAAAAACTAGGGCGACAGATGCTCACTGACGGACGGACTTTGGTCGACGGCTGACCTTTGGCTTGGTGTGTCAGGGCCTTGAAGCCTGATTATGGTCGTGCGTTGATCGACGTCGTAGGGTACGGGGTACGCAGAAGGCTCGCCGTAGCCCCCGGAGTAACCTGACGTGCACCTCCCCAAAAATGTAACTATGCGTCGCGGCGACGCAGACCCAGCGCAGACCGGCACGGCTGTGGTTTGCTTGGCTGTGGTTTGCTTGGTAGCAACACATTTCCGGTTTCGTATTTCCAGATTCCGGCAGCCCCGCAGTCTTTAAACAGCTTCTGTTGCGATGTAGATGTTCTAGTGTTTTAAGGCTCATTTTTTATATATTATATATATATATTATATATATTATATATATATATATATATATATATATATATATATATGCCATTATGCTCAATGTTCAATACGGATATGGATACCCGGCCGGAGCCGTCTGTCTGTGCTCCGCGTTCATTTCTCTGTGACCGGAAAAGCCGGACGCTAAACAAAGGATCAACTAGAGACGACGATAACCACTCAGGAAATGAATGTAGCCTCCTACCGCTCTGGCGGTGAATTGCACCGCGACGAAACTGAGTGAAGTTCGAAGGGTTCACGACGGCGTCACGGCAGCCACGTAGCGACGTCGTCGATTCAACGCACGACCATAAATCAGGCTTTAGGGTCAGGTGGGACCAGGGGTGAATGGGTGTTAAGTTGTCTGGGGAGGGATCCCAAGACTGCATTGTAGGTGGGGGATAAGTAGTGTTGTAAGCCACCCCCTCTGTTTAATGATGGTGGTTTCAGCTTGAGGTAGATGGCTTCCTTTACTCCTCTTTCAAACCATCGTTTAATCGTACCTGGGCATACTTCTGGTACTTTAAATAGTGAATAGTATTTTGATTAGACCTCTAATGCCAAAACACAGAAGCAAAGCCCAGACTTACTCCAGGTTGTACTTGTGTGTCTCTTTTGTTGAGGTTTCTCAGGGGGAGAGCTCAGCCAAGCCTGCAGCTGAGGATATGACGTCAAAGGACTACTACTTTGACTCATACGCCCACTTCGGCATCCACGAGGTAATTTATTTTTAAACTAATCAACCTGCAGTGCTTTTGATATTGAAATTGATCAAACTGTTTAAGCGTATTCCTTTTGTGTCACAAGATGTTAACCTTCTGCTTTCGCTGGGCCTTTTTACTGCCACTGTAGGAGATGCTGAAAGATGAGGTTCGCACTTTGACCTATCGCAATTCCATGTTCCACAACAAGCATCTGTTTAAGGACAAGGTGGTGCTGGATGTGGGCAGCGGGACAGGCATCCTCTGCATGTTTGCTGCCAAAGCTGGAGCCAAGAAGGTTATAGGGGTATGTCTTGGCCTCTTAGCACTAATCCATATGTGTGGTTTACTATATTGGTCAGACATAGATATTGCATCATAATTGATTGTTTGACCAGCAATAATTGCATCTTTTTAGTGGTCAAAGAAGAGGGAGCCTGAAGGTAAATGTTGGTCTTTGGCTCTGTCTTTATAGATAGAGTGTAGCAGCATCTCAGACTATGCAGTGAAAATCGTCAAGGCCAACAAGATGGACGATGGTGAGTTAATGGAAGACAGTCAAATGGTGACAAATGTAGCTTTTCAAAATTTTGGAATATTTCCAGCTCAAGTGGGAATCAGGGATTGAAAGTAGCGATGTAACTTCTGACCTCTTCTTGTGTCTTCAGTTGTGACCATCATTAAAGGAAAAGTGGAGGAGGTGGAGCTGCCTGTGGACGGAGTAGACATCATCATATCAGAATGGATGGGCTACTGCCTCTTCTATGAGTCCATGCTTAATACAGTCATCTATGCCAGAGACAAATGGCTGGTATGTAGTTGTTTGTCACGCCCAGTAGGGTGGTGAACTGAGGAGCCGTTGGTTCCTCAAGTACTTTTCCCTGCTGTACATTCGCATTAGGCTTGTGCCGGTTTGAAAATTTTCCAACTGGTTTGATTTAAAGCCAAATATCTAACTGAACCGATATATCGAATTATATACCTAATTTTACCACTGGGGGTTGCATTTGAGCTAGGGCTGCGCGGTATATGCGGTAGACGGTAGAATGATGTAAATTTGGCCCACCGTAGAGATTTGCACTTTACCGTCCTATTGTCGATGACGTCATCGCACCTGCCTCAGTGTGAAAATGACAGCGGAGCAAGAGGAGCTCGGTTAAAAAAACGGTGCTACGCCCGTGATTTAGACTTGGTTCGGCTTTAAACGGTTGGATAGTGAGCAGAAAAACATGATTTGTAATAAGTGTCGAGTGATAGTGACAGCAAACAAAGGTAACACGAGCAATTTATTTTACCATCTTAAGACAAAGCATGTGCTCGAGGGCTGGGCGGTATTCGTGGTGACGGTAACTTACCGCAGTAAACAAGAGCCGCTGCTTTTGTGATTAACGTTACCTTCATACCGCAGTACTTGGCGGCAGAACAGGGCCCAGCGGCCGGCCTGCCTCACGCACCTTCCTCGCTACGTGATGGAGGTGGCCTGGCCGACTGCACCAAACCCAGGCCCGTGGGAGAAGGGGGCCCGGGAGCCCCCGGCCCTCCTCTTCCCTCTAACGTTTATACATACTGTATAACATTTTATACACAATAATAGATGGATTAGCAACTGTTTTTCTTCTGACAGTAAATAGTTTCCATCCTAGACTTGTATGGCTTTTTAAATTGTTTTATTTAAGGTGTAAAAAAAAAAAGAGAGAGAAGACGATACCACGATATCATACCATCACCGCATCCCCCCAAAATACCGTGATAATGATTTTAGGCCATACCGCCCAGCCCCACTTCCATTATAAGTTTTACACTGCAACATTTATACCGCGATATATACCGTTACCGTGAAGGGATTCAGTTTATACCGTGATATGAATTTTGGGTCATACCGCCCAGCCCTAATTTGAGCTATTTTTCCCAATAAAAGCCCATTATAGGTGTAATGCGCTTCCAATCCACTAGGCGGCGATAATGCTGTATTAACAGCCAATACACACAAGGTTACATAAGAAGAAGAAGCAGCAGAAGGACACTTACCATGCAGCAGCAGCAGACAGCTGAGTGGAGCTGTGCAGTCCGCAGTCTGCAGAGCCTCTGAGACTAACTAAGCGAAACACTTAATTTAAAAACATACATAAACCTTATTTGATGCTGTGACGGAAAATAATTTGATTTATTTGAACTTTGTTACTGTAACCCTAAGATAAAATAATTAATTTCCAGATATCCTTTCTGCATTCAGCATGTTTGTGTACTTGCACAGTAAGGGAGATGTGCACATGGTTCCTTTTTGTTTCCTGTTTATTAAGACATCACCAAATGGACTCAAAGGTGTGGAACAAGAGATTATATTTTATAGTTGGAGCATGGGTAGTCACTATCCTTGCTTTACATACTTTACCCTGTCACAAATTTTTGGCTGCCATGCGGATGACTGCTGACTGCAACAGCTGATTGCGAGGAACACCTACTACTGCCATTTGAATCAATGCTGAAGGACAGTCTCCGTGAAGTGCTCTCCACCTGCTCTCACTGCCTGGTTAGCATTAACTAACAACAGCAGCAGCAGTGAATGAGTGGTTAAATGGTCCCAACAATCTCGCACTAACCCCTAAATGGCTCAGCTCTCTCATTAAACCTGGTGATAAACGTTTGGCGACGGTAGCCGTGTGAGGCTAAAGGTTATCCCTGTCACTGTGTGTGTGTGTGTGTCTTCAATAAAATGAGATTTTACCCATCACTGCAAAGTTGCAGTGATTTGACAAAATTGCAAAGTTACACAGAATTCATGGATTGGCTGAATATGCGTTGATTGTTTCATCTGCAACATTATGGAGATTTGTACAGAACCATGACCTTGAGTGCTGATTTGATTTGAATCGGGTCAGTGGTGTAAATCAGAGCTGTAATTCAGTTCTGTTGCAGTTGGGAACAAGACACGGCTTTAGTCACTGAACTTATCCTAAACAGATCAAGAATCTTAAAAACTGAAGTGATTTTAACAGCAGTTTTCTGCAGGATTTAATCATTTAATTGAAGCTCTGTGGTTGAATGTACTGAAAATGCACTTAGATATTATTCACCAGATATTAATACCAAGTACTCAGTCCAACACCTAAACTCAGGGCATAGGCTGATGCAGAAACGTCAATTAAGTGTGTTAGGCTGAAAACTGATGTTATATTCAAGATGGTTGGAATGATGTGAATAAAAGCTAGTGTTCTATAGGGATTGGTCATACCCAGTCCAGTTGAGTAAGATCAGTACAGGTGCTGATACAATATAGTGCATCACTTTGTAACTGAATTTTGGCTGTGTGTGATGGCAGCAGTTGTGCAGATTGGATGGTCTGCCACACACCTTTGAGTATTTTGTTCTATGACCCCCACCAACAGAAGCCAGACGGACTCATTTTCCCAGACAGGGCAACCCTTTATGTCACTGCCATCGAAGACAGGCAGTACAAGGACTACAAAATACACTGTGAGTAGTCTTCCATTTACTGGCTTACGCTTCCGCTATTCAGGGAATGGGACTAGACTCCACTGGCTGTGATGTGTCATTTTCAGTGAACTGACTGGAATGTGTCTGTATTTGTGTGTCTGCGTCAGGGTGGGAGAATGTGTATGGTTTTGATATGTCGTGCATCAAGGAGGTGGCCATTAAGGAACCCTTGGTTGACGTGGTGGATCCAAAGCAGCTGGTCAGCAGCGCCTGTCTCATCAAGGTGGGTGGATGAATTACTGATGTATTGTTATGCTTCTCAGATGATACCGCCACAGAAGTGTATCTGCCCTTTCATAAAGAGCTGTTGATTCTGGTGATGTTTTCTGTACTCGAAAGTGTGAAAGTGAACATATTTGGTCTGACACTGTCATGGGATTTTTGTTCAGGAAGTGGACATCTACACAGTGAAGGCAGATGACCTGACCTTCACCTCACCATTCTGCCTGCAGGTGAAGAGGAATGACTACATTCATGCTTTGGTCACCTACTTCAACATAGAGTTCACCCGCTGTCACAAGAGGACCGGCTTTTCCACCAGTTAGTCTGCTTTCTTACACAAAATACACCTGATGTCTTTTTACAGTCCCATTGACAAGTATTCAGGGCTGGACTATTTAGCAACAACATTAACTCCTCTCTTTTAACACTGTCTGGCTGAAAAACATGCATGTGGGCTGAGATTCAGCTGAGATGTTCTATCGGGAAATGTGGTGACTTAAACCAACAGTGAGCAAGAAAAGGTGTAAATAATACATGTCATTTGTTGAACTATGAGTAGAGGAAAAGTCTGTTAGCCACAAGGCTAATTTATGCAGTCTAAACGTGCTTAAGCTAATGAGTGATGAGCAAAAAACACTTTGACACATATAAAGGCCTGTTTATGCTCAATTTTAAATACGGATACGGATGGAGCCTTCTGTCTGTGCTCCACGTTCATTTCGTCCGTATTTCTGCACGTTTCCATAAAGCTTACGGATACGGGCCAAACGGAGCAGTACCACCGGGAACCATGGGGGCAGTGTTGCTGTCACTACTCGATACGTAGTTTTAGTGAGACACGAAGAAGAAATAACAATTCAATTTCTTTAATCCGCAGTACTAGAGAAAATAATTCTCCGTCCTCCAGTCGCGATGTATTTAATGGCCTCACCGACCACCGCCTCCTACAACGCTGCCTTTGTTTTTGTCTTTTATGCAAGAGGTACATTATCAATATCTCCTCCACAGTCGCCATGTTTGTTTTTGTCACAAACTTTTGACGCTGGGCTGCCTCCCTGGGGCCTGTATCACGAAGCAAGATCAACCTTTCCTGGGTTACCCAGACCTATCCTGGTTTGACTAACCCTAACAATGGCAATCAGGATCATCGGTATCACGACGCTGGATATCAACTCGGTAACTCAACCCAGGGTTGCTTTATCAAGAGCTATGAACGCGCATGCAGTGGACCAATCACAATCATGAGAGAAGCGCAGTGTCACAGAGCGTCACAGAGTGTCCTCACAGAGAGCCGTATGTGAGGGGGGAAAAAAAGTATTTCTCGTGAGGATCAGAGATTCATTCTGCTAAAATATGAGGAGAAAAGCAACATTACAGAAAAGGCCAACACCGTGGCAGGTGGAGGAAATAACGGGATAAATGATGTTTAGTTTTAGTTTAGATTAGTTTATTTGCACATAATGTTAAAAACAGACAGTATAAAATTTACAAGACTAAAAAACGAAAAGTGCCGGAGAGGTTAGAAGCCACTAAAAGCTTATCAAAGAAATTCCCCTGTCAAAACATCTATGAAATCACATAATAGAGAAGAAAAAAAACGGGTCAGGAAAGAAGAAATAGTGGAGAAGAGAGGGAAAAATCAAGACAAAACAAGGTAGCAAATAAAATTATGTGTAGGTTAAATTACTCATCACTGGTTCAAGTAGCTACAGTACCTGTACATCTGACAATGATCACACCCTTGAATCCCATGAAATCAATGCTGCGCAGATGAACTGTGTGTATTACAATTATCGTCTGACATCATTGCGTCTGATAAATTGGTCTTGTCATAACGTTATATATGCCTATGCTACAATAAAGCTTAAACCTGACGCCACAATTAAATCATATCAACGCCAAATTGATAGTCTGAATAAAATCATCCTGATATTGAGCTGTGTTAGAAATTAACAGCTGCACAAAAATATACTTAGTCTCCCTCTTTAAAAAACAAAAATGGAAAATCCCTCAAACACCATGAAGTGTAGACATGATAGGCTACTTTCCACATTTCCAGCAGCAAAGCTGTCAATTAGACCCATTATCTTTAACAGGGATCATTTCCTCCAACAACAAAAAATGTTGGTACTAAGTAATGGTGCTATGTGTCCGCAATTGATCAGTTTCTTCCTTATGAAGGGGTGGGATGAGATTTCGACTTCTTTCCACTCCTTTTTGAACAGTCTTTTCATTGTCTGTTGTTGTTGTTGCTTTCTTTTCTTTTATAATGTCAAAATAAACTTTCAAATCAAAATCAATCAAATTGATTAAACTTCCCTTCATGACTGGGCTGCATTTCTGTCAGTGAAGTCATTTTTTTCCGAACAGCTGATTGGCCAGTGGGTGGTGCTTTTTATAGGATCAGATTCAACACTGAACTTACCCTGCTCCGGAGCAGGATAGCCGTTCAGAGTAAGTTACCATGGTGATCTACCCTGATAAGAACTGAACCGGCTTCATGAGACCTAAAACCCAGGGTTAACCTTGAAGTTACCTCGCTAAGACATTAATCCTGCTTCGTGATACAGGCCCCTGGTGGATATATTGCTCAACATCCATGCCAACGTAAAGGGCGCATGGAAGTATGTGGGCAGTGACGGTAACATCGTTTGAAACGGACGTATACATTTTTGTACGTAAAGGGAGCATAAATGGGCCTTTAAGCTGATTTTTATACTTTTATTAAATGTTATTGTTAATCCATGTTTTCTGGCTATTGGGGGAGTTTGTTCTCAGGGCTTTAAGCCATATTTAAGTTTTAGGAAAAAATTCAATGTTTGCATGAAAATGAAAACATTTCCTCAGAGGCAGAAAGCCCTAAAGGTCAACTTTTCCCATATACATTATTTATGTGTTTGTTGTTGTTTTTTTTAATGGATAAAAGTAAAAGAGAAAGGGGTGGCATAATCGATCATATCGATCGCAGGCCCCAGAATTGCATTGAATTGAAACCATATCGTGACTTTGTAATATCAGTAAATATCGTAACATTGTCCAAAAAATAAATATGATAATGTATCATGATAAAACCTAGTGATTAACATCCTAGTCTGCATTGATCAGTGTGGTATGACTGTCTGTAACTGTGAGTTGGGTAGTCTTAAAGGTATTATGGTGTTGTCTGCATTTACCTATGTATCTCCCTCCCTTAGTGTCTATGATAGGGTTCTGCTTTCATGCTGTTTTTATTTTCCCCTTTCAGGCCCAGAGTCTCCCTACACCCACTGGAAGCAGACTGTCTTCTACCTGGATGATTACCTGACTGTCAAGACTGGCGAGGAGATCTTTGGCACAATCAGCATGAAGCCAAACATCAAGAACAATGTAAGCAGAGCTCCACCTTTTGAGAACAAGTTGGAGGGTTCTTTCTCACTAGTTGTGTGCTTTGATTTTACTATTGTGCCTTCCTTCATCACTGCGTTTGGTTGCTTTGTGCATCATGTCTGACTCATTGCTGTTGGTTTGCAGAGGGACCTGGACTTCACCGTAGACATCGACTTCAAGGGTCAGTTGTGTGAGATGTCCAAGACCTCTGAGTACAGGATGCGTTAAGTCCCTTAGTCACCTCCTGTATTAGTTTGTCTTTAGCAGAGGACAGATTAAACTGTTTGACTCAGAGTCTGTACAATAATTCAACGCTCCCCATGCAGCAACATTTTAATAACTGTATTTTTTTTTTTTGTGTGTGTGTGTCATTTTCTTGTCCAAACCTAAACAGTATTTAAAAGGTTTTCACTTCCTTGGGGTCAAAGTGCATTGCCGTGGTGTTTCATTGTGCAGTAGTCACTCATCAAATGGCTTGCGTTTGACATGTACCTAGTGTTTGTGTCCAACATCTTGGGTTTTGCTCTGGGGTCTCCATATCCATATAGAACACCAACACAACAGCCCCGCTGACATGTCTGCATTACAGTATTACTGTTCAGTCACGTTGGCGCTCTGTATGGTCATTACATGACCACCTCTTATCTTTGGTTCTGTTGAAGCTGTATGTGGGTTTTGGGATTCTATAAAGTCAAGAACCCCTGCCTCTTCCTCTTATGTTCCAGTGATATGAAACCATGTGTAACTGACAAGGAAACTGTCCACCTAACATCTTAGGTCCTGTTCAAACCAAAAAATAACCATGTTTAAAACAAAATAAATATGTAAAGGTGTGGTGCTGGTGTGAATGCAGTGCTCCAGGTTCCAGTGAGATGACATTTCACGATGCTTATCAGGACTTTGAGGCACAGCATGCTCTGCAGTTACAGAAATTTTGTCCCAATCTGCATACTAATTCTACATAGTTTGTACTACATACCGATTGTCATACTGCTTTAGCAGTCAAACAAAGTATCCAGATACTATTTAAACAGGAATATGTATGTAGGGTGTAAATTGAACCACAGTTTTGTAAAGCCACTGCCAAGGAAACTTCAGAGACATCAAAATGTGTTCCTAAAATTTAATACGTATTTTTTTCCATATGTACGAGTCCTCTAATTACCATCCACAATTCATTAAGTTCTTCAGCTATGAGCATCTCCATTTCCTTGGGGGCAGACAGTGAATCAACAGCACACTTAAAAATGAACTGCATTTAGTGTGAATACTGTGGTTTGGCTTGAACTTATTTTTCAATGTATCCAATGTGAAGTCATTACATACTACTGCTTAGAATCAGTATGTAGTATTTGGGGAAGGGTGCTGCACACATGCATGGTTGTTTTCAGCTATAACCAGAAGCGGGCTGCTCCAAACCTGTAACCGTTTGATATTGGGCTGATGTCATGTGTAATAGCGGAGTTGCAGCAGCACCAGCTATCCTCCCTTATTTGGCTTTGATCAGAATACACCCTTTTGAGAAAGCTACCCTTGAGCATCTTGACGTGTTGATTACTGCTGCACCTGAGTTAAAAGATAGCCTGGTTCCAGCTGGCTCCACAGGTGTCCTGGAGCCCATATTTCTGTCTTGATACAATGTGTCTGAGGCTGATGTGTCAACCTGAACAGTAGTAACATTGTCGGCACTGTGCAGAGACTGCTCTGACTCATGTCATCACACTTAGATTTTTCTCTTTTGTATTTTTTTTTTCTGCTGCTTTTTTTTAAAAATAAAATAAAATTAATAAACATGCATGTAAGTTTCCTTGCATTTGTTACAAAATAAGGTGAGTTGTGTGGTACTCTCAACAGCATCTTTCTGAAGGGATTCAGCTTTTTTCCCATGAACTCATTCTGTACCTTTACATGCACAGTTAAGTGGAGCTATGGCGACAGCTCAACTAGGCCATTTAACTGGACTACTGTCCTCATCCCAGTATACAAGCACAGGAGGGGAATCGATTATTGACCAAAGTATGTCCGACTCCACTATGACAGGTGGCGATGTGCCCTCTTTTAGAGCTTGTTAGAATTAGGCCTTTTTCAGGCTGACTTATTGCATCACAGACCAATCAATCAACAAAGAAGTTAGCGACTCTTAGCTAGGAGCAAACTGGTACTGTGATGGACAGCTTAACAGCTCTGTACATTTTGTCTGTTAAAAACTGCATTCTGTTACGCGTTTAATGGTATTCAACCTCTGGGCTAAAGTCCAGGGCGGAAATTGCAGAGCATGTGAAGAGCACCTTGGCCAGTTTGGGTCTGATAAACTGTATACATGCAGGAGCATTTCAATCACCACAAACATCTTGCAGTCACAGAGCCAGGAGTTATCACAACAACTTAGTATTCATCTGCTTAAAGTTTTTCTTAAATTTCACAATGAATCTGTGGACGTAATGATTGTTGCAAACATCACTTTCTCATGAAAACATATTGACAAATTAAGCAATAATTGAGTTTGGTCCCCTTCAAGTCAATATTTGTTTTGCACCAGATGCCATGTGACAAAGTCATCCACTTAAGATTCAAAAATGTGTCTCATATTCATATTTTCATTATGTGCGGTGTTCATGTCATACTAAGGAAGAAAGGCTAATGTACATCAAGTATAAAAAAAAATTACAAGATGAAAGATACATCCTACAGATGCACTGCGACACATCAGTGATTTGACCTGGAGTCATTGGGTGTTTTGGGTCTTTTGACAAATCAGAGACCCTTGCCCAGGCTCCCTGATCGGAGTTCAGCAGACTCCAGAATGTGTCCTACCCAGCAGCAGTTGGCCAAGGATCTACCCTGTTAATCCAAAGCCACATTGTGGCTTTTTCTGCAGCTTCAGTTGCAGCTTTGATAGCTGTCCTCTTTGCCTCCCCAGTGATACCTAGCAGCGTGAACTCCTTGCAGAGTGATCACCCCACAAATCCTCTGTAGCCCACTTCCAGAGGCTCTCAGCGAGTTTGCCAGCCTTGCCCGCTGCACTGTTCAAAAAGCTCATTGCACTTGGAGCACTTCCTCTCATTGGCCTCTAGGCCAACAGGACTTGGTAGGACATCACGAACAGCTTGGCAAAAAACCTGGTGTGTCTGCTTTCCAGGTGTTGGGCCAGGTCATTTTCTGTTGCAGCACATTTTCCCATTTTGTCCAAGCTCCTTGCTGTCCCATTCCCACCATCCTGTTGGCTTATACTTCCTCCCCGCCTGCCCCAACGTCCTCCTGAACAAGGTGTTGCCATCTTCTGCTTTGAGCCTTGTTATCCCTGGTTGCTGGGAAGTAATCAAGCCTGCATTCCCGGTTGCTATGGACCCCACCAGCATCCTCTGCGCGAGCAATGACTCAGCCACCTCCAGGGATTTTTCTGGATGCCAGCCCATGCCACCATCAGATCCCTGGACTCCCTGTACTGCAGAGCTTCCTTTGTCCTTGACACCAATGTACTCTTCTGTAAGGCCACTGATTGGAAGTTGCAGGGTGTTGCTTGTACTGTACAGAGCAGAGCTGTACAGGTTTTAAGGTAGACCAAGCCGTCTTCGTAAGTAGTTGCTGATCTTTCTCTCCAGGGTCTCTACTGTTGTCATGGCCACTGTGAATACCAGCAGTGCCCACAGAATACAGGGCTGGATTGCTGGTAAATCCAGGCTTTGCACCTCTCTGGCAGAGTGGATTTGTCCACCTTGCTGAGCCAGAATAATTTGAGACACAATTAATATTTTTTTAACAATGCAGTAGTATTTATTAAAAGCACAATGTAAGCAGTGCTCATTATAATCACACTCTAAAAAGAACTGGGTTAAAAAATGACCCAATTATAACCCAGCCACTGGGGCAATATTGGACCAACTACATGCTGGGTTGTCTTAACCCATTCGCTGGGTTGGATCATTTTAACTCATGTACTGGGTTGTGATATTTCACCCACTGTAGTGGATGTAACTAACTATATCACTGGGTTAAATATAAACCATGCACAGGGTTGTTCATTTCACCCAGTGTAGTGGTTGTAATTAACTATATGGCTTGGTTAAATCTCAACCATACACTGGGTTGTTCATTTAACCCAAGATAGTAACTGAAATTAACTCTATTGGTGGGTTAAACTATATTGAAAAAAATCCCCCCACCCAAAAAAAACAAATACAGATGTAGATATAAAATGCATTTATTAATACTTTTAAGTCAACACATGGCACATCATTGCTTCTTGCCAAATATTTTCTTTCCTATCTTCTTTCTTTTAACACTTTTTTAAACACCATCACTAAACAGCATCATAAGCCATCACCTTTTTTGGCACATCGCTGAAACTGGGAGGACTTCACACTAAGCTGCAATTGATGTTCTCAAAAAAGCAACATGTGGGGATTCTTTCTTCTTTCCTTCACGAATTTGATATACGGCAGATTGCATAAACTCCCAGGTAGGGGCGACACACCGGTGAGTAATTCAGGTCAAAAACAAAATAAGCCTTAAAACAAAGGTCTACTGCACCAAGCAAAGTGTCCACTTCGATGGCGCTGTCTGAGATGATGGTGAAGGCCTGGCTCATCGTCTTATTGTCACCAAGAATCAGAACATGCGGGAACAGCATCGCATCCTTCAAGTCCTTCAGGTACTGCACCATGTTGGTCCCCACCTGTTAATTAGACAACAGTTACTTTAAATATTACCTGTCATTGAAGTCCGGGTTTTACACTGGCAGCCTGAATGTAATATAAAGTTCCATGTGTTGTGACACATGGAACTTGTAGGTCTGATCTGGCACTGATCAGATTCATGCTGTCAGTGTAAACCCAGCCTCAGTTAACCCATTAAGACAAGAGACCACATTCACAAAGGTCTTTAGTTTTCTAAGTTTCTATCCATGATGCTCAATCTTTTTCATGTCAACACACCCAAAATAAAAATGCGTTAGGCAGCAGAACCCTATCTGAAAATAACCTTTTCCCCAGAAAGACTGATGTTTACTGTGAAAGAATATTCAAAGATGAGAACACATTTTCACGATTTTTCAAAAATAGCACATCTACAAGCTCATGATGTGGCAGTCGTTATAGAAATCATAGTTGCAGGAAAGTATTTCTCATCAATCCATGATGTGTGCCGATATCGCCAGACAACAATACACCCCAATGGGGTTTTTTTTTTCCCTTTAATCCTATCACAATGAAACCTTCTAGAATGAAAGTTAACATGAAAAATAAAATGTTTTGCATTACAATTTCTTTAAATACATTTAAAAATGCAAATGAGCTCAAAACTCATAAAATGTGTCAAAAATCCATCCTAATTGGCTCATTTTCTCCTGAACTCTTATCACAAAGAAACTTGACACAATGAAAGTGGGTGATGACAATGCTGCTTTTGGACTGGCCTCTAAACTGACAACTGCCCGGCTTGGTTGTACCTGCCAGGGGTATAACCCCGCCAGTGTAGTCCTCAGGGTCACGGAGGTACACAAGCCTCCCCACCACGACAAGGTAGCAACAAAGGGGAGGGATTTTTTTTGTTTTTTTGTTTTTTCTTTTTCTTTTTACACTAATCAAACTTACTGGTAGGATATTAACGAAGGACTTGCAGGACTCTTCTATGGAGGGTCTGTGGACTTCTCCGTCAGCCCCCCTGTAGTTTTGTGGAGGAAGTAGACTCGGTAGGACTTTCAAAGCTCCCTCTACAAAATAAAATACATATGATATTAACATCTCAATAGTATGCCAATTCCAGAACACTTTTTTGTCATAACTGGTACAGTATGTGGACTCCTGCAATACATTTACAATACCAGTGGTTCTTAAACATGTTAATTTCAATGACCACCATAAGAGTGTACAAATGGAATGAAATGGACATGCGATGTTCCATTTGTACACCCAGGATACAGGGTACAAATGGTTCTTGTGTGTTGTGTTTTACAAAGTAAGAAATACGGTCACTTACCTGGTGTGAAGTCATTAAAGCCTATGGGCAGTTTTCCCTCTCGCTGGGCAAATGCAAGAATTCGGTCGCTCAAAGTCGGCAAGATCTCAAAGAGTTTCCCCACGTTCTCTGGATGCAGCTGCTGGAAATCTTGTGCTATCTGATACATTTTGAAAGAAGAAGAAATAAAAACATTTAAATTATGACAGACATGTATTGCCTGTTAAGAAAATGGTTAACTTAACTTAACTTAACTTAATTAATCATTTGTATAGCGCTCTTCTCAGCACTGGTGCACAGTGCACTTTACAATATTTATGAAGCAAAATAACAGTCAACCTATAACAATTAGGGACAGCATAAAGACCGTGTGTGTGTGTGTTACCGTGTTAGCTTCCCCTTTAGCTTTCAATTTGACTGCGCTGCCGAATATAAAGCGATATAAAATGGATCAGGGAGACGAAAACCAATCTCTCCGTGATGGCATTTTAATCATTCACAATGTATTATTGTTATAGCCCTGTTAGACCGCGCCCGCCACTCCAAGACCGCTTGTTTGTGTTCAAATAAAGCTAGCCTAGTTTAGCATGCATTTAGTACTTTAATACAGGCAATAAAAGATCATAAAAGCAAACTCCCGAACGCTTACCGTCGTCTTGGGTGTGAAGAGACGTGTCTTCTTGACTTGCGAAGCAGATTAAGGCTGAAAATGGACAGTGTTGTCTTTTTGTGTGCCGCCACTAAGAGGAGCGCGTGAGTGTGTGTGAACTAGTTCTCGCCGCGTATGCGTAGTTCACACAAATGTTACGGTACGTTACGGTAACGTTTTCTCCCCTAATATAAACATAGGAAATTATTATAAAATATTCAGATAAAATATGTACATACCGTGTGTTTTGAAGTGAGAAGTGAAGATGGTTCCAGAATTATCCAGAAGCGGGAAAGTGAATAAACCAACCTTTGGGTTAAAAGTAACCCTACAGGTGTTCAAATGCAATTCAAGCTCCCCAGTGGGTCAAAGGGGTCTTTGACCCAGCACCAAACAACCCATGAGTATGGTTACAGTATCCCATATAACCCATTATTGTGACCCAGATCATTCAACCACCTACCTGGGTCATAGAAATGACCCCATATTTTTCTGTGTGTAGATAGATAGATAGATAGATAGATAGATAGATAGATAGATAGATAGATAGATAGATATGCTTTATTCCAGACTCAGGGTCCATACAAAAAAGAAAAGGAAAATCAAATCAAATCAAAGACAGACACTCACACAGACACAGTTTAACTTACACAAGTTACAACACATCCCATTTACTGTTACAACAAGCCCCAGGCCCAGGGCTGATAATATAAACTCATTTCTCCTGCATTGTTCAAAAGCCTAAGTTTAGTGATAGAGAGGACAGGAGAGAAAGAAAAGAGAGAGGACAGGACAAGAGCAGTCAGTGGCGGAGCGGCTCGTAGCTAATGGGTACCTGTTTGTGGGCTCTCCACCTGTCAGTGAAACAAACACGAAAGACGTGCAGTGTAACCGATGAGGAGCTGTCATTACGCGTAACTATTACGCACGGTTATGAGGTGCGCAGCGGCAGAACTCACAGCACACTGTTTATAAACCAGTTTACCAGTTGAACCCCGGATTTCCAGTGGATGCGTGTCCGTTGCGGTACGGCAGCGCTGGTTATCCGCTGCGTGCTCCGCCGTCCGTCAATACCCACCGGCTGCGTTTGCTGTGCGGAGCGGTGCAGCTCCGCCGGAAGACATCTCGGTGCACTGCCATGATGAATATCTCCTCGTCCACGGTGTCAACAGGGTGAAATGACATCTGAAAACCTCTGACCTGTTGATTTCAGGCCTGCCTCTGCCCATTATGTAGTTTTCAAGGTGTAGTGCAGGGAAATATGATCCGCCGTGAACACTGTGTATCTTATTTTGAAAAATAACCGGATGTTTTATTGTGTTTCTCTACACGCATCTGGTGGAAATTGGGGGTAAGAGTGAAGCCTCTATGAGTTATGATAAATCACAGTGTTAAGAGGCTGTAATTATACAGTTTAAATTGAATACTCGCTGAGAAATAAACGACACAGTCCAGATGTCTCTCTGCTGAAAAATACAATGCAGGTGACTGCCTGAAACACAACAAGACATGGTATGAGACTCATACCTTGTCTTGTTGTGTGTTTCAGGTCGTTTATTTCTCAGTGAGTATTCTACACTCTGCTCCTAACACAACATCTAGCAAACATTGGTGCTTTTGCTATAATTTGGAAGGTATGGTATCGTGTTAAGATTTAAGTATTTTGACACCCGTGTTTGGGGCTGATGAGTTTCCGCGCACCGGTTGTTGTGGGCTGGGCCGAGTCAAAGTCCAGGGCTGTTTTTTAGTCCCAGTCCGCCCCTGGGTAACAGTAAGGTCATCCATGAAAGCTCTTATTTGGGGCTGTTGCACTCCAGTGTGCTGACTTGACAATCATGTTCATTACGAGGGCAAAAAGGATGACTGAGTCTGATGTACCCAGCCCAGCTGTGACTCTTCATCTGAAAATCCCATAGTAATCCAGGATAAGGTCCATGAACGCTCGGGGTTCCTTCCAAAGAGCTGACGGAAGTGGCTGGGGAGACGACTGTCAGGGCTTCTCTGCTGAGGCTGCTGCCCCCGCGACCCGGACCCGGATAAGCGGAGGGAGACGAGTACGAGTACAAGCACTTGTCAGGGAAATGTTAGAGTGAAAGCTACAGTCATATACATGGATATAACTGCTGTCATTCCTCACACGAGCTGATGAATATCTGCTCATCTGTACCAGCAGATAACAAGATATAATCCCATGAATGCCTGCAGGCATTTTGTGACTGAACTAAATGATTTTTACATTTCTATACAATATGTAAGCTTCACACATTAAACTGGGTTTTACTTACATTCAAGAGCTAATGTTTTCTTAGCCTATATATCTAACACTTCAAATTTCCCCCTTTAAGTGTAAAGCAGTGCAAGTACAGTGCCTTGCAAAAGTATTTATGCCCTTGGCAATTTTCCTATTTTGTTGCATTACAGCCTGTCATTTTTATTTGGATTCTTCTGTAATGGACCTAAACAAGTCAAATTTGGTGAAGAGAAATGAAAAAAATAATAAATAAAGACGAGAGGGCTGCCCATCAAACTCAAGGCTCAGGCTAGTGCTGGGCACGGCAGTTCTTTAGATGTTACTGAATTACTGGAATCAGTTCACTAAAAAGATTTGTTCAAAAGATTCGTTCACCGAATCGTTCAGTGCTTTGCGGGAGGAGCCTGCGACTGAACTGATACACGGCTGAACAATTCATGTTTCAGTTCGGAGAGTGATATTGTGTTCTTCCATTCATATATGTGTTGCCATAATCTGACATGTAGAATTAGCTGTCATTCATATTTATTGCTGCAATTCTCATCTTTTGATTCCATTCATAATTTTAATTTTTTGACATTTGTATATTTGCTCTACCACTATTTTTTCCAGCCATTAATCACTCTTATATTTTGTTCTATTGCTACTTGTTTTATACAGTACTTGTTACATGATGTGTTGTACTGTATGTGTGTTGTTGCTGTGGGAATTTGGCAAAGTAAAAGTTAGCTACGTCACGATGTTATGATAACTAAAGTGCCTAATAGAAATGAACCAACTCCTCGTTACTTAATGTGTAGTCCGTTCAGTGAACGTACCACAGTACTCAGTGATCCGTTCATTGGGTCTCATTTAGGAAACGTGAGTAAATCTGTGTGTAGATTTGCACATAAAAGCCTACTCTACTAAAAACCTACTCCGGATTCAGGAACACCGCAGGAAACTCAGATTTGATCGTAAACGTGTGTAAAATCATGAATGCCAATCCATCGTAAAGTGACAGCGCGCTCCCGGTAATCAGCAATTAGCATAAATCCCCGCCCATGAATAGCCAATGACCACCATATAAGGAGGTGTAGATGCATCCTGTCGACCTGTCAGTCATGGCACAAAGAAAGAAAGAGAGAGAAAGAAAAAAGAATTTTTCCGAAGAGGAGATTGAAATAATTTTGGGTGAAGTGGACTTAAGAAAAAACATTTTATTTTCTTCAGTTAGTAGTGGTGCGACAGGGACAGGCAAAGCGAAGGCCTGGAGGGAGGTAACAGATGCTGTTAATGGTGTCTCTGTAGTATAAAGAACCATGTCAGAGGTGAAGCGTAAATGGTTTGATATGAAACTGGAGGCAAAGAAACGCATAAGTACACACAAAAAATTACAGCAGCCACAGGAGGAGGCTCACAGTCCCAACTATCTGCTGACGAGCGCATCACTGGCATAATTGGGGAGACCTCGTGGAGCGACATGCCTCCACTGGAGTCAACTGTCGGAACGTAGAGCTATTTAACATTTATTTTCACAAATGATACAGATATCAGGAGGCTTACATACATATACAGCAGTTTTGTATGTATCATCTTCAAATTATTTTAATCTTAATAGCCTAAAACTCTATTTTATACAACGTAAATTAAACATTTTCAAATCAGACTTATTCATTCAAATGATCAAAAAGCAAAAAAAGCACAAAAAAACATGTGTCATCTCAAATAATTCTTTCAGCTGCTCCTACCAAGAGTACCCAGCTGCAGACAAGATGGTGGACAAGGGCACCGCCCATAGACATACAGTCATGGAAAAAATTATTAGACCACCCTTGTTTTCTTCAATTTCTTGTTAATTTTAATGCCTGGCTCAACTAAAGGTACATTTGTTTGGACAATTATAATGATAACAACAAAAATAGCTCATGAGAGTTTAATTTAAGAACTAAGAACTATTCATTTTCCATGGTTTTCTTGATAATAACCAAAATTACTTAAATTCTTACATCAATAGCTATGGCATTGTACCGCCAAAAACACTACTTTTAAGCATTCCATGTTTTCTTTTCTGTTTGCTTTAAACACATGATACACACAAGAGTTAATACTTGATTGCATAACCATTGTTTTTGATGACTGCAGCCATGCGTCTTGGCATGCTCTCCACCAGCTTCTGACATTGTTCTGCTGTCACAGCAGCCCATTCCTGTTGGACAAATTCAAACAAATTTTCTTTGTTTTTGGGCTTGTGGTTCTCCATTTTGAGTTTGATGATTTTCCACAGGTTTTCAATTGGATTAAGATCTGGTGATTGAGCAGGCCAAGGCATGGTGCGAATGTTGTGGTTCTCCATCCAGGCTTTAACTGACCTTGCCGTGTGGCAAGGGGCATTGTCTTGTTGGAAAATCCAGTCATTCGAGGCAGGAAAGAGTTTTCCAGCTGATGAAAGAAGACTGTTTTCAAGGGTAGTCCTGTACATGACCTGGTTCATTCGGCCTTCACACAATTGCATTTGCCCTGTTCCACTCAGACTGAAACAACCCCAGATCATGACTGATCCACCCCCATGTTTTACTGTAGGGGCAAGACAGTCTGGGTTGTAAGCTTCTCCAGGCTTCCTCCTAACCAGTAAGTTGGCTGGAGTGGGCATCAATTCAAAATTGGATTCATCACTGAAGAGAACCTTAGCCCAATCATCAACAGTCCAATCCTTGTGGTCTCGAGCAAAGAGTACCGGGCCTTCCTCTGCCTTTCATTGATGAAGGGCTTCTTGCGTGCTCTGTGTGACTTCAAACCAGCTTCAACAAGTCGGTTTCGAACTGTCCTTGCCGAACAAGTCACATTTCTCGACAGTGCCCACTCATTTTTAAGGTCCCTGGAGGTCTGACGACGATTCCTGACACAGGAACGGATGAGTGCACGGTCATCTCGTGGGGTAGAAAGACGTTTCCTGCCACGGCCAGGTAGCAATTTGGTAGTGCCATGTTCAGCTTGTTTTTTTTTGTTGTAATGAACGGCTGTCTTGGAGATCTTCAGTTTTTTCGCTACCTGTCTCTCACTCATGCCAATTTCCAGCAGTGCCAAGATGGCTGCCTTTGTGGCTTCACATAATTCTTTTGTTTTAGGCATTATGTGAGAGCTGACAACTTCTGAGTTGTGCTACGGCTTGAATGTAAGCAGGAAACCACTCTAGGCCTTTGCATGTGCAGTGCTGCTTGTGACATGAAATGGCCTCTTATATACCCTGGGAATCAATTAAGCTTAAGAATGTCAAATAGGACATAAAGTATTATGTGACCAGCTGCATTTTTTGTTGTGTTCATTGTATTATACGTTTAGTGGTACCAGATATTAGAATGAACAAGAAATTGAAGACAACAAGGGTGGTCTAATAATTTTTTCCATGACTGTATATACATAGATGCTGCATTGACTGCCGATGCCTATTGTAGTCGACCATGGGAGTCGACATCCTAGCCGGCTGCCATCTTGGATGGGTCTCGCTTCACCTCCACAGTGTATTCACTTCTATTGAAGGAGCTGTATGCATAAGTAAAATAGAATAACCCACTGAATTTTCAACTGATTTTTGGCACACGTGTAGTTATGATACAGGATGCTTCTTTCGTACATCAGAAATGCGGGATTTCATGCTTTAATACTTTCTGCAGATAGCAACAGCATGTTATTAATATATATATATATATATATATATATATATACATATATATGTGTGTGTGTGTGTGTGTGTGTGTGTGTGTATATATATATATATATATATATATATATATATATGTATATATATATATATATATATATATACATATGTATAAACACAATATACACAATACAAAACATAGTATAGCATATTATGTATAGCACATCTTTGTGCACATATTCATTTTTCCACCAGCTGTGCTGCAAATATCCCCTGCTGCTCAGCCTTCTGTATCTTTTTTCAAATTATCTTGACCACAGTCCCATTTTCATAGTTAAATACCAAATACCAAAATTAATTTCAGTGTTTATGTAAATATTGAAAATGTTTTTTTACTACTTTTGAGGGATCACAGCAGTCAGTGTAATAAGAGTAAGAAGAACTTTATTAATCCCCAAAGGAAATTTCAAAGAAGTCTGTAAGATCATCTATTTAAAAAAGAATTATGAAGTCTGATGGCTGTGGGTATAAAAGAGTGAGTGTGTGTGAGAAATAAACTCAATCAACAGTCAAGCATTTTCTCTATTAAAATATATTAATAAATGTATTAATATGCTATACTATGTTTTGTATTGGTATATTGTGTTTATACAGTATATACAGTACAGGCCAAAAGTTTGGACACACCTTCTCATTCAATGCGTTTTCTTTATTTTCATGACTATTTACATTGTAGATTCTCACTGAAGGCATCAAAACTATGAATGAACACGTGGAGTTATGTACTTAACAAAAAAAGGTGAAATAACTGAAAACATGTTTTATATTCTAGTTTCTTCAAAATAGCCACCCTTTGCTCTGATTACGGCTTTGCACGCTCTTGGCATTCTCTCGATGAGCTTCAAGAGGTAGTCACCTGAAATGGTTTTCCAACAGTCTTGAAGGAGTTCCCAGAGGTGTTTAGCTCTTGTTGGCCCCTTTGCCTTCACTCTGCGGTCCAGCTCACCCCAAACCATCTCGATTGGGTTCAGGTCCGGTGACTGTGGAGGCCAGGTCATCTGCCGCAGCACTCCATCACTCTCCTTCTTGGTCAAATAGCCCTTACACAGCCTGGAGGTGTGTTTGGGGTCATTGTCCTGTTGAAAAATAAATGATCGTCCAACTAAACGCAAACCGGATGGGATGGCATGTCGCTGCAGGATGCTGTGGTAGCCATGCTGGTTCAGTGTGCCTTCAATTTTGAATAAATCCCCAACAGTGTCACCAGCAAAACACCCCCACACCATCACACCTCCTCCTCCATGCTTCACAATGGGAACCAGGCATGTGGAATCCATCCGTTCACCTTTTCTGCGCCTCACAAAGACACGGCGGTTGGAACCAAAGATCTCAAATTTGGACTCATCAGACCAAAGCACAGATTTCCACTGGTCTAATGTCCATTCCTTGTGTTTCTTGGCCCAAACAAATCTCTTCTGCCTGTTGCCTCTCCTTAGCAGTGGTTTCCTAGCAGCTATTTGACCATGAAGGCCTGATTCGCGCAGTCTCCTCTTAACAGTTGTTCTAGAGATGGGTCTGCTGCTAGAACTCTGTGTGGCATTCATCTGGTCTCTGATCTGAGCTGCTGTTAACTTGCGATTTCTGAGGCTGGTGACTCGGATGAACTTATCCTCAGAAGCAGAGGTGACTCTTGGTCTTCCTTTCCTGGGTCGGTCCTCAACAAGTGCTAAACACCTCTGGGAACTCCTTCAAGACTGTTGGAAAACCATTTCAGGTGACTACCTCTTGAAGCTCATTGAGAGAATGCCAAGAGTGTGCAAAGCAGTAATCAGAGCAAAGGGTGGCTATTTTGAAGAAACTAGAATATAAAACATGTTTTCAGTTATTTCACCTTTTTTTGTACATAACTCCACATGTGTTCATTCATAGTTTTGATGCCTTCAGTGAGAATCTACAATGTAAATAGTCATGAAAATAAAGAAAACGCATTGAATGAGAAGGTGTGTCCAAACTTTTGGCCTGTACTGTATATACTGTATATAAATATATATATATATATATATATATTATATATATATATATATATATATATATATATATATATATATATATATATCCCACTCTGGGGTTGAGATGAATAAAAAAATTGTGTTGTGACCTAAATAACATGCTGTTGCTATCTGCAGAAAGTATTAAAGCATGAAATCCCACATTTTTAATGTACAAAAGTATCCTGCATCATAACTACATGTGTGCTGTTTGTAACAAACCAAACCGCATGAAAATCAGTTGAAAATTCAGTGAGTTATTCTATTTTAGTGCATACAGCTCCTTCCTCAATAGAAGTGAATGCACTGTGGACAAAGAGCATGGATACCAAGAACCGAAGCTCCGTTGAATTTTTGCCAACAGCCACTAGGGGCGCTGCCACCATTTTGGACTGTTGAGCTTGGACTGTTGCGCCCAGACAGCATGCAAGATGTCAAGGAGAGAGGAGAAAAAAAGTAAAAGAAAACATTGTAGTGCAATTAACTGCAACAACTATCAGTGGAACACCCCACACCTGGCCTTCCACCGTTTCCCGAAGGATCCTGACAGGTAAGAACTCCTGAGGTGTAAGTTGTGAAGTGTTTTAATATCAATTTAATATGCCAGTTTTGGAGGGAAGGTAACACACACACACACACACACACACACACACACATATATACAGTTGCAATCAAAATTTTTTCAAACCCCATTGCATATTAGGCTTATTGGCAAAATGTACAATTTTTCAGCTGTTCGCAATAAACAAAGTAGACAAGAACAGTTGAAATAGTTTAATAAAACTAATATTACCATGTTTTTTTTATCCAAATTCAGCACAAAATGCTACTTTTAATCACTACTGCAGTCTCAAAATTATTCAACCCCCTGTCTCAAGCACACCCTATGCAACTAATCAAAATTATTCAACCCTCTGTTTCAAGCACACCTGTTGCAACTAATCAAGGGCTTATTAGTTCAGGTGTGCTTGAGATAGAACACATAAATTCTTGGACTGGCTAGGGGTCTGTCGAGAGTGACTGCATGTGATTGCATGTTAGAAATATGGCTAAGTCAAAAGAATTGTCCATAAAGTTCAGAGAAGAAATCATTGTCTTGCACAAACAAGGAAAAGGATACAAAACGATCGCATACAAAAGCTCTTAATGTTCCTAGAGATACAGTTGGAGGCATAGTTTGCAAGTTCAAAGTTAAAGAAACAGTGGCTACACTACCTGGATGTGGCAGAAAGAGGAAACTATCAGAACACCCTGCCTACAGTGAAGCATGGCGGTGGCTCAGTGATGCTCTGGGGCTGCTTTGCTGCCTCTGGCACTGGAAACCTGCAGCGTGTGGCGGGCACAATGGATTCAGTCAAATATCAGGAAATCTTAGGTAAAAACGTCATGCCGTCTGTGAGGAAGCTGAAGCTTGGGCGTCATTGAACCTTCCAACAGGATAATGATCCCAAACATACTTCAGAGTCCACCAAGGCTTGGTTTCAGAAGAAGAAATGGAAGATTCTAGAGTGGCTGTCACAGTTGCCTGACTTGAACCCCATAGAAAATCTCTGGTGGGATTTGAAGAAGGCGGTTGCAAAACGCACACCCAAGAATATTACAGAACTGGAGGCCATTGCCCATGAGGAATGGGCTAAGATTCCTCAGGAACGCTGTCTGAAGCTGGTGTCTGGCTATGCATCACGTTTGCAGCAGGTCATAACAGCAAAAGGGTGCTCTACTAAGTACTGAAGATGCTTGTCATGAAGGGGTTGAATAATTTTGAGACTGCTTCTTTTGTATATTTTGCCAATAGGCCTAATATGAATATACATTTTTTATATATATGTATATATATATATGTATGTATGTATACATGGCCTCTTGGACCATTTACATCAGAACCGATTACTGCTTTAACATTAAAATATATCATATTAAAATAGCCTATACATTATTATTATCATTATTATTATTACTGTCCCCTTAATGTACAAACTGTAAATAAATCTTTATTCCTGGCTATGTCACGTCGCCATTAATGTGTTTCTAGTTAAAATATTGATTTTATTTTTTTTATTACTTTTTTTTAATTTTTTGGTAGATTGGCTTATGGGGTGATTTTGAAGGAGTAATTGAGTTAATCTTCTCATAAGTGGATGTAATATGTAGAAATGCCATCTAGGCCGTTTTTCTTCGTTTCGTTTTTTTCAAAGTCTATAGTTTGCTTTACAAAAACGTGAAAAAGCAGCTGTGAGGTGAGTAGCATTGTAAGCATAATTAAAGCTGCAAGCAGCTGTGATCGGGCCCTCGCTCCCCCATGCAACCGTCAGGGCCTAAGGCACGTGGGAGCTGTCGCACGAAGCGAGAAGGGACAAAAAACCTGGCAGGATCGAAAAAACGCAATGTTTCGTTTATCCACCAGGTGGCACTACGAGCGCAACCAGATGTGACCAGGTGCGTTCAGGGGTGGACCCTCATCACACGTGAAATTTCGAGCAAATCGGATAATGCATGAAGGATTTATATCAAGTTGATGTTCTATGGTGAAGGATGAAAAGTCGCCACTGCCGCCGCGGCAGCCTGCAACATGACAGGACATGTATGTCACTGTGGAGATTCATCCACTTGATCGTCATGTGGCCACAAAATGAAGTTGATCAGGTCAGGAGCTTGAGGTTAGTGTTTGTGAGTGTAAAAGATGGCATTTCCTGTTTCCACTAGGGGGCGCCATGAGCAACATTGCCTACGAGCATATGGAGGCGTTGAGGGCGGGGCTCTTATCATGTACAGAAATTTTGAAGCAGTTTGGATGAATTATGTGGGAGAGAGAGCTGCTTGAATATGCATGGCGATGGAGCAAAAATTGCAGCGCCATAGCAGCCACACCCTTTGACCTACAGACATGCAGAGCACAACTTTTGATCAGCATGGTCTCTGGATGAGAGGACTAGTTCGTTAAAATACAACATGTGGAAATCACTGCAAAATGACAAGTCAAAATCAAAATGGCCGACTCCCTGTTTGGAGTAGACAATTGGTGCAAGAGACTTTTATGTGTGTCTGGACAACATACACATGTGTACCAATTTTCATGTTCCAACTCCAAAAAAACTCCTATGGGGAGGGGTTTTTGAAAATTTCAAGGGGGCTCTATAGAGGCATTTTATCCCCCCCATGGGTGATGCCCCTATCAGATGCAAGAGCTCGCCATTCTTGACCTGTGCATCAATTTTCATGAGGATATGAGGTCACTGAAGTCATCAAAAAGCCAAACGTATTTGGTGGCGAGGGAGGCGCCATCGCGGCCAAGCCCCTTGACATAGAGGAAAGCTTTTAATAACTTTTGATCAGCATGGTCTCAGGATGATCTGTAACAAATCTGAAGTTCATTGGACAAAATCTGTAGGAGGAGTTTGTTAAAATACAACATGTGGAAATCACGCCAAAATGAGAAGTCAAAATCAAAATGGCCGACTTCCTGTTTGGAGTAGACTATTGGTGCAAGAGACTTTTATGTGCGTGGGGAGGGTTTTTTGAACATTTCAAGGGGGCGCTATAGAGCATGTTCTCAGGATGATCTGTAGCGCTGAAATAGCTGTGTCCACTGCTAAGTTGGCAGTATTACAGGCTTCAGATTGCAAAAGTGAGTCTCATGGATCCAGCAATGGCATGAATTCCTATTTGGAAAAGAAGACAAAAAAAGGGAAACTGTCATTGTGCTAAATCCTATGGCGGAGGAGTACAAGCCTGAAACATGGAAATCAACACAAGATGATTTGACAAAATGGTTATTACCACCCAACAGAACCATATCAAAGGATGTGCGACCCACGGAAACTGAGCAATGGGTTAAAGCTGCTTCAAGGCATCAATACAGCCCCAATGAACAGCAACAGGAAAACAACAATTTGGAAAGATCACAGCATTTTCAACAACAATCAACAACTGTTCAACCTACTTGCCATCATCAAAGCAGTCTCAATCCGCCTGGAGACATACTTACCATCATGCACAGACAGAATGAAATAACAGCAGCTCTGGTGCAGCAGCAGCATCTGATGTCACTACCACCATGAGATATTCCCACATTTGAAGGCGACCCTCTCCAATACGGGGCATTCTTTAGAGCCTTTGAGCAAGGAGTGGAGGAAAAGGCAGGTAAAGCGGATTGTCTGTATTATCTGGAACAGTTCACCAGAGGACAGCCATGTGAATTGGTGTGTAGCTGCCAGTATTTGGCTCCTGATCGCGGCTATGCAGTGGCTAAGGACCTGCTGCAAGAGTATTTTAGAAATCAATATAAAGTTGCTAATGCCTATATGGAAAAGGTTCTTGCCTGGCAGGCCATAAAGGGTCAAGATGTTAAAGCACTCCAAGCATATTCTTTGTTTTTGCGTGGCTGTTGTAATATAATGGGGGAGTTGGAGTATATACAAGAGTTGGATATGCCTGCAAATATGAGAGCCATTATTGCAAAGCTGCCATACAAATTGAGGGAGCAATGGAGGACTATCGCTTATGGGATCATGGAAAAAACACAACAGAGAGCTCACTTTACTGACTTGGTTGCATTTATGGAGCGTCATGTTAAAATTCTTTCTGATCCTCTGTTTGGTGACATCCAAGATCCGGTATCTGGTGCGGCCGGCACAAAGGCTCTCACACAGTTTAAATCACAACCTGGGAACAGAATAAAGGGAAATGTTGTTGCCACCACATTAACATCTATGGAGGTGTCTGAAGGAGTTACAGAGACACCAACATCAGACTCAGGGAAGGATGAGAGAGCTGGATGCCTTTTCTGTGCTAGTAGCCAGTCTTTGGAGGAGTGCCAACAGTTTGACAGAAAGAAGCACAAGGAAAAGATTCTGTTTCTGAGGGAAAAGTGGGTGTGTTTTGCATGTTTGTGTGTGGGACACATGAGCCGTGAGTGTGAGAGGCGCTTGACATGTAACACATGTAATCAGACCCATCCCACTGTGCTTCATATTAAAAGGCAACCAGCACTAGAACCATTGGAAACATCTAACCAGCCAACTTCTCCCAAAACATGTGGACATACAGGAGCCAGTCAGGACCGGTGTGTGTTATCCATCCTCCCTGTGAAGGTTAAAAGTGCAAAGGGAAATCACATCATAAAAACCTATGCCTTTTTGGATCCAGGAAGCTCAGCTACTTTCTGCTCAGAACGACTAATGCAGAAGCTGAATGTCACAGGCAGAAGAACCAGCTTTCTGTTGAGCACAGTGGAGCAATAAACAGTTGTGCCAGCCTACTCATTGACTGGGTTGGAGGTATCTGATCTAGATAACAATGATTTTCATGTTCTCCCAGAGGTTCTCACACAGAGGAAAATGCCAGTCACTGTTGAGAACATGGTGACACCTGAAGAACTGGCAAAATGGCCATATTTGTCCAAGGTGAACATCCCAAGCATAAATGCAAATGTTCGACCTGTTGATTGACACCAACGCCCCAAGATATTAGAGCCTTAGGAGGTCATTAACAGCTGCGGGAATGGCCCATATGCTATTAAGACAGTGCTGAGGTGGGTTGTTAATGGTCCACTGAATGGAAACAGTGGTGATTCAGAGGCCAAAATGCTGGAGTACCAGCAGCAGATCTCAAGTCTGGAGGGAGACTGTCGAGAGCTGAGGAGCTACCTGCAGGACCTGGAGAGGGCAAACCAGATGCTGAAGGACAAGTACGACGCTCTGCAGATCACCTTCTCTGCTCTGGAGGAGAAACTGAGGAAGACCACCAAGGACAACCAGGAGCTGGTGTCCCACTGGATGGCCGAGGAGGCCAACAAGCTCAACGCCGAGAACGAGAAGGACAGCATACGCAGAAAGGCTAAGCTGCAGAAGGAACTGGCTGATGCCGCCAAAGAGTCTCTGCCCATTGACCTGGAAGATGACATCAAGGTCCTGGCAGAGGACGGAGGGAAGGGCGGTGGAGAGACCTCACTCAGCAGGACTCCCAGTAAGAAGATGTCCCAGCCTCCTCCTGGTGGTCTCCTGGACTCCATCTCCAGTATCTTTGGGTGTCGAACAGCCAACTCCTTCAGCACTTCACCTGAAAACATTGAGGACCCCTCAGGAAGGTGTGCAAAGGTTCGAGTCCCCGCAATGGCTCTCCACATGGTTGAAGCTCACGAGGTGAGGTGAGGTGAACGCAATGAGGTTCAGCCCCGGGATTTAATAATAGTGATAATGATGATGATAATAATAATGATAATGATGGGTCATCACAGTGACAGTGGCAGGGCTACAGGCCGTTCTTTAATTGCCACAAACTTCGGCAAATGACTCAGTAACAATGGTGACACATGCGAAACTGTGTGACCAAAGTCATGACGACGGGGGGTTACGGCTTTGGGTAACACTTTACAACAAGGTACACAAAATTAGAGTAGTTACTGAGGAACTAATGAGGAACTAATGAGTAGTTATTGAGGAACTAAGGTACACAAAATTAGAGTAGTTACTGAGGAACTAATGACAAACTAATGAGGAACTATTAGTTAATGGTCAGTTCCTCAGTAACTCATGATCAAATGTCAGAGGAGTAGTTACTGAGGAACTAAGGTACACAAAATTTGAGTAGTTACTGAGGAACTAATAAGGGACTAACTATTAGTTAATGGTCAGTTCTTCAGTAACCCCTGATCAAATTTCAGAGGAGTAGTTACTGAGGAACGTATGATGAACTAACTATTTGTTAATGGTCAGTTCTTCAGTAACTCATGATCAAATTTCATGGAGGAGTTAATCACAACTTAATAATTACTCAACTATTTACTTCATCAGTACAGAATCATTACTGTGTAACCCGTCCATTAGTTAACCTTTTATGTCCTAAAGTAAAGTGACACATAATCAGTAGTCTTTCATTACTTCATCATCATCTTTACAATTAGTTCCTTAACAAATAAAATCACAGACAGCAGGATTCTTGCAAAGAGTTTTATTCATTATTTTCAGACCACATACACATTAATATGATCATCCATGTTATTCTGTATGATGATGCCTTGGAAATAAATATGATAGTGTGTCACATTTTACTTAGGCTAAGCTTAAAGAATTTATCATGGGGGCTGCGTGTAAAGTCCTGTATACTGATCACACCGTTGTTCACAGTAGGTTGTTTGAGGTGCACAAAATTTAAAGTAATTACTATAAAACAAATTTGGAATGAATGAGGAACTATTAGTTAATGCTCAGTTCTTCAGTAACTCCTGATCAAATTTCAATAGTTACTGAGGAACTGATGAGGAACTAACTATTACTTAATCATTACCTACTCTTTTTGTGTACCCTAAAGTAAAGTGAGACATCAAAATGAGTAGGTAATGAATACTGAATCATTACTTACTCATTAGTTACTCTTTTTGTGTACCCCAAAGTAAAGTGAGACATCAAAATGAGTAGGTAATGATTACTGAATCATTACCTACTCGTTAGTTACTCTTTTTGTGTACCCTAAAGTAAAGTGAGACATCAAAATGAGTAGGTAATGATTACTGAATCATTACTTACTCATTAGTTACTCTTTTTGTATACCCTAAAGTAAAGTGAGACATCAAAATGAGTAGGTAATGATTACTGAATCATTACCTACTCATTAGTTGCTCTTTGTGTGTACCCTAAAGTAAAGTGTTTTGATGTCTCACTTTACTTTAGGGTACACCTACCTTTTTTGTGTACTACTACTATAAAACAAATTTGGAATGAATGAGGAACTAACTATTAGTTAATGCTCAGTTCTTCAGTAACTCCTGATCAAATTTCAATAGTTACTGAGGAACTGATGAGGAACTAACTATTACTTAATCATTACCTACTCTTTTTGTGTACCCTAAAGTAAAGTGAGACATCAAAATGAGTAGGTAATGAATACTGAATCATTACTTACTCATTAGTTACTCTTTTTGTGTACCCCAAAGTAAAGTGAGACATCAAAATGAGTAGGTAATGATTACTGAATCATTACCTACTCATTAGTTACTCTTTTTGTGTACCCTAAAGTAAAGTGAGACATCAAAATGAGTAGGTAATGATTACTGAATCATTACTTACTCATTAGTTACTCTTTTTGTGTACCCTAAAGTAAAGTGAGACATCAAAATGAGTAGGTAATGATTACTGAATCATTACCTACTCATTAGTTGCTCTTTGTGTGTACCCTAAAGTAAAGTGTTTTGATGTCTCACTTTACTTTAGGGTACACCTACCTTTTTTGTGTACTACTACTATAAAACAAATTTGGAATGAATGAGGAACTAACTATTAGTTAATGCTCAGTTCTTCAGTAACTCCTGATCAAATTTCAATAGTTACTGAGGAACTGATGAGGAACTAACTATTACTTAATCATTACCTACTCTTTTTTGTGTACCCTAAAGTAAAGTGAGACATCAAATTGAGTAGGTAATGATTACTGAATCATTACTTACTCATTAGTTACTCTTTTTGTGCACCCTAAAGTAAAGTGAGACATCAAAATGAGTAGGTAATGATTACTGAATCATTACCTACTCATTAGTTGCTCTTTGTGTGTACCCTAAAGTAAAGTGTTTTGATGTCTCACTTTACTTTAGGGTACACAAAAAAGGTAGGTAATGATTAACTAATAGTTAGTTCCTCATTAGTTCCTCAGTAACTACTCCTCTGAAAGTTGACCAGGACTTACTGAAGAACTGACCATTAACTAATAATTAGTTCATCATTCATTCCAAATTTTCGGCTGATTGAGCATGTTGAATCTGCAGCGGAGCTTGTCGGTCAGAGAAATCCCTCTGACTGGCTGTTCAGGTGTTATATCCTCTTCCCTGTAGCGAGTGAATCTGCCTGTAGTGAAACCGGGGCTAACCGATGCTTCCTCCTCAGGCTCCACTTCACTCAGCGGCCCGACAAACCCGCTGTTTCTTCCCACTTTAACCTGAATAATAAACCAGGGCTCGGTGCTCCGGTTGGATCCAAACGAAGATCCGGGGCTCACGTTAGCTGGGAAGCTAGCGGAGGCTAACTGGCTGCTTCCCTCCGGTCATGTTGCGGCTGACGCTCCGCTAGCCGCTCCCAGCTAGCTACGGTTTGTTATTCAGGTTAAAGTGGGAAGAAGCAGCGGATCTGTCGGGCAGCTGAGTGAAGTGGAGCCTGCGGAGGAAACACCAGGACCGTCTGGATATAATAGTCCGTGGAGGTGCTGCGGTGCTCGGCTGCACAGATAGGAAAGCCCTTGGCTGACAGGATGTATCACACTGTCACTCCGCGCTACTTTGTTGATCTCTTGCATTTAACGGACTTCCGGTTTCCCTTTTTGCGTTATTTCCTTTCACGCAGGTGCAGAACCTACATGCTACTTGGCCATTGGATGTAGTCTTTTTTTTCACAACTTTATTTACGAGAGGAAGTTTACAGAATGCAGATCTTCAACATTACACATATATGTCATATATCACATATGCCAGGGGGGATAAGAGTTTACAAGAAAATATTAAAATGATCTCAAATATTAATGGTTTTGATTGCCTTTTGATTAAGGGAAAATTTAATGGAATCGATGTAACAAAAGCAACAAAAGAAGGTTTTCTATGTTTAAACTTACATTTGTGAATGTGAAATCTTGCTAAAAGTAAAATGAGATTAATAATAAATCTTTCAATGGGTTTTGCCGTATTTCTGTTAAAGTCAAAAAGTCCGAACAGCACATCCAAAACAGCTTAAATTAGTTTTTAATATTGTTCGCAATAAAATTACAAATATCACTCCAGAGTCTTTTGACAATGGGGCAGTGCCAAAATAGATGAGTGACAGTTTCAAGTGTTGGGTGTAGTCTTTGTAGTGTGTTCAAATGCAGCTGACACAGGGTGACGTGAGGCGACGTAGATGACGCAACAGCTGGCTTTTGTTGCCACTAGTTCTTTGATGTCCGTTTGGTGTGTCAGCAGCACCTTGTACAGAATAACATGGATGATCATATTAATGTGTATGTGGTCTGAAAATAATGAATTAAACTCTTTGCAAGAATCCTGCTGTCTGTGATCTTATTTGTTAAGGAACTAATTGTAAAGATGATGATTAAGTAATGAAAGACTACTCATTATGTGTCACTTTACTTTAGAACATAAAAAGGTTAACTAATGGACAGGTTTTTGAGTAATGATTCTGTACTGATGAAGTAACTAGTTGAGTAATTATCAAGTCGTGATTAACCCCTTTATGAAACTAATTAACTAATGATTAACTAATAGTTAGTTCCTCATTAGTTCCTCAGTAACTACTCCTCTGAAATTTGATCATGAGTTACTTAAAAACTGACCATTAACTAATAGTTAGTTCCTCAGTAACTACTCCTCTGACATTTGATCATGAGTTACTGAAGAACTGAGCATTAACTAATAGTTAGTTCCTCATTAGTTCCTCAGTAACTACTCCTTTGAAATTTGATCACGAGTTACTTAAAAACTGACCATTAACTAATAGTTGGTTCCTCATTAGTTCCTCAATAACTACTCCTCTGAAATTTGATCAGGGGTTACTGAAGAACTGACCATTAACTAATAGTTATTTCATCATTAGTTCCTCATTAGTTCCTCAGTAACTACTCTAATTTTATGTACATTAGTTCCTCAGTAATTACTCATTAGTTCATCATTTGTTCCTCAGTAACTACTCTTATTTTGTGTAGCTTAGTTCCTCAGTAACTACTCGTTCGTCCCTCATTAGTTCCTCATTAGTTCCTCATTCATTCATTAGTTCCCCAGTAACTACTCTAATTTTGTGTTGCTTAGTTCCTCAGTAGCCACTCATTCGTTCCTCATTAGTTCCTCATTTGTTCCTCATTCGTTCCTCATTAGTTCCCCAGTAACTACCCTAATTTTGTGTAGCTTAGTTCCTCAGTAAGTACTCTTTTGTTCCTCATTAGTTCCTCATTTGTTCCTCATTAGTTACTCATTAGTTCATCAGTAACTACTCTAATTGTGTGTACCGTTGTTCCTCAGTAACTACTCATTAGTTCCTCATTAGTTCCTCAGTAACTGCTCTAATTTTGTGTACCTTATTGTAAAATGTTACCCGGCTTTGAACAGCGAATATAATGGGACTTGAGATGTACGCCAAACGCTGGCTCCGTTATGCAGCAGATCCAGCGGTGCCGTCGTCATCAGGAATGGACGTCGCTTCACGTGACACTTAAGAGTAAGGCCGTTTCATGCTGACAATGCTCGCTCATCGCTACTAGCGCTAGCTCCTCACATTTTTTCCTAGGTGGGAGCAGTGAGCAAAGTCAGCTAGCAGTAGCACTAGCAGTAATTTCTGAGACTTGGGACGGACCCTATGGGCGCCGCCATATATCTAATCCATACCGGAAGTTAATCTTCTTCGTGTCTACGATACTGGAAGTCATAATGGAAGTTTCATACATACCGGAAGCCAGTTTTTTGTAGTTTTTGTGTGTAACTGACCTTATCTTTCACCTTTAGTACAAAATGATACATTATTTGCCTCTCCATGTATCCCTGACTGCAGGCCTGCAGACCTCAATGTGGCCGGAGTCAAACTTTTGACTCCGGCCACTCACCATGACGCTCCCTACTGAGGAAGTAGGTAAACCCGACAAAAGAAGAAGTTGGACACATGAGCCGTTTCTCAATACACAAGTTCAACAGTTCGGACTTGTGGACTTCGCAACTTCGGATTTGGCAAGTCTGCATGAGAGTCCGGACTTCCCAAGAATGGAGGACGGGAGGACAGGAGTACAGTCACAGCCTTGGGTGTTGTACTGTGTTGTATACATGCATTTAGAATAAAACAATATAAACACAGCCCAGCCCTGCGTCTTTTCATAGACATTGTAAGAAATGAATGTGTATATGTTTTTAACGTTTCAACATATATAACCGACACACAAAAACATATGTGACCGGGGCATATAACCCCAGAGTACAAGAGGCTGACAACGCCACTCTGGGAATTTCACCCAGAGAATGAATAAGTCAATACACAAGTTCTTTGAAAAGAAAAGGAGCAGAAACATGAGTTTCTAGTTTCAAAATAGCACTTTTATTTAAATCCACCAGTATTTAACTTATTGGGGAAAGAAGCTGAAAATAGAGGCTATAGGGAAAATATGGTTCTTTATTACAAGATAGACTCTAAAATACACTCTAAAATGTTAAGATTTCTAGGCTGAGCTCATTACGAGTACAGGGGGAAGGGTGCCAGGGAAACCCACAGGAGGATGGAGTGAAGGGGGGGAGGAAACCACTACCATGAGCATAAAGGGACTTTACACATGCACTGCAAGACAAAAAGGCACACGGGTTAATACACATAGCAGGCCCGGACTGGCCCACGGGAGAACGGGGGAGTTCCCCAGTGGCCTGGCCTGCAAGTGGTCTGCTCTGGCCTGCCTGTCTTTTTTTTGTTTTGTTTTGTTTTGCATGCGCACGAATGTGTGGATTGGGTGGCCTGGGTGGATGTATGACTCCCGGTCTGAATTTTTGTCCCAGTCCGGCCCTGACACACAGCAAACACATGCAATAGAGAATGTCCCACTCTTCATGCAGAGGGACACACACACACACACACACACACACACACACACACACACACACACACACACACACACGTTAAGGCCACAGCAGATAAAAGAAAAAAAAACCTTGATAGCCACAAAGCTCCACCCAGTGACCAACCACCTACAGGTATATAACAACCCAATCATCCTATAACTGGCAGAAAAGAAACCCAGCAATATCACTAGTCTCAGGTTATACAGGCCACACACCCACGTCAATTTATAAAATAAAGATGTACAAAACAGAGTAAAATACCTCCCTCACGTTACGGGCCTTCACATACTCCATATACACATACAGTGCGACAGGGTAGAGCCAACTGAGTCTGCCTTATAGACATAAAATAATCCAAATCAACTATCACAAATGAATAGAAGCAAAAAAGAAAACTAAAAAAGGTATGAAAACTAAATTAATTACAGGACAAAAACAGCAGTGGCAACAGAGCTCCGCCTAATAGGACAAAAAAGAATCTTGTTTAATCTGGGCAGACAGTCTCAAAACGTATAAGAAGGGCCTCCGCAATGCCAGAGCAAACTATTACTCAGCATTAATTGAAGAAAACAAGAATAACCCTAGGTTTCTTTTCAGCACTGTAGCCAGGCTGACTGAGAGTCAAAGGTCTATTGAGCCTTGTATTCCTTTAGCCCTTAGCAGTAATGATTTTATTAGCTTTTTTAATGACAAAATTCTAACTATTAGAGGAAAAATCCATGACCTCCAGTCCTCAGATAGTACCTCTAACCTCAAACACAGCTGTAAAACCTAATATATATTTAGATTGCTTCTCCCCAGTTTCTCTTCAAGAATTGACTACAGTGATTTCTTCATCTAAATCATCAACGTGTCTCTTAGACCCCATCCCAACTAGGCTACTCAAGGGGGTTTTACCTTTGGTTAACACTCATTTATTAGACATGATCAATATATCCTTATTAACAGGCTATGTACCACAGTCTTAAGGTAGCTGTAATTAAACCTCTCCTAAAAAAGCCCGTTTCGTCGCGGTGCAATTCACCGCCAGAGAGGTGGGGTCCATTTTGGGTCCATTGTTGTTTTTGATATACATTAATGATTTTCCAAAAGCGGCAAGTATTTTGTCACCTATCTTATTTGCTGACGACACCAATCTCTACCACTGACAGTGCCATTGACTCACTTATTGATAAGGTAAATTCTGGGCTCATTCAATTTGCTCAGTGGTTTCAGTTAAATAAACCATCACTTAATGTCAAAAAATCTAATTTCATCATCTTTAAGAACAAGAATAAGAATTATAATCCAAAATTCATATTAATAACAATTTATTTTCTAATGTTTCATCAGCAACGTTTTTAGGTGTCAGTATTGATGAGAAACTTTGTTGTAAGATTCATTGTGAATTTGTGTGCAAGAAGGTCTCAAAATCCATAGGTATCATAAAAAAGATCAAACCCTATTTAAAAACAAGTACTTTATTAACCTTGTACTACAGTTTAATTTATCCCCATATCTCTTATTGCAATTTGGAATCTTGATGTATAAAGTCATATGTTTTCTGTTATCTTTACCCAAACATTTGTATAATTATTTTGAGTTTAATTCTTATTTTCATTCATACTCCACAAGAAGGAGGAATGATTTGCATATCCCCTTCTGTAGAACTGCTGTTGCAAAATTTTCATTTATGTATCAAGGTGTTGTGCTGTGGAACAGTTGAAGCTGAAACAAAGTTTATAGATTTTTAACACATTTGTGTTTTTCCTCTTTATTTTTATTTCATTCAAATATATCTTTGGGCTATTTAAATGTATTCTGAGGTATCATGTAATTTTGAGGTGTCATTTATTGTGTGTGTGTGTGTGTGTGTGTGTGTGTGTGTGTCTAAGCACAGACGTAAGCCTATGTACGAAGCGTATATAGTTTTGTAATTGTTGTTTTTTTAGGAGGGGGTCCCACTTGTAAGCCCACTCGGGTTTTTATGACCTCTCCTGCACATTGTTTAATTTTTTTTTCTTCTGTGTAATGTTCCTTTTGTTTTTATAAGTGCAAACAATAAACAAACAAACAAACAGACATCATACTCCTTGTTCCTATAGACTGACATTACCCAAAATACGACATAAGGTAAAAAGTTTGACATGTACATGACTCATGTATCTACAGTTGTAAATAGTAGCATACCTTGGGCAACAGGTTACAGTGACCAAACAAGGTCGGCTGATGTTACACAAACACACCTGGAGGTCTGCACAGAAGAGTCCTGGCTTTCCTTTTTCTCGTCCTCTCCTGACGACCACTCATAATTTAATTCAAATGTGATTTTGGGGAAAATATCCATTTTCTTGGTGTAACACTAGTGTCAGTTTGCGTCAATGTAACGAGTGTGACAGCTGGTTAATTAACGGCTGTATTTATATTTATAACACCTGTGAGCAGAGTGATTTTACTGTTACAAGTCCCAGTGATGTTATACTCTATATCAGCACTCACGGAATGCCTCTCATCCAATCAAATTACTTATTACCTCATTGTTTTGAGTTAGTATCCCTCTATGATGTTATCCATCGTGACTGAGAGATGAAGAGTATGGATTGTCGAAGGCTGTAACTGTACTCATTCACTTCATTATTTTGACTTAGTATCTCATTATTTTGACTTACTATCTCATTATTTTGACTTAGTAAGTCATTATTTTGACTTAGTATCTCATTATTTTGAGTTAATAGATCTTATTTTTTTCCATCAAGTAGCGGAAATGGGCTTCCATAGATGAGTAACCCTGGCAACGGGGAAGAGGAGGGCTGCGTTTTTCACAAATCTTAATGTGCTCATATGGTGAGTTTGCACATGTTTTCAAAAAGAAGTGCATAAGATTAAATGTAGTCCTTTGCAAACACAATAATATAACAGGGGAAAACTGCTTGAATGGTAGCCTGTTAATTTATTTAATTTCGGTGCAATCCCGCGGGGGAGAAGCACACTTGGCAGCAGTTTAGGATGAAATATAAAAACATTGTTCAAACAGGTAAGACCTTGGCATAATCTCATGGGGGTACCTCATTGTGATCACGTTTTACATTGTAAAGTAAATATTAAGTGGCTGTTTGACTGTGCAGTTGTTTTATCCTAACATAATGCTGTTTTCACACACATAAATGCCTTCTCATCTATATCATGTTCTGTTAAATAATTAAGCCTATTTAAACACAGACTTCTACTCAGCCAACAGAAAGAAGGCAGATGCCTGTAAAATGAGCACACTTTTCTAACCGCCCTGCATACAGTTGCCTTACTCAAGTGCTCAGCATCTCCGACATTGTACAAAAAAACTTCCATTTGCAAAGAAACGCAGCGCAATCTGCTTGGATGTGACAGCATGACTACGATTGGTAATGTTGCAAATGTAAGGAGGGATTAGGTTGTGTATGTAGATGATGGACTGTGACGTGAAACGGTACAGCTCAAAAAGATAATTGTGTGGAAATGCTAGAACATCTATCCGTGGTCTGATAACCATCTCCCGACGAATATTTAATTCTCTGCTCAGTAATGCTGCACCTTCATCCACGGGATCGTTATCAAAAGGACATGCCATGTTAGTGAAAAAAGTCGCCACCCACTGTGCATAATGGACTTCTAATATACTGACTCATTTTTTTAATGATTTTTTAAAATGACAGACGGCAGAACTAGGCTACGCCAAAACTCGCCTGCTGACTGAATGAATGAGGAAATCAAATGGAGTGTGTGGCTCTGAAAGAGGGCGGAGACAGAGAGAAACTCGAGGTTCATTGAGAAAAACCTGGTCCCGACCAGGTTAGGTTCATAGAGTCTGTTACTGCAGTAACTGACGGAGAGCTGGTTACCTCTCTCTCTGAAACAGGCTAGAGTTACCCCTCTTTCTCAGGTTTGAGTTACCTCCGTTTTTGAAACGGAAAACTCAGAGTTTCCCTCATTTCAGGGTTAACAGACTCTGAGTTTTCACTAAACCTACTTTGTGAAACGGACCCCTGGAATCCAAACGGAGCAGTGTGACACTGGGGCACAGTTTGACTGCAGTTACCCAACATGTAGTAAGAAAGGACAAGTATCAAACCCACAACCTCCAGGTTCTGGATCATGGAGCCATGATCTGTTTAGAGACCAATAACAAGGAAAAGGAACACACATATTTAGATAAAACTTGTCAGTAAGCATCATGCAATGTGTGTTTTTTTTAAATCTAGTTTAAGGAATTCTCAGTCAAAGACTGAACAACTAAGATATGATGGGTTAAAGTGTGATTTGCAGTGTCCCATCTGACCCCAACTGATTGAGCTGAACTCTTGTTATGAGAACATTGGTAACATTTTACAATAAGGTACACAAAATTAGAGTAGTTATTAAGGAACTAATGAGTAGTTACTGAGGAACAAATGAGGAACGAATGAGTAGTTACTGAGGAACTAAGCTACACAAAATTAGAGTAGTTAATGAGGAACTAATGAGGAACAAATGAGGAACTAATGAGTAGTTACTGAGGAACTAAGGTACACAAAATTAGAGTAGTTACTGAGCAGTGTTGGGTAAGGGTTACTTTAAAAGTAATCAAAGTACGTTAATGCGTTACTTTCTAAAAAAGTAACCAGTTACTTTACTGTGTTACTCCTTGAGTAAAGTAACTCAATTACTTTAAAAGTACTTCCAACGTTACTCCCTGAGAAAAGTAACTCAAGCACTTTTAAAGTACTTTTGAGTATTCTACATTTCCTATTGGGCAATGGACCACAGGGCGCTAAGCCTACATTTTTTGTCTCCAAAATTAAAGTTATGGAACACTTGCCTTTCACTGAGATCCAATTCTCCCAACACAGCCGTCACTTTGACCAGTAGAAACACAGAATGATCTACTGCCACAGACAACTGTATGACAACAACACCCCAGCATTTTTAATATTTCCTCTAGGGATGTTATCACACAGAGTAAAGGGGGAAATGATGGTGTGAAACAGCAGAGGCACTTTAGCATCAAGCTAGCAAACAATGGTACATCCTCACGGTCGGACATAAAGTAATAACATTAACAAATAGCGGCTGGGCTTTTACTCACCACAACTGCAGAGGCTCCCAGCTTCATTTGAAACAAACTACAGACGGTCCATTATTTATTAATCCCTCTGTGTGTTTATATATTTACTTTTTATCCGCTCTGTTGTCCTTGTAAAGTTAACATATCACACCGTCATTTCAAACTCAACACTTGTTTCAAATTAAAAGCCCCTTGTAACCTCGGCTGAGAGAATCCTTCCATTTTCTGAATATACTTTTATTCTAAAACATTTGTCAGAACTTCCTGTGGAAGATACAGTAACTTGATAGTTTACATATGGCGCTTAAAATGTAGCTCCTGCCATATACTGACGCTTTTAGGTGACTACAACAACAGGTCGGCTGGCACATGAACAGACACAGTGACTCAAATAATAGTCAAAGTAATAAAAACAGGACAAGAATAAACATGACATCACACACACCGTGAAAGACGACCGGGGATAATTGGTGAGTACCAGCGTGTAGCATGTACCAGGCATAATGTAAGTACTGAGTCTGAAATATGTCTGTCAGCAAGTCCTCCTCCACCTATTTAGACTCCACCATAGACAACGGCAGCATTTCTCCGACCACATGGCAAGCCACAAGCTCTGTGACTTCTTTCAGACTGATAGGTTTAACGTTATCTCCGTTATTAGAACCAAATGACAGCCGTTGCTGTTTTGGAGCTGAAGGACCAGCGTTCTAAAAGTAACGGAAGTAAATGATGTCTTGTTTGAAAGTGTACTTAAGTATTTGATTATTCAGACAGCAAACAAACGCGTTAGGTTACCCGTTACTGCAAGAAATAATCAAAGTACTCTAGTAACTCGTTGCTAACTATTAGTTAATGGCCAGCTCAGCGGCCTAGTGGTAGAGTGTCTGCCCTGAAACTGGGAGGACTTGGGTTCAATCCCCGGCTGGGTCATACCAAAGACTGCCTCCCTGCTTGGCACTCAGCATCAGGGGTTGGAATTGGGGGGTTAGATCACAACATGATTCCCGAGCGCGGCACCGCTGCTGCTCACTGGATAGGGATGGGTCAAATGTGGAGAAAAAATTTCACACACTCAGGTGTGTGACAATCAGTGGAACTTTAATCTTTTCTGCAGTAACTCCTGATCAAATTTCGAGGGGTAGTTACTGAGGAACTAATGAGGAATAAATGAGGAACTAATGAGTAGTTACTGAGGAACTAAGGTACACAAAATTATAGTTAGGAACTAATGAGGAACTAATGATGAACTAACTATTAGTTAATGGTCAGTTCTTCATTAACTTATGATCAAATTTCATAGAGGAGTTAATCACAACTAAATGATTAGTGAACTAACTAACTAACTAGCTAACTCTCATCTACTTTCCAGGCGAGCTGCAGTTCACCTCGAATGACCCTATTATCAAAGTAGTGGAGTGAGAGTGTGATACATCCTGTCAGCCAAGGGGTTTCCTATCTGTGCAGCCGAGCACCGCAGCACCTCCACGGACTATTACATCCAGATGTACCCAGTGTTTCCTCCACAGGCTCCATTTCACTCAGCTGCCCGACAAACCCGCTGCTTCCCATTTCACACTCCATCATGTCCCCGGGAATATAACATTAATCCTCCGGTGTAAAGTGTGCTCCACAAATAACCACGTTCATTGTTGCTGATGCCCGACAGACCAATTGCTTCTTCCCACTTTAACGTGAATAACACACAGCACCGAGCCCCGGTTTGTTATGTTACAACGCAACATCTACGGCGACGTTTAACAGAAAGACGTGCTATGTAAAAGTTTAAAAGTTAAAGTCGGCATGTCCCGCGGCAACACGACCAATCTATATCAGCACTTGAGACAGCATAGAGAAAAGCAGGAAGAATGCATGCGAGAAAAAGCCAAGCCAAGTAACGTTAAAGACAGAGAGAACTGAAAGACACCTGAGCCTCATAAAACAACATCCAAGCACAGTTACGCATACATTTGTAAGTGTCACGGGGAAATCAAGGACTACATAACAGATTATATAATAACAAATTAAAAATTGAGCAATTTTGCTCAGGCTTTGGCCCACTTGTCATGCTGCTGTGCTATGCAATGGCCTATTCACGTGCTGAAATTTGTCGTGACAACGCCTGAACGCAACACAGGCTCCCTCCGCTGTGTTTACAGTGCCGTGCTGTGTGTTTGACTGTGCGCAGTCTGTTTTTTTGTTTTTGTAAAGATATTTTTTGGGCCATTTTTGCCTTTAATGGACAGGACAGGTAAGCGTGAAGGGGGAAGAGAGAGAGGGAATGACATGCAACAAGGGGCCACAGGCTGGAGCTGAACCCGGGCCGCTGCTGCAACAGCCTTGTACATGGGGCGCTTGCTCTAGCCACTAAGCCACCAACGCCCTGACTATGCACAGTCTGTTGATGGTCATTTATACGCTGTCCATAACAATAACTATGTCAGGTGAGGCCAGTGCCCCCCTAATATAATGTAGGGGAAACACTGAATCAAGCAAGAAGAGTAATGATAATTTATGTATTAAATTGTAATTGCAATCGCAAATAGCAATATTGTTCACTCAAATCGCAATTGCGTATTTTTATCAAATCATGCAGCGCTAATATAAATGGTCATAAAAACGTCCCTAGTCACTGTGACACCACCCATTGGTTTGTGGGCTGCCATTATGAAGCCTCAAGTTCAGCATTTTAGCTGTCACCATCATGATGGTTTGAAGCCAGAAGCAGCAAGGAGTGGATCTATCTTACAGAGTGGAGCGACACCTCACAGACAGCCTGTCACTCAAGTGGCCCGTCCTTAAACATGCGTAACTTTGAGCCTTAATCAAATGTAAATGGGTAATTGTTAAAAAAAAAATCACCCCCTGTACAGTTGTCATGAATGTTGAATGTAGCTTAGAAACCAAAACCGTTTTTTTGTACCAGGCTGTGGACTTCTGCTGTGAAGTTGGGCATTTTAACGTGGGGATCTATGGGGATTGACTTTGTTTTCGAGCCAGCCTCAAGTGGTCATTTAATTAACTGCAGCCTTTGGCACTTCCGTGTTGGCTTCATTTTTCAGCCTCAGAAGTCGCTGCTTTGTGACCATGCAGACTGTGCACATAGCACACTGCCAACTGTGCTTGCCCCAATCTCACACTCCAGTCCAGTCCAGAACACTGCAGCCAAGACAGCTGCAGCTGCCTCACCACAGTGAAGTTAGTTTTAAGTTGAATATTCAACAGACATTCCCTCCAGTCCCAGCAGTGTCCTTATCCTTTTCCCCCCACATTTATTTATAAGGTTTTTACGTAGAATGTTTACATCAATAAGATGGTTATAACAATCAGTGTGTTATTCAAGCAAATGAAAAGAAAAATAAAATCATTTCACAAACTTACTAGATGAGCCCCCCAGAGTGTATTTAATCTTCTCCAATTTAAGGAAGTAAAGGATATCTGTAATACAGTGAAAATGAGAGGGAGGACTTTTGGCTTTCCAGTTGAGGAGTATTAAACATCCTGCCAACAAGGTTACAAAGGCTATAGTTCGTTTCTTAGATGCAGACAGAGAGGGAGAGAGGGAGAGTGGGAGACACCAAACAACGTTGTGAATGGACTTGGTGTAACTGTTTATTTAACAGTGTATGTGACAGTTTTAAAAACCTCTGTCCAATAGTTATGCAAAGCTGGACATACCCAGAACATATGTAGGTATTTTGCTGGGGAATGCTGACAGCAATTACATGCAGGAGATACATGATTGAATTTTTTTTACAGTGCAGAATTTTACATTGTATAAGTGCATGTTTTTGCACAAATAGAGGACTTATGGACCTGGTGTGAAATGTCAGACCACAGTTCATCAGAAATTTCCTCTCCCAAGTCCTCCACCCACAAGGTCCTGATGGACCAGAGAAAAAGAGCATCATCTACAAGGGAAAGTGGAAAAGCGTGGTTTTACACCAGGGCATGGGCGGATCTACCGGGGTGGCATAGGGTGGCAAATGCCCCTGCTGCCACCCCAGTTGGCAGCAACGAATTCAAAGTAAAGTTATGGCCAATTTGCCTTTTTACAAGCGTGAATCTCTAATGTCCGACTGCAGTGAGCATGAGATAACACCAGAACTGCAAGAGACTGCTTTGTTTGGAAAACTGAGTAGAGCCAGCGGGGTAGCCTATTCCAGAAAGCGGGTTTAGTGAAAACTGAAATGAGGGAAACTCATGAGGGAGGTTTTCAGTTCCAGAAAGAGAGGTAAATCAAACTCTGAGTCAATCACCATGGCAACTGAGTCTGTGAACCTAAACTGCTCGCTGGCAGGTTTTCTTCAATAAACCCTGAGTTTTTCTCTGTCTCCTCCCTCTTACACGCTGTTTCATTTCCTCATTCATTCAGTCCGTGTCAAAGCTTGTATCAAAGCGCATTCATTAGCGAAGATTTACCATCTGTCACAGTCTAAATCCTGCTGGATATTAGTTTGTTACTCAGGACTGTCTTAAAGCCACAGTGTGTAGGAATTTTCCCATCTAACTTTGAAATCACATATTGCATTCAAACAGATGGCGCACTCTAGCGCCTCACTGTTTCAAACACGTATTGCAACAACTGTAGCCGCTGTGTACCAAAAAGCTATGATAACACTGATGAAACCATGTCATCCGATACTACATGGAGTATTAATTCAGGCCCCTACACAGACACACGCGACGCGAGTTGACAAACCCCCTCCTCACCATGCTGGCTGTGTTTACAACGTAGGACTGTTGGGGCGGATGTAAATTGAAACAGCTGATAGTGGCCAGCGGCACTACTGCCGCATAACAAAGTCCCACTCTTTGAGCATAATGCAGGATCATGTATTATGCAGCATCACGGGAGACGGAATCCTTGTCGCCAAGAAAGTGCAAAAGGGAATCAAAAAGGCAGTGTGACCGGCGAATTAAAAAAACAAGGGTCAGCATTGGGGTTGCCTTTCCCAGGTGGACAGAGCTGCTGAAGGAGAAAGGTAATACAATCACAGGCCAGCGCTAACGGCGGCTAATGGCTAATGGCGGTGCAGTGATGTGAGGAGAGGGATGAGGCTGTTAGCGACTGGCCGCTAACACGGGCTAACAGCCAACAGCAGTGCTGGCCTGTGATTGCATTACCATCCTCGCTCAGCAGCTCTCTCTACCTGGGAAAGGCTACCTGGATGTGGGCCTTTGTTCTGTTCTGTTAATTCGCCGGTCATGCTACCTTTTCTATTCCCTTTTGCGCTTTCTTGGCGACAAGGATTACGTCTCCCATGATGCTGCATATGCATGATCCTGCATTTTGCTCAAAGAGTGGGACTTTGTTTCAAATTTGCCAGGGTAGTAGCGAAGCGCCTCTTGCTCCTCTCCTTCGGCTCCTCAGTCACGCAGCGCTGGCCTGGCTCTCAATGAAAACGCCGAAGGCGGTGCTGTATGTCCCTTGCTGGCGGGTGTATTCTCAAGATGGCGAACCGTAATGGAACCCCACAGATGACTTACTTAATGTACAAACAAATCCTAAATTTTCCTTTTACGAGAATAAGTCAGATTATTGATGGAGGTAATAGTACACCAGAGATGACATATTTATGAATGCAGGTATCAATTTTTGCCAATAAACAACTGAAAATGTTACACACTGTGGCTTTAGGTTACTGAATTTATGCACATCAGTCACTTCTTTGGACATCAGTTTTTGTCTTTACTTTCAAATATTACACAGCGAAAATTCATTCTCAGCTCAGAATCAAACCTCTGTCCTTTTTATATTTTTTATTTTTTATTATTTAACACTCCACAAGGATCAGACTGTCAGTCTGCTAGAGCAGCTCTGAAATATTTATTGCAAATTGGTATAAAGCTTAGTATCAGTGACTAGCCTATATGTTTTAAATCTTCCTATTTTTCAGTTGCTGCCTTTTGTGTTTTTCCCCATCAGATTAAATCTGAACAAATATATTATTATATATTATTTTTTATTTTATTTATTTTTTTATTTATTGTGCAATATGACATTACAGTGACAATACAGACAAACCAGGTGTGAACAACAAACAACAACAACATTTGTGGGTTTTGTGTGTGCGTGTGTGTGTGTGTGATTTGAGAGTAATAAAAATGGTATTATATATATGTATATATATAATAATATTAATATTAATAATAATAATAATCAGGGCTCCAGACTAACTTTTTCCACTAGGAGCACCAATGCTCCTAACTTTTAATTTTAGGAGCACCAGCACAAAATTTAGGAGCACTATCTATATCGACACAACATATTCATAATTTTGTCGAGATTAACGGCATTACTGATAATTTAGCAATAAACACAGACGACCCTGCAGGGTTCAATGCTAAGGTTTTTTTTCACTTGCCCGAAGTCAGTTTTTACTTGCCCTATAAAAATTGTTTAATTTAAGTGGCTATCAAATAACAAAGACTGCAGTTATTTTTATGTTATGTAATCTTTATTCACACTGTATCATTCTCTCTCTATAATTTTGCGCCCTACTTGAGCCATGCCCACCTCTATTCAGGTCATCGCTGACTCGTCCTCTCAACTATCGTATATTTATAATGCAATTATAAAAAAAAAAATTAAAAAAAGAAAGAAAAAGGGGGAGAGGGGTGGATTTCTAAGTCGCGTGGTGCTCCTAGTTAAAAAACTATGTTGCACGGCCTCCAAAAAAGGTCGCAAAATGCGGCCAATTAGGCGCAGTCTGGAGCCCTGATAATAAATATTATAATTGTCAGACAGGCAAACAGAACAATAATAATAATAATAGTAGAAATGAGTAAACAGAAGGAAGCAAACAAACAAACAAACCAACAATAAATAAATAAATAAATAAGAAAATTAAAAGAAAGTAGAAGCAAAAAAAGCAAAACAGAAATACCACAATGCAAACTTATAATTTTTTGCAATAATAATAGTAAGAATAATATCAATAATAATAATATTCAATATTAATAAAGATGATGAATAATAATAATATGGAGGGAGGGTGGAGGAGGAGGGGAGGTCTTTAAATTTATGCAATGCCTCAGGTCCCTACCCACCCGCACAATACCAGCCCGCAGCCCCCAACACCCCCAGACTCCCCTCTCCACTCCCGCGTGCCCCGGACTGTATGTGGCACAACACCTTACCCTATGTCTAGATGTATAGTCTTTATTATTATTATTAAAAAGGTGATGTGCCACCTGAAAACAGTCCAGGGTGGAGAATTGGGGGAGGGGGGAGGGAGGCCAGGAGGGGCAAGGAGGTCACAGGCTGTGGCCCAACAAGCGTGACCCAGCAGGGACCCGAGTGGTAAGTACGAAGTATAAATATTAGAATATAACAAAATAATAGTTATAGTAATAATGATGATTATATTAATTAATTACCCCCCCCCCCCCAAAAAAAACCCCCCAAAAAACAACAAAAAACCAAAAAAAACAACAATAATAATAATAACAGCCGTAAATAGTATTAATATCATCTTAAAACAGAATAATATATGTTGATAATAGAAGTAAACATTTTGCAGTGTCAAACAGAGTACCATGAAAAAAAAGAAAAAAGAAAATGAAACAAAATAACTAAATAAATAAATAATAAGGGAATATTTTTTAAAAATGTTTTAATTTAAAAAAAAAACAATATATAAATAGTGATCACAATAACAGGGAGCTGTAGTCATTGATATGATAATAGCTTGCTGTAGGTGATGATTATAAGAAAGTGATGAATGGCTGCCAGATATTGTCATGATTATTGTCAGAGGAGTTTGTATTTTCTAGGGAGATATAGTCTATAATAACAATTTGTATATATGTGTCCAGGCAAAAGAAGAAAGATAAAAATAAATAAATTGGTAGTAATTACTAAGGATGGGAATGGAGATGTCAGAGAACTGAGGTGGTTGATGTGACTGGTTTGTGGCAGATTATGATTGTAAAAAAGTGATGAATGATGAGGACTTCCGGTTTGACAAGCAATGGAGTGACACACAACCGCTACAGCTCCCGCGGAATTAGCTCCTAAAAGTTACGATAAGTGCACCTTCCGAGTTAAAGTGGTCATCTCTCCACATAAGTAAGCCTAGTTTTGCTTTTTGACCGTCCGAAATGCCGATCGAAAAAGACACTAAGCCACGAGGGACGAAAAAATCGGACAAAACTCCGCGACCTGCCGGGACAACAGAAGCCTCGGCTCACAGTGATCCGATCTCCCCACCATCGCCACAGGATGTCAGCGACACACCGCCGTTCCTGGCCGATACATCCCCCGAAGGGTTCCGACAGGAATTAATATCCTCAATGACTGCTATCTTCAAAAACGAACTTCAAGCTGCCTTGGGTGAGAACTTATCATCTATGAAGTAAGAATTACGAGCAATGAAGGCAGAGCTAACGAGCAGCATAATTAGCATTCAGGCGGATGTTAGCTCACTAACAGACACCGTGAGGGAGATGGAACCCGCATTATCTACCTGCACTGATGATATTGTGGCACTTCAGGCCAAAGTGAAGACAATGGCTGCTGATCTTGAGAAGCTAGACAACCGCTGTGAAGACCTAGAATTACGGTCGAGGCGCACTAATATAAGAATAATAGGGGTTTTGGAGGATTCACCAGCTGCAGCATCCACTGAGGCAGTTGCTGCACTATTGAAAACAGCTTTCAAGCTGGACAGAGAGCCTGTTTTGGATCGCTGGCATCGCACACTAAGATCCAAACCAAAACCAAATGAGCCCCCTCGCCCCATAGTAGTTCGCCTACACTACCACAAGGACTGTGTTGACATATTGAGGCAAGCCAGGATGCTTCAGCGGATCAAGATCCAGGATATGACCATCTCAGTGTTCCCAGACTACACAGCCAAGACAGCACGGGCCAGAGCGGCTTTCAAGGATGTAAAACGCAAGCTGTTCGAAATGAAGCCACAGCTGCCGGGCCTGCGCTTTGGACTGCCACTCTCAAGATTTCCTACAATGATGTACAGAAGGAGTTCAAGACACCAGCGGATACCGAGGTGTACATAAAGACACTGGGCAAATAGGTCATTCAGAAGAAAAAAACGAAAAAAAAACCAAAACGTTATGGCGTTATTGTGACCTTCATGTTATATGGGCATTGACCGACAGAAGGACTTCCACATGTTTTCACCTTACCCTTTCTGATTGAGAGACTGATAATTTTATTTTAATTTTTTTCATTTTTTTGTTTTGTTTTTCATCCTTCTCTCCTCTTCTTTCCTTCCTCTCTCTATCTTTCTTTCCGAGCAAGGAGGGGGCTCTCATTCCTGACAATTTTCAACCATTGTCATGATGGCGACTAATGCTCTTAATTCAGGTAACAATTCTTCCGTGCGATTTGTCAACTGGAACATCAAAGGTTTGGGAAGCCCAATCAAGAGATCCAGAGTCTTGGCCCATCTGAAACATCTTAAGGCTGATCTGGTCTTTCTACAAGAGACCCATATTTGCAACAAGGATCAGATCAGGCTGAAATGTCCCTGGGTTGCTGAAGTGTTCCACTCCAATTTTAATTCTAAAGCCAGGGGGGTTGCTATACTGGTCAACAGGTCGGTTCAATTCAACTCCTCCCAGGTCATCTCAGATAAAGAGGGCAGATATCTAATTGTATCCGGCTCATTGTGCCATATCCCAGTTCTACTGGTTAATGTTTATGCCCCCAATTTTGACAGCCCTACATTCATGAACAAACTATTTGAACGACTCCCCTCGTTGAATAATTCTTTTCTGATATTTGGAGGAGATATGAATCTTGTTATTACCCCTCATTTAGATCGTTCTAATCCACGCAATTTGACCCCATCCTTGATGTCTAAGGCCCTCTCTGAATTTATGTCTAAAAACGGATGTGTTGACTCTTGGAGATATTTTAACCCCCTCATTTTTTTCAAAAATGCATAATTAATTTTCCCGCATTGATTATCTATTCATCGACTCCAATTTAATATCGGAAGTAACGTCTGTCGAATATCATCCTATTGTTATTTCCGACCATGCTCCTCTAACATTAGACATCCAACTATCCTCTCTACCACGTTACCAATCCCCATGGAGATTCAACTCCCTGCTCTTATCTGATGATAATTTTACCCAATTTATTTCAGATGAAATAGATAAATATGTCGCCCTTAATCAAAGTGAGACAGAGCCAATTTCTCATTCGCTTATGTGGGAATCTATGAAAGCTTACTTGCGAGGCCAAATAATTTCATTCTCAGCTAATCAAAACAAATGTCGTAAATCAAAAATACGAGACCTTTCCAAAAGTATAAAGAACATAGATCAACAGATTGCGTCTTCCCCCACTCCTGACTTACTAAATAAACGTGTAGCCTTACAGACTGAATTTGACCTTATTACTACTACAGAGGCAGAACGTCTTTTGCTACGATCGTGCGCTACGTACTATGAACACGGAGACAAGGCAGGCAGGCTCTTAGCTCATCAGTTACGCCGTCAAACAGCTTCTAAAATCATCCCTCAAATTAAAAATTCAACTGGAATTGTGCATACTGACCCAATAGCAATTAACTCAATTCTTGCATCATATTACGCTTCGTTATATAGCTCTGAAGCCCCATCAGATCCCACGGAGATGTTCTCCTTTCTAGATGAGCTCAATTTTCCAAACATAGCCCCTGAGGATGTCACAAATCTTAACCGACCATTATCTACACAAGAAATTATTCTAGCCATTGAAAACATGCAAAGCAGTAAGGCCGCTGGCCTTGACGGATTCCCGGTAGAATTTTTTAAGAAATTCAGGAATAAATTAGCCCCATTACTGCACTCTGTTTACGTTGAATCGCTAGAATCAGGTTCTCTTCCCCCTACTCTATGTCAGGCCTCCATAAATGTATTACTTAAAAAAGATAAAGATCCGGACCTATGCTCCTCTTATAGACCAATCTCCTTAATAAACGTAGATGCCAAAATACTGGTCAAAGCTTTAGCCCTGCGCTTGGAGAACATACTCCCAACCATCATCTCAGATGAACAGACGGGATTCATAAAAGGATGTCAGCTGTTTTATAATATTCGTACTCTTTTAAATGTCATATACACTAATCCTTCCACTCGAACCCCTGAAGTAGTAATTTCTGCTGACAGCGAAAAAGCCTTCGATAGAGTAGAATTAAACTATTTATTTGAGGTAATGCATAGATTTGGACTAGGTGGAGTCTTCATTTCCTGGATACGCCTCCTTTATACATCACCACAAGCTAGTATTAGTACCAATGGTATACGATCTCAGTTCTTCTCACTTTCACGTGGTAATCGCCAGGGTTGCCCGATGTCCGCGTTACTGTTCGCGATCGCTATTGAACCGCAATCGATGTATTTGAGATCTTCACAGATTTATAGAGGGGTAACAAGGTCGGAAATAGAATTCAAATTATCGCTTTATGCAGACGATTTATTGTTATATATTTCTGACCCAAGCACATCAATTCCCCATATCCTAGCTTTCTTTAAACGGTTCGGCTCCTTTTTGGGTTACAAAATAAATGTTTTCAAGAGTGAATGCTATCCTATAAATCAGTTGGGACTACAGTTAACACAAACTGACATCCCATTTAAAATTAGCCCTTCTGGCTTTAAATACTTGGGGGTGAATGTGACTAGAACTTTCAAATCTCTTTTATCTGCCAATTTCTCCCCCCAATCTCTAAACTTAAAGAGGACCTTCAGAGATGGAATAGTTTACCCTTAACATTGATTGGAAGAATCAGCACGGTTAAAATGAACATCCTTCCAAAGTTTTTGTTTTTATTCCAATGTCTTCCCATTTTCCTGTCCAAGAAATTCTTTAAAAATATAGACCAAATACTCTCTGAATTCCTATGGATTGGTAAAACACCCAGGATCCGTAAATCAATACTTCAAAGATGTAAATTTAATGGAGGGTTGTCATTCCCAAATTTTCAATTATATTATTGGGCTGCACATATTCATAAGGTTTCCTTCTGGTATTCATCAGCAAGTCCACTCTGGTGTAAGCTTGAAGCAACATCATGTACTTCATCTTCATTACCAGCCCTAATTACCTCCTCTATTCCAAACAATCCCTCTAAGTTTACGCAGAATCCAGTTGTTCAATCCACCCTCAAAATCTGGTACCAATACAGGAGCCATTATAAATTTAGCTCTCCATCCACTTTATGTCCACTACTGAAAAATCACCTGTTTAAACCATCACTTACGGATTCAGGTTTTTTGGTCTGGTGGGATAGAGGTTTAAAATCCATTAAAAACCTATACAGTGATGACACATTTTGTACCTTTGCCGATCTGTCGACTAGGTTTCAACTCCCCAGCTCCCATCTCTTCAGGTATTTTCAGGTCAGACATTGTTCTCAATCACTCTTCCCAAATTTCCCTCAGCAACCCCCAACCCAAATGTGGGAGGAATTCGTCCAGTTCGACCCATTTCGTAAATCACAAATATCCAGAATAAACGATGGCCTTCTGTCTGTTGATGGTAACCCCAATAATAGGCTTAGAGAGGCCTGGGAGAATGAACTTGGATTGACTTTTGATGATGATTGGTGGGACGCTGTCCTACGTACATTTCACAGTTCAACTTGTGCACGGTTTACTCTTATACAGTTTAAAGTGCTATTCAGAATCCATTACTCTAAAGCAAAACTATTGCAAATATACCCTACAGTCACAGATCGTTGTGACAAATGTCACCTATCACCTTGTAATTTGGCACATATGTTCTACACATGTCCATTTCTGGATAACCTCTGGAAGAATTATTTTGATACAGTGTCCAGAGTATTTGCAATCCCTGTGAATACATCCCCTCATACTGCCATCTTTGGTGTTCCGGAAGACTATGCACGGTTTAATTCTAGACAATTGGGAGTATTAGCGTTTACCTCTCTAATAGTAAGACGCCATCTTCTTCTTCAATGGAAATCTACCAAATGACCTTCTAGTACCCAATGGCAGAGAGAGGTTGTGTCTTATTTAAAATTGGAAAAAATCAGATATTCTACTAGAGGCGATCTAATCACATTTCAAAGAAAGTGGGATCCCTTCCTGACCTTTTTTAACACCACCTAATCCGGTTCGCGTCGGCCGGTGGGTGGGTGTGTCCTCCTGTCCCGCCTGTCTGGGGTGTGTCTCTGGCTCTCTGGGGGGGCTGGCCATTGCCGCCCCGGGTCCTGGGGCCTACGGGGTGTCCTGCCGCCTCTGTGGCTCCCTGGTCGTGGGGTCTGGGCTCTCCTGTGGTCTTGGGGTGACGGGCCGCCCCCCTTCCCCTGCAGGGCCGGCCCTGGACCCTGGTGTTGGTTTTCATAAACACATTGGGAGGGTTCAAATACACGCATGCATGTTCGATACTTCAGCGCCGTGACGCATCGCAAAGAACCGATGGGATCACTTCAAAGGGGCCCACTTGCTTCTCAAACCTTCCACACTGCGCTCTCTCTTCTCTACAGTCGGACTTTCCCCCTCCACCAAGACTCTCACATTTTTGGTGTTCAGTATAGACTTCTCTTTTGTTTCTGTTTCTCAGTACAGTATAGTAGACATGTATATGTTTATTTCTGATAATCTGCATGGAGCACAACCACCTCAAGGCCACAATACATCAGCTACACTGCCTGTTTATCCCTTTTTTTTGGTTTATTTGTTTGTTTGTTTTCCCTCCTTCTCCTCCGCATGCACTGTCACTATATAACTCAGGACTTAAGCACCTTATTATTTTTCTTCCATGTCTGTTTTTTTTTTTTATTGTTTGTTAAAAAATAAGAAAAAGGAAAGGAGGTTGGCAGAAGACATCTCCACAATGATGTTCATGACATTTCATAAGAGACTGAATACTAAGATGCTATCCAGATGTTGTGAAATGACTATTTGCCTGACCTCTAATAAAAAGATTAATGAAAAAAATAAAGTGATGAATGATTGCCAGGTAGGGTTATGATTATTGTCAGGGGAGTTTGTATTTTCTAAGGAGATGTAGTCTGTGAGCAGGTTTTTCCAGTGTATGATGTGTATGGAGTTCCGAGACTTCCAGTTCATGATGATAGTTTTCCTGGCGACAGTCAGCTCCACTAGAAGTGAACGAGTGTGTGTTTTGTCAAGTTTTAATGTGGATAGGTCTCCTAATAAACAGAGGGAAGGGGAAAGTGGGATGTGGCAGCCCATGATCTGGGAAAATGTGTCTGTAATGTCTGTAACCACCAGAAGTGGTGAACAGGTGTGCAGTGTCAAGTTGCATGAATGTAGGTATCACTGCAGTTTAGTGAGCAGTGTGAACAGTTTCCAGATGAGGGGAAGCCCATTTTTTGGATTTTGTGTCCAGTCAGATGAGTTCTATGGAGGATTTTTGTATTGTATGAGTTATAAATTGGTATTTGTTGTCATGAAGAAAATGTTCTGGCAGATTTGGGGCCAGAAGTCAGCATCAGGAGCAATGGAGAGATCAGTTTCCCATTTTTCTGAAGGTATGGAGGGTGATGTATCAGCCTGTGATAATAATTTGTATATTTTAGATAAACGTTTTTTTGAGGAAGTGATGTTAATGAATGTAGAGACTGAAGGAGGGAGGTCTAAGTTTATATTCTTGTTTTTCATTGTTTGGATGGATGATGAAACCTGTAGATATTGTAGAAATTGATGGCTCCTGATGCCGAACTTCCGGACCAGGAGGGGAAATGGAACCAGGATGTTATTGTTGAAGATGTGTTTGAGGTGAGTAATCCCTTTATCTACCCAAGTGCTGAAGTATAGTGATTGATCAGCAATGAAGTCTGGGTTGTGCCAGATCGGGTGAAAAGTGAAGGTGCCAGAGTGGAGTTAGTAATGTTGTAGAATTTCCACCAGGCTGTCAGGGCCGATGATATTGTGGGGTTTTGGAAACAGGGGTGTTTTTTGATAATTTGACTAAATGGTAAATCTGAAATATGGATGTCTTTGCTAACTGATTGTTCTATGTCTAACCAAGTGCTATCTGACTGAGTGGGGTGGGTCCATTTGTAGATGTATTGAAGTTGATTTGCTAATGAGTAATAATGAAAATTTGGAGCATTGAGTCCGCCTAATCTTTTTGGTTTTTGAAGAGTGGCCAGTTTGATTCGTGGGGGTTTATTTTTCCAGTAAAATTTGTTGATGGATGAATTGAGGGAATGAAACCAGGTGAGAGGTGGATGAGTGGGGATCATTGAGAGGAGATAATTGATTTTGGGGAGGATTGTCATAACTGTTGCTATTCTGCCTAGAATGAATAGTGGGAAGTTCATCCATTGTTGGAGATCGTCATGAATTGTTTTTTGTAATGGAGTGAAATTCAGGTTGATCAACTCTGACAGCTGGGGGAAATGTGGATGTCTAAATAAGTGATGTGACTTGTGCAAAAGGGGATGGGTGTTGTAAGGGCTGCCACATCCAGACTGTTGGTGTTTAATGGGAGTATGGAGGGTTTGTTCCAGTTTATTGAGTAGTCAGAGAGAAGGGAGAATGATTTGATGACTCTGATTACTTCTTGTAGTGATGATTGTGGATTCTCAATAAAAAGTAATATATCATCTGCATAGAGGCTGATTTTATGGTGCATGTTGGGGGTTTGGATTCCTGTAATGAGGGGGTCCTGATGGATGGCTGCTGCTAGGGGTTCAATGAAAATGGTAAACAGAGAGAGAGAGAGTGGGCAACCTTGCCTGGTCCCCCTGTGAAGACTAAAGCTTTGTGAGGTTTGTCCGTTAGTAATAACTGTGGCTGTAGGTGAGGTGTAAAGTGTTCTAATCCAGCTAATAAATGAGTTTGTTGACTTCCCTGCTGAGTTCATGATGGTGGAGATTGTGGATTTTTCTTTATTTCTTTTGATTTGGTTTGCGAGACATTTACTGGATTTGTTCTTGTGATGGAAGTTTTCCTGTCGAAGTCTACTGATCATGAAGTTAGTTTTCTTGTTCAGGATTTCATTTATTTCTAGTTTATATTGTCTTAATTTCTTCTCGTTTTCTTCTGTTGGGTTGGTTGCATTGACAGTTTCTAGCTGTTTGAGTTCTTGTAATTCAGATTCTTGTTTGTTTTCTTTTTTCTTATAGGCTGAATATGAAATGATAATTCCTCTTATGACAGCTTTACCTGTTTCCCATAGAAGTGTGGGGGATGGCTTTGGGGAATCATTTATTTCCAGGAAGGATGCCCGCTCTCTTTTGATGAGGTCGTTAAATTCAGGATCTTTCAGGAGGGATGTGTTAAAGCGTCATCTGGTGGCTGGTTTGTGTGGTCTTGGTGGGTTCCATTTGAATGATACTGGGGCATGGTCACTAATGATGATGGGTGGATTTGATGATCAAAGATATTTGGGATGATTGAATTACTGGTAAGGAAGAAATCAATGCGTGAATATGAATGATGAACTGATGAAAAAAAAAGAGAATTCTCTTACAGTTGGGTGTTGTAGGCGCCAACTGTCGCCAAGACGCATATCACTCATGAACTGGATTATTGTTCGTGTGGAATGCCAGGTGTGTGTATTGCTCGATATGTTGGATCTGTCTATTGATGGGTTTATTACTGTATTAAAGTCGCCGCCAATTATTATTGGGGAGTCAGAAAAGTTGGATATGGATGAAAAGAAGTTATGGAAAAAAGACGGGTCATCAGTGTTTGGGCCATATAGATTACCAATTGTCAGTGGGCTATTGTTGATTGATATGTTAATGATGATAAAACGTCCTGGGTCTGTAATGGTGGTGTTATGAATACATGATATTGATTTACTAATTAAAATACAAACTCCTCTTTGTTTTTTGTTGAAATGTGATGAAAATGAATGAGTAAACTGAGATGATTGTAATTTGATGTTGTCTGATTCTGAGAGATGTGTTTCCTGTAGTAAACAAATATCTGCATGGAGTGAGGTGAGATGATTAAATACTTTACTTTTCTTAGCCTGAGTGACAATGCCACGGATATTCCAAGAGACAAATTTTATTGCTGACATGCTGGGTGACTGTTATGAAAAGGAGAGGGATTCATTATGCTGAGTGAGTGAGTGTGTGTGTGTGTGTGTGTGTGTGTGTGTGTGTGTGTGTGAGTGAATGTGGACATATGCAGGTGTGTGTGTAGGTGTGTGTGTCTGAGTGTGTATGGGTCTGTGAGGGAGCGGCTTGCAGGGCTAGACATGTGATTACAAAACAAAAAAGGGACATATACAGTAAGGTTTACACACATAAAAACGGGAAACAAAACACAAACACTTAACAATAAAGAACATAGAGAGCGCAGCGTATCAGAGCGCATACTGTGCGGAGCGAGACGTTGGTGCGTGACTGTTTACGATTGTCCTTATGAGTTATTGTTTACATGAGAAAGGAGGGGCTAGTATAAAGAGGGGGTGATGTCCTTGCTGCGGTATAACTGTCCGTTTATGTAAAGTTTGTCCACTCAGATGACTGCTTTCTTTCCTCCTGAGATCATTTGTTTGCGGATGGGGAAGAGTTTGTTGCGCCTGTCCATGATTTCTTTGGGGTATTGATCGTTTAGTCCATAGTCCGTTCCTTTAAGCTGTTTTCCTTGATGTTTGTCCAATTCTTTCTGTTTAAAGTGTTCGAATTTAGTAACAATTGGGCGGGGTCTGTTGTTGGTGGTGTTTTTCTGTCCTAAACGGTGAACGCGGTGAAATGTGATGTTGTTGACTGTGTCTGCGGGAAGTTTGAGCTGGAGTTTCATGAAGTCCTTTACTGATTTCTCTAGGTTATCTGTGATGTGTTCAGGGATGCCGGAAAAAAACAAGTTATCTCTCATACTGTGTGCTTGTAAATCCAGAATTGTTTCCTTCATTGTTTTATTTTCGGCGGTGACGGTGGTGAGCTGGGTTGTAACAGAGGTGAGCTGGTCGGTGATGATGTTGACGGTTTTATGGAGGGTTTTGTTTTCCTTGGTGAGTTGTTCGATCTGTTTGTGGCTGTATTCTAAGCTTTGACGGAGTGACTGGAATTCTTTGTGTAAAACTTCGATGAGTGCGATTCTGGTGTCAAGTCCGAAGAGTTTTTGATTTATGGAGATTAAAATGTCGCTTACCTCTGAATGATGGAGTGGGTTCAGGGATGAGGATGGAGATGTGTATGTGCTGGGTAGGGAACCTGAACGGGGTCTTTTGTAGGCTGGAGAGAAGCTGGATTTTCCGGGGGTGAATGAAGTGGCCGCGTTCATTGTGCGGTATGTGGTGAAGTAGTGGTCGATGTAGTTCTCTAAAGGGTCCAGGTCGATGAATGAATGAGGTAGTCCGTTAGTAGAGGTGGAGCCGAGGTTTATGGGGAGTGGAAAAAAAAGAGCTTGCAGAGAAAAAGTGTTGCGTTCATTGCAGCATGGGACTTTCTTCTTCTTCTTCTCTCAATTTATTGACGGATCGCAACGGATCGCAACAACTTCCAGGTGAATACCGCCATCTACTGTACAAGAGTGTGTATTTATACTGCTACAGCCTCAGGGGGTGTGTTTGCAGCAGGGATAGCTCCGTTATGTAACACGGCTATGATTTAAAGCCCGCCCACTAAATCCAGAAAATTGAAACCTAGAAACACAGTTTGTGGAGCCTTGCTCCACAATTCCACTGTAAATGGTTGAAAGGCTTTTTTTACACATTTTGAGGAGTATTTTTATGACCTATTTAATGTTTTTAGAAGAAAATAGCAGAATTTGCTTCACACAGACTTTAAAATTCAGATATTAGCAGCCCAAAAGAAGAATTTAAAATTTGGTAAAGCCAACCCTCCAATTGGGTTTTTGTAGATATTGTTTGCCCAGTCTCTGTGTTTTCTTATCCCACAAGAACTCCAAGATTAAACTGTCTAGCTTATGAAAGAATGCCTGGGAGAGGAACACTGATAGACATTGGGACAGATATGAGAACTGGGGAAGAACACACATTTTAGCAACATTGACTTTTGCAACTAATGACAGATTTAGATGTGACCAACAGTCAAAATGCCCCTTGGTTGTAGACAACAATGAGGTGAAATTACGTTTATAAAGATCTTTAAATTAAAGTGTGACCTTGACTCCCAGATAGGTGAAATTGTTGTGGGCAATTTTGAAGGGGAATTTATGTAGGGGAAATTGCTAAGCTCCCTCATTTATAGGAACTATCTCACTTTTGCTGAGGTTGAGTTTATATCCAGAGATCTGACCAAATGCTTCAAGAGTGGCCAAGACAGCAGGGATCGAAACAGACAGGTTGGACATGAAAACCGCGCACTGGACGCAGACCTTGTAGGTTGCATGTTCCCATTGTCCCTGTGACTCACAGATTGAGGGATATGATGAACATTCGCATGCTGACCAGCTGTAGACCAGTCAGTTTGACGCAAGGCCAACTGGCCAGTATTGGGATGGATCCATCGTGGATGAAGGAACCACCTGGCACAAATTTCTCTGTGTTGTAGGTGTGTCAGGAATAGGCCGTGTTTCCACTGGGGCCACCACAGGGAGCCTTGTGGAACCCGACGAGTTTGGTATTACAGGGGTAGGTGGTTTCAGGGTGTCCAGAACCAGCAACCAGAAGTTGTCCCTGATGGAGTTAGCATCAGACGCCACTGGGGCAAGTGGAGGTGGACACCTAGGGGAAGGAGAAGTTTCTTGCCTGACTTTGGCCTTCAAAATCTCCTGGTGCACATTCCTCACCTTGTGAAAGTCATCCACAGGAGCAATGGTATACACTGCACCTCCACCAGAAGGGGCTCTCAGTATCTGGTAGACTATCGAGCTCCACCTATCCTGGATGTTGTGGCAACCCCAAGCACCACGGTCACGGAGATAAACCAATTGGCTGACCTGTAGAGGTTCCTCTTGCATCTGCTGATCATGCCACTCCTTTCGGCGACCTGCTGCTGCCAACAGCCATTAATGGGCACTGCAAAAAGCCATTTTAAGCCAGTCTCTAACCCATTTCGGGAGGGCACCAACACAGTGAAGTCCAAGGCCACAATCTCATTTGGCCTAGATGCCAACGAGGGGCCCATGAAATGGTGTGGCATTGGTCTAGCATCTTTCGCCACCTGGCAACGCTCACATTCCTGGACCTACTGATTTATGTCTGTGGACATTCCTGACCAATAACAGTGCTGACACACTATTTCACTGGTGCCCTCAATGCGATGGTTTCTCCTCCAGAGTAGGCTGAACCCACCTTCTCCAGAACATAACGACATCCTTCAAGACAGGATCAACCTCCTGCAAGGCACAAATAGCAGACAGAGAGTGGCATGGAAGGACAGATACCACCAGTGAGTCATGGACACCACAGGATTAGGACATGAAGTTTCCTTGAGGGCCGCAGGAACAGAAGTGCCAGATGAGGCCTGCTCGGCCAAGTTAGCACCTGCCATGTACTGCTGGGAGAGGACATTGGCACTTTTGTTGCTGTGGCCAGATCTATACTCAAAATGGAAAGCAGCAAGTTGTGCAGCCCAGCAATGCTCAGTGGCACCCAGTTTGGCAGAACTAGGAGGCTTAATGGGTTGTTGTCAGTAAAGACCACGCACTTGTGCCCTAGCAGATACTCCCTGAAGTTCTCTGTCATGGCCCACTTGAGGGTGAGAAACTCCAACTTCATGGAGCTAGAGTCAGCCATATTGTGCTCAGTTTGCCGAAGGCCTTGGCCAGCGTATGCTATAGGCCTGACCCCACCCTCAATCTCCTGGGAAAGAACAGCACTGAGACCACTATGGGTGGCTTCAGTCTCCAAAATGATAGGACATGAAAACGCGGCAGAGATCAGCTTTGACTTTAGAGCCTCAAAGCTTTGCTCACACTTGGGTGTCCATGCAGTGTCAAAGACCTGTCCAGACCCTTTCTTTGACTTTGTGCCTGCAAGATGTGCCACCAACTTGTGCAAAGGGCCAGCCAGTTTGGCAAAACCCTCTACAAAGCTCCTGTAATAGCTGGCAAAGCCCAAAAACAAGCACAGATCAGACACATAGCAGGGACATGGCCACTTGGCTACCACCTTGATCGTAGTAGGGTCAGTGGAAATACCCTTATAAGAGATCACATATCCCAAGTAAAGGACCTCCTGTTAGAAAACAAACATTTCTCAAGCTAGACTTTCAGACCCTCCTTTTGAAGCTGATCAAGGACCATTTCGAGCCACTGCATGTGCTGGGAGACTGAGGAAGAGAACACAATGATGTCATCAAGGTAAAGTAGCACTTACTGCCTCAAATATTCTCTGCATTAGGTGCTGAGTAGAAAACCACCAAACCCCAGAAAGGATGTCAAGGCGTAATGCGAGATTGTCTTGCTTTTAAGAAGGGGGTAGTGAATGCACATGCTTAAATTACCATCCTTTTTTCTGACCAATACGATCGGGGAGGCATAAGAACTGCTGCTCTCCCTTATCACCTGAGCCTCAAGCAGCTGATTGATATGGGCTTTAACTGCTTTGTACTTAAATGGTGGAATGCACATATACCTCTGTTGCACTGGAACATCATTGAGCAGGGGAATGCCCACTGTTTCGACCCCACTCTGCTTTGAACAGTGGCAGTCACGGACATCACCTCTGTAACTCCTTGGGGGAGACTAACAACTTGAGCAGTGCTCAAGGCACCAAGGCTAGTTTGTGGATAGACTGCAACCTCAGTTGTCCCCACATTAACCACTGGGATGTAGGCTGTACCTCTGACAACCTGAACAAGACATGGGGAAACCAGCAGGCCAGACTCTGGGGGCTCAAAAAGTGCACCTTGGCCATTACCCTGCCAGGGATGCGCATCGCCCAGGACCCTCAAACTCTAACCGCACCACAGAATTCATCATGATTCTGAGTGGTGACCTTGTGACACTGCTGCAAAGCTTCAATGATTGGACCAGGAGCGAGAATAACCAAAGGCAAGTTGAAAAGAGAAAGGCCACGTGACCCAAAGAGCTCTCGGTAGCAGCAGCAAATGACATTAATCCCCAGGATTCCAGTAACAGAAGATGCAGTACCCTGGGAAATCTTAACTACCAGGATCCCACAACGGTGGGCCACCTTACCACAAAGCACCACATCCAGTTCCAGATAGCCAGCATAGGGGATGGCAAGACCGTTAGCTGCCCGTAGCTGCAACCCATGCATTCCTTAGCAAAATGATCTTCCCAGTGAAGACAAATCACAGGGCGATTTAGTGAGCGCTGAATCTGTGATGCAGAAGTCTGCAAGGAGGCAACTGTCTGGGTGAGCTGGTTCAGCTGTTTCTGCTGACTCTTTAAGAGCTCCATTAACTCACCAAATTCTGACTTTTGTGGAGTGACACAAGGGGCCGGACGAGCCTGCCCTGCACCCCATATTGTAAGCCATGCATGGATGGGAGAGAGTAACTACGCTCCCTAGCACCCCTGGGGAACCCCTCACTCTCCCAAAGAATGGCTTCCCAACACACCTCCAGCAAGGTAGCAGTGGGCTGGCAGCGAACAAATTGCTTCAAGTCCATGCAAAGGCCCTATCAAGGACATGCTCCATGAATTAATCGCAAAGTAGCTCCTGCATTAAACAGGTGCACACTGCTTCACCTGTTCCATGAGACCCATTAAGGCCAATGAAAACTCCCAACAGAGTCTCCCCATCCTGCTGCTTCCTAGACAAGAAAACTTGCTGAAGGGTTACATATGACTGGGCGCAACCATACAACTCTGTCAAAATAGCTAGAACCTTATCTGGGTCACCTCCCTGAGCGCTGGTGAAATACTTTATTTCTTCCCTTGTCTCTCCCTCCAAATGACCAAAAATGAAGAAAACTTGGTCAGCAGCAGACAGATGGCGGGCACGCATGCAGACCTGTATCTTTTCCACCCATTCAGCTATGCCTGTCCTTCCATTGAACTTGGGGCACTTATGGCGGGTAACAGCAACAGTACAATTTAAATTAAACACACAAAAATACACTCCCAAGTTTGCTACAGGAAAACATCCCATCCACCTCAACACTGCACTAACCCAAATGAATGCAGCAATAGTATACTGACACACAGTGGTGCCGTATAGAGATAGAAAAGTTAGGATGATTCCAAGGGCCCCTGACTGACAGGGGCCCCAAAAATAAGTAAAAAATTAATATAAAATTATTAAACCGTCATCATTAAGAATATATATATATATTTTTTTTCAAATACAGTGATAAAATTAATGATCTCTTGGTTTTTTACTTGTTTTTGGCGATAAAAGTTAAATATCCCCATTGACCAAAAAGTGAACATCAATATTGACTGACCTACCCCCTGTATCTGCATGAAATGGTTTGGTCCTGCCTTAGTGCACTGACGATGATGGTGCCTAGTAGGAGTCAGCAGTTGCGCTAGAACGTTACAGTTATCATCATGCTACCTAGTTCTAAAAGAAAATCTGGTTTCCAAAAAAGGAAAGAGAGAAAGGGTGTCAATATGTGAGCCAGTTTTTCTCCAAGAAAGGTGGGTAGCCTATAGTCTGTGAGTGGTAGAGATTAACCAGTAACACTTCATAAGACAGCCCGCGTTTTAGAGTGTACCTCTCTTCCACTTTCCTGGGAGTTAGCGTATAACTCCCGGGAACTTACATGTACTTTCCCGGGAGTTAGAGCATAATTCCTCCCGGTCATTTACCGCATACTTTCCCAGGAGTTAGAGTATAACGACGCGGTCACTTGGCATCTACTTCCCCGGGAGTTAGGGTATAACTCCTCGTGGTCACTTAGCAGATACTTTCCCGGGAGTTAGAGTATAACTCATCACTTATTTAAAACTTATGTTTTAATTTCCTCATATGAATCTGTATGTGTATGAAGTGCAATAAAAACAAATGCTTTTGCCCTTTGCTCACGGCAGTTGATTCAGTCACTTTTATGTAGCCTATGTGTCATCAGGCAATTTCACCCACACGCTTGGGTTTTCATATTTATGTTTTGTTTACATTTCATTGAATGAGTTTGAATATGAATTTGACAAGAAATGGGTCTATAGTCTGCGAATTGCCTAATTAATGGGCAGGCTGGATTACAAAGCAAACTTATGTCTTTCAAGTAGGGATGTCCCGATCCAGCTTTTTCACTTCCAATCCGATACCGATATTACAGCCTTGAGTTTTGGCCGATACTGATACCGATACCGATCTGATCCAAGCACATATTATACATATTCACTTATTTTGTTGTCAGTCATGTTAGAAAAGGTTTGATCAAGCAATATTACTCTAACAAGAACAACTACTTAATCGGGTTAGTTAGAATGATCCACAACAGTTGGTATGAGAAACTGACCCGTTTATTGTTAACACGGTTAAATAAACAAACTTTAAACTTGAACATTAACATTAAATAAAAAATATAGCTGGTTTGCTTTTAAAATAGCAGCAAGACTCCACACACTTGTGCTTTGGCCCCCTAATAAATAAAAAAAAAGATTAACACCACAAGACATTGTTGACATTTAACAAACAATGCAGTCTTTCCTTTTCAGTAATTTTTGTAGTGTCAGTGCCAGCCTGGTGCATAGGCACACAATATTGTACAACTGTTTAAACAAGCAATAGTCCATCCATGGCTCGAATTTCACTAATTGTGCCCAAAACAATGCCATCAGTGCTCTTTACTTAAACAGTAAGAGTGTAAACCAAATAAAAATATCACGCTCAAAAAACCAGAGCAGAAAACAAATAGTCAGTTAACTAAGTTGACCACTACTCCTCCTACCCTTCATGTGTGTCTGCCATCTGCATGCTGGCCTGGTGGATTGATAGTGACTGCTGGAGCGGATCACTGGAATGGACTGCTTGAATCGCAGAGCGCTGGGCTGGTTTTTGCAGTTTTGTTCCTTCTGTTATAAACTGTTCAGTTTAATTTTAATCCTTTTGCACTTTTTAAGTCAGAAGTCAAGTGGAAAAGGTCATTGTGATACTACTACCACACTGGAGTGGGACGCTCAAGTGATGAAGATGGAAGAATGGATGGGCTCCTGCAGATAATAGGTGATCTTGATCCAACTCCTTGGGTCAAGGCAGAGATCAGGTTCATGGGTGGCTCGCCATCTCTCTCGTCAGGTAGAATCTCAAATCCAGTGTTTAATTTGTAAAATTAGAAGTAGGGGAACACGTTGGGCCTCTGAGAGAGCAGTGTTTCCCCACTCCCAAAAGTGGGGGAACACTTTTTTAAGCGGCACCTGAGCCGCCTCACTGTGCAACTCCGAATGGAATGATTGTGACATCTAGTGTTGTCACGGTACCAAAATTGGGACCCACGGTACGATACCAGTGAAAGTATCACAGTTCTGAGTAGTATCACGATACCACAGCAAAAATTAGGCAGATGTGCCTTTTGTCATTTATAAAAAGATAAATCACTTTTCTATAATACATCAATGACCAGCACACGCCGCTATTGGACAGCGCATGGACACTCACCCTCTTGCAATTGGACTTTGAATTGGACTTGGAACTTATCCCACAGTAGTGGTACGTGAGGCACCGTAGTACTACGGTCCTCCACCCTGCAACAATAGTGACATCAGCCAATACTGTATGTAGTTATGTGAAAAGTTCTAGACCCATGCAAACTAGTTCCGGAACGCACCAGGGCCTTGTCTGAAAAGATCCTGGTATGCGTTCCAGTACGTTCTGGCTCAAATTAAGCACTCAAGGGTTTGGAGCACAAGGGGCGTAAGTGACATTTTCAGAATTTTACAGGAGAGCTAAAACAATCTACAATCAATGCAGTCTACACTTTAATAGAGATTAGGCTTCACAGAATTCAATTCAAATAAATACAAGAAGTTTGTGCTCTAGAAAAGGATCAACACTCAGTGAATACTCTCCTAAACCCTATGATACGCTATTATGGCAAGGCTTAACTATACAGACCAATGAGCAGTGATAACTAACATGTCTTTGGGGTCATCGGGTGGGAACCTCCTTTCACCGGTGTTTCGTCTAGTTGGTCCCACGACACCTCCAGGAGGCTAGACAGTTATCTCTGGCGTCCCAGAGACACTCCCCTAATGCCAGGTCTCACTGCTCTCCACACCAACACAACAACCTCCTTAACCTTACTTACACATGGCTTTCTCAGCCCAAACAGCACTGCCACCTTCAACCAAACCCAGGCTCCGTACAAGCAAGCTCCAGGTAGAGGCTGCTGATACTACCTTTCCTAGCACATTCACCATACTCTAATTCACACACTACATAACATAACTACAGTGTAAGCTAAAGTTAAAGGAAATAAATGAACTCACAGGATCAGCAAACACACTCACCCTGCTGCATGGCCTCAAACAAAATGGATTCAACTAGGCCACTCCCACACTTAAATAACCTTCCTCTTCCTCCTTACTTACACATGGCTTTCACAGCCCTAATTCACACTCTAAATCACACACTAAATAACATAACTACAATATAAACTAAAGCTAAAGGAGATAAATTAACTCACAGGATCAGCAAACACACTCACCTTGCAGCATGGTCTCAAGCAAAAGGGATTCAAATAGGCCACTCCCACAATTAAATAGCCTTCCTCTTCCTGGATTTCCTCCTAAGAGGAAGTGGATCTCTCCACCAGATCTCAAGGAGTTATGTGCCCTGGGCAAATCCTAGTCTTCCATCCTCGCTGCTCAGCTTCTGCTCCTAAATCTGCATATCTAAGCTTTTTTCTTTCATAGGCTTCTTCCACTGAGTCTTTGAAGGGAACTGTCAGCTCAATGAAATAAACTATCCGTTGACTCAATGACCACAACACTATGTCAGGCCTCTGCTTAGTACAAACTATTTCCTGGGGAACAAAAGCTTTCCCCCTAAATCTACCTGCATTTCCCAATCACAAGCACCTACTAGGCGGCCACACCCTTGCCTCCTTACTAACTTATCCCTTCTGTATTTCTCTCCCTCACGGACAAACTGAATTGCTAAATTCCTATCTTTATAACCTTCTGAATTGACCTCTCTTCGTTTCCCTTCGATTCCTGCAGCTAAACATTTCAACACCTGGTTATGTCGCCATGTATATCGGCCTTGTGACAAACTAACCTTACAGCCTGACAAAATATGCTTTAAGGTTGCGGTACCTGAACACAATGGGCATGATGGGTCCTCATTCACCCACAGTTTTAGGTTCTGGGGAGTTGGTAGCACATCATATGTAGCCCCTACCAGGAATCTAATACTATTCTCCTCCATACTCCACAGGTCCCTCCAACTAAGCTTCCCAATTCAACCACTGTCCCTGTTTAGCCTGGGCCACTACCTTAGGACCCCTTACTATCTCCTCCTGTCTACGTATCTGTTCCACAACCAGCTTTCTTTTATCTTTGGGACCTGCTGTATTCCAAACCGGTTTGCCTGAGCCAAGCCCCAGGCCTCCCCGGCCAAACTGAACATTACTTACAATCTCTGCATGCCTAAGAGCTGCCTCTGCCTCCTGAACTGCCGTTCTTGGGTTCCACTTCCTCCCCTTGGTTGGATTTGGAACCACACTCCTAACTACTACGTCCTTACTCCCACATAACAAGAGCTCTGTCCTGACCTTGGTACATTTAAATTCCTCTGTCAAACTAGATACTGGCAGCTGAAGTATCCCTTTTCCATACAATGCAACACTACTTAGGCACCGAGGAATGCCCAACCACTTCCTAATATAGGAGCTAACCGACCTTTCAATTCTCTCCACAACAGATATTGGGATTTCATAGACTGATAATGGCCACATTAACCTGGGGCTTGGCTCAGGCAAACCAGTTTGGAATACAGCAGGTCCCAAAGATAAAAGAAAGCTGGTTGTGGAACAGATACGTAGACAGGAGGAGATAGTAAGGGGTGCAAAGGTAGTGGCCCAGGCTAAACAGGGACAGTGGTTGAATTGGGAAAGTGTAGAGAAGAGGAGGCTTAGTTGGAGGGACCTGTGGAGTATGGAGGAGAATAGTATTAGATTCCTGGTAGGGGCTACATATGATGTGCTACCAACTCCCCAGAACCTAAAACTGTGGGTAAATGAGGACCCATCATGCCCATTGTGTTCAGGTACGGCAACCCTAAAGCATATTTTGTCAGGCTGTAAGGTTAGCTTGTCACAAGGCCGATATACATGGCGACATAACCAGGTGTTGAAATGTTTAGCTGCAGGAATCGAAGGGAAACGAAGAGAGGTCAATTCAGAAGGTTATAAAGATAGGAATTTAGCAACTCAGTTTGTCCGTGAGGGAGAGAAATACAGAAGGGATAAGTTAGTAAGGAGGCAGGGGTGTGGCCGCCTAGTAGGTGCTTGTGATTGGGAAATGCAGGTAGATTTAGGGGAAAGCTTGTTGTTCCCCAGGAAATAGTTTGTACTAAGCAGAGGCCTGACATAGTGTTGTGGTCATTGAGTCAACGGATAGTTTATTTCATTGAACTGACAGTTCCTTTCGAAGACTCAGTGGAAGAAGCCTATGAAAGAAAAAAGCTTAGATATGCAGATTTAGGAGCAGAAGCTGAGCAGCGAGGATGAAGACTAGGATTTGTCCAGTGGAAGTGGGGTGTAGGGGATTTATAGCAAGATCAGCTATCTCGCTCCTGGGGGAACTCGGAGTGCGGGGACAGAGTTTGAAGAAGACAGTGAAGGAAATGTCAGATGAAGCCATGAGAACCAGCAAGTTCATTTACTACAGAAGGAATAATGTTAGTTGGGGGCCAGCAGGGGGAACTACTAAGCAGGGCACATAACTCCTTGAGATCTGGTGGAGAGATCCACTTCCTCTTAGGAGGAAATCCAGGAAGAGGAAGGCTATTTAAGTGTGGAGTGGCCTATTTGAATCCCTTTTGCTTGAGGCCATGCTGCAAGGTGAGTGTGTTTGCTGATCCTGTGAGTTCATTTATCTCCTCTAGCTTTAATTAATAGTGTAGTTATGTTATGTAGTGTGTGAATTAGAGTGTGAATTAGGGCTGTGAAAGCCATGTGTAAGTAAGGAGGAAGAGGAAGGCTATTTAAGTGTGGGAGTGGCCTAGTTGAATCCATTTTGTTTGAGGCCATGCAGCAGGGTGAGTGTGTTTGCTGATCCTGTGAGTTTATTTATCTCCTTTAACTTTAGCTTATTGTGGCAAGGTCTACGAGGGTTAGATTTATTTTGGCTAGTTAACAAGTGTCCGACAACGCCACCTTGGGGAATTTCACCCACAGGAGATCCGGTAGAGGGGACCACCACTCAAACGCTGACAAAAGGTCACACAGGTACGAATGACACGAGAGACAGATGTGATTCCAAGAAAATTATAAAAATAAAGTTTATTAATAACAATTTACAATCTCAAAATTTGAATAAAATCTCTGGGTGATAAAGTAAGAGATAATATGACCAATGGCCAGATATAGCACAATCCTTGGGGCCTACTAAATGGGTTGGTTAGGTTTGCTGTTAAAGTGCAGACACTAGGCACAGGGCTGAGGGCTTACCAGGCGGAGATGACCAACTGAGGGGAAGGGGAAGGGTCCTGATACCACACACCACACGTGAGAAAAAAAAAACCGTTGAATGACACCCAAGTGCACGACTATACAGGGAGTGAAGGGACCACCACCGTAGGGATCAGTCAGCCACTCGCCGCACCGGCTCAACAGCTCCTGTCTAAAGAAAAGAAGCAAACTATTAGTCGGGGCAAAGGGCAAAACATATAAAACAACTGCCCTGACACCACACTATGCTAGGCCCAAAATGTCACCACCAAGGTTGATTGTGCTATTAATTGCCCCACACACACACACACACACACACTCACAGTTAACCCAGCAAAGCAAAAAAAAAAAGGTCTGCCAACAAAGGTAACTATATAACTAAACAAAATCTACAGAAAATAACAATAAATAACCACAAAATCTGTAAACAATAACAATGAATAACTAATCGTAATACCAAAAAAACCCAAAACAATAATTAACCCAAAATTAATAGGTTAGCTGGTGAGGATCGGTGTGAATGCAGCTTTAAAATCCTACACCACATTAATGTCCTCTACAGAGACAGTACCTCATGCGGTGCCACCAATACTCGGGTTCATCCAAATGAAGTTACTCCAGGCGTGCAAGGCAGCAAGCCCGCGCTCACCATAAACCAATAGCAAAAAGAAAAAAAAACAAAAGCTACTAAGAAGAATAACTCAATAAGTAAACACAGAATGTTCAGAAAGTAACAATAAATGATCAGAAAATCTGTAAGCAATAACTGATTACAATACGAAAGGAAAAAAAAATTATTAACCAAAGATTGACAGGTTAATTGACGAGGATCAAGTGCACCGGGTGCAGCTTTAAATCCTACACTGCGTTAATTCCCTCTACAGAGACAGCGCCACATGCGGTGCCACCAACATTCCGTTTCATCCAAATGAATTTACTCTAAGCGTGCAAGGCAGCAAGCCCGCGCTCACATTAGTAAATTAAGAAAAGAACAAAACAAAACAAACGAAACAATAATAATGAAAAAAAAAAAACAACGGGAGGCGAGCAGTGAGCCTGCCGCAGCGAACCCACAGACAGAACAGCAGTAGCGCAGCGGCCCACTTCAGCGGTGGAGCCACCTGCGGTGATATACAATAGGTTAGAATCACTACGCCGAATTACATTTAGATAGATTAAATCATGTAAATGCACACATACCTACCCGTCAGTAAAGGCGCAGCTTCCCAGGCCACAGGGGAGGTAGCCGCAAAGGGATGCAGCCTAATAACTGCCAACAACAATCAGAGACCACAGTCACATTTTGTGTGCAGCTCGACAAAAGCACAAAAACGCCAGGCAGAAATGAGCCAGCCTACCTCAGGGATCCAACGCAGAACGTGGATTATTACGCGCAGCTCCGAGGCCGCACACGCCCAACTCCCAAACCTCCGGCCGGAATTCAAGCCAACTCTGCTAGAGAGCAGAGAGCGCATCAGACACACCACTAATATAACCAAGAGATGCAGCGATAGCGGCGGAACATACCTGACAAAAGTGAACGGAGGAAGCTCAGTAACCAGCGTCTCAAGACAGCCACGTGGAGCCGACACAGCCACGCCAAACTACGCTGCCGATGCGCAGCCCAGGCTTCAGGAAAAGGTAGGAGGACGCACATCCGAGACGCGCAGCCCTCCCCCAGATATAACTTGGCACAGCACCGCCCAGTGCGCAAGGTGCAATAGGATAATTGCTGCCAACCCATCAGTATTCATTGGGCGGGGTGCAAAGAAGCGAGTTTACACCACCATTCCCACTGATCCAATACGCACACAGCAACATGGGTGGAGACGGGCTGTGTCGTCCCACCACATTATGTTAAGTAGTGTGTGAATTAGAGTGTGAATTAGGGCTGTGAAAGCCATGTGTTAGTAAGGAGGAAGAGGAAGGTTATTTAAGTGTGGGTGTGGCCTAAGTCGAATCCATTTGGTGGCCATTTTGAGGCCATGCGGCAGGGTGAGTGTGTTTGCTGATACTGTGAGTTCATTTATCTCCTTTAACTTTAGCTTAGTTGTAGTTATGTTATGTAGTGTGTGAATTAGAGTATGGTGAATGTGCTAGGAAAGGTGGCAGTGTTGTTTGGGCTGTGAAAGCCACGTGTAAATAAAGAGGAAGAGGAAGGTTATTTAAGTGTGGGAGTGGCCTAGTTGAATTCATTTTGTTTGAGGCCATGCAGCAGGTGGGGAGGTAGACTGTACTGCCTAACCCGGCGGGGGAGGGTGATAGCCTAACAAGGTTTCCTTCCCTGGGTCTACCTCCTGTGTGGTAGTATAGGTAAGGTAAAGGAGGTTGTGTGGTCAGTGTGTGGAGCAGTGAGACCTGGCATTAGGGGAGTGTCTCTGGGACGCCAGAGATCACTGTCTAGCCTCCTGGAGGTGTCGTGGGACCAACTAGACGAAACACTGGTGAAAGGAGGTTCCCACCCGATGACCCCAAAGACATGTTAGTTATCACTGCTCATTGGTCTGTATAGTTAAGCCTTGCCATAATAGTGTATCATAGGGTTTAAGAGAGTATTCACTGAGTGTTGATCCTTTTCTAGAGCACAAACTTTTTGTGTTTATTTTAATAGGATATAGTCCAAATTGTAAACACCACAACTTCAATTTTCCTGGAAGCTCTGATTTATCTATTCTAGCCAATCCTTCAGCCACCTCTTTTCTAAATTTCACCACCTGTTCCTTATCATTCAACTCTACATTGTACCACCTACCTAAACTCTTCACTGACTTTTCCCTAATTGTTGGGATGGGATATATGATAAACTTCCTATCACTTAACTTCCCTCTACATATCGAGATGCTTCTAGATTTACTAGGCTTGATCTTCATGCTGGCCCACTTCAGGTTCTTATTTACCTTCTCTAGTAGCCTCTTTGTACATGGTATTGTTGTGGTCACCAGCGTCATATCATCCATGTAAGCCCTAACTGGTGGAAGATGCAACCCGTTCTGCCGTCTCTCTCCACCTACCACCCACTTAGAAGCCCTGATGATTACTTCCATCGCCATAGTAAATGCTAATGGAGAAATTGTACACCCTGCCATGATGCCTATTTCAAGCCTCTGCCAACCTGTTGTGAAATCTGCCGTACTTAGACACAACCTAATATCCTGAAAGTATGCTTTCACTAAGTTAACAACTACCTGTGGCACTCTAAAGTAATCAAACGCACTCCAAATTAGGCTGTGGGGTACTGAACCAAACGCATTTGCAAGATCTAAGAATACTACATGTAGGTCCCTTTTGTTAATCTTCGCTGCCTGAATCTGGTGTCAGATCATGCTAGTATGCTCTAAACACCCTGAAAAACCTGGTATTCCTGCCTTCTGCACCATGGTATCAATTAATCTATTCCTTTCTAAGTAGCTAGCTAATCTCTGCGCAACTACACTGAAGAAAATCTTCCCCTTCACATTCAAGAGGGAAATCATCCAGAACTAGCTAAGGTCCACAGACTCCTTCTCCTTAGGAATGAGGACACCTCCTGCCCTACGCCATGCTCTTGGTATAACTTGCTTTTCCCAAACTATTCGAAGCTGTTTCCACAAAAATTTAAGTGTATCAGGTGCACTTTTGTAAACCCGGTAGGGGACTCCATTAGGCCCTGGGGCTGAGGAAGCCTTTGCACACCTGACCACCTCCTGAACTTCCTTCCACCTAGGTGGCCTAACATCCATCTCATGCTCTATTGCTCCTAATGGAGGGATATCGGGTGGGAAACCGACTATCCTGTTCTTCTCTAAATCTGAATGTGTTTCTTCAACCTCTAACCTTTCTGCTTTAAGCTGCCCTCCCTTTTCCTGGCTGAACAATCCTTTAACAAACTTAAAAGGGTCCTTGAAAAAACCTGTCCTAGCATATTCCTTCTTCTTCCTCTTTTTCCTAAGATGCTCTGCTCTTCTCAGAACCGCGAGCCTGCTTCTCAGCTCCTCTTGCAACACCTCAATTCCCTCCCTTTCTTCTTCTATAGCCTTTTTCCACTGCTTTCTTAACTGTCTCCTTTCCTTGACTAACCTCTCTATTTCTCTTTGCCGCCTAGACCTACCTGCCTGTACCCTCCCACTCCTCTTTCTCTCATGCACCCCAAACCTCTCTACACCATACGAATACATTGTATCTCCCATCTTTTCTAACTTTTCTATTGCATTTCCTCTAAGCCTACTCAAGATTACTGATAAATCTCTATTAACTATCTCCCATTTTTTCCTGTCATTTGCTCTAGGCCATCTAACTCTAACCTTTTGCTCCATAGTTCTCTCTGTGACTGGCATACTGGCCTCAGTGTCACCTGCATCCTCTCTTACTACCCCCTCCTCCTCCTCCTCAGTGACAGCATTACTGATATCCTGCGAACTGTGGTTTTCTACCTGCCGCTGGACTTCATCCGACTGACTCGACTGACTTCTTAGGAAGTACTGATCAATGCGGCTACTCTGCCCCTTCTTTGCCACACACTTCTTCTTTCCCTGATGAGTTCTGAGGCCTTTCACTGATGTTACTTTCTGCCAGCCACAAGGACAAACCTGAAGCATCTTGTTCTCAACTGTGCTACATTTATCCTCTACAGATGCGCTCGCCTTGCCCAGAGTGCTGCTAGTTCTAGCCCTGGAGGATAAGTCTGTGCCCCTATCCTTCACTGAGTCACAGATCCAAGTCATAGTCATGTCCGTTCCAAAGTCTGTTACCATGTAATCCACCTGTGAGTCATCTTCCACCCCTGCTCTCGCTGACTCTTGGGCGTGGGCGGATCTACCGGGGTGGCATAGGGTGGCAACTGCCACCCTGAAAGAAAGCCATGCCACCCCTGCTGCCACCCCAGTTAGCAGCAATGAATTCAAAGAAAATTTATGGCCAATTTGCCTTTTTATGAGCGCAAATCTCCAATGTCCGACTGCGCTGAATGCAGCACGAGATAACGCCAGAGCAGCAAGAGACTACTTTGTCTAGAAAACTGAGCAGAGCCAGAGGGGTAGCCTATTCCAGAAAGCAGGTTTAGTGAAAACTCTGAGTAAGTTAACCCTGAAATGAGGGGAAACTCTGGGGTTTCAGTTCCAGAAAGAGAGGTAAATCAAACTCTGAGTCAATCACTATGGCAACTGAGTCTGTGAACAAGTTAGGTTTTTCTCTGTCTCTTCCCTCTTACACGCTGTTTCATTTCCTCATTAATTCAGTCCGTGTCAAAGCTTGTATCGAAGCGCATTCATTAGCAGAGATTTACCGTCTGTCACAGTCTAAATCCTGCTGGATATTAGTTTGTTACTCAGGACTGTCTTAAGTTACTGAATTTATGCACATCAATCACTTCTTTGGACATCAGTTTTTGTCTTTACATTCAAATATTACACAGCGAAAATTCACTCTCAGCTCAGAATCAAACGTCTGTCCTTTTTATATTTATTATTTTTTATAACACTGCACAAGGATCAGACTGTCAGTCTGTTCGAGCAGCTCCGATTGCACATAATGTGTAGGTCTAATTATTTACATTTTAAAAATCGGTATGAAGCTTTAGACACGTAGTATCAATGACTTAATGATCTCCATCACTGATGTCATTGGTCGGACTGATGGAACATAATTCCTATAGCCTAATATTGGGGATTATATGTTAATATTTCTGAGTCAGCAATGGTGCAGCATTTCAGTGTCTGGGTCAGACTGTGAGTTTATAGTCATGTCTTTATGTCTTTGATCTATAGCCTAGCCTATATGTTTTAAATCTTCCTATTTTTCAGTTGCTGCCTCTTGTATTTTCCCCATCAGATTAAATCTGAACAAATATATTATTATATATTATTAATATAATGTAATGTATCTACAGCCTGATGCACAGTCAGATTCCACCACTTTATCTTCATTAAGGAAATGTAAGTCTGATAAATGATGAATAAACCGACAACACTGAATCAAACTTTTTTATTAACTTTATGGCTAACTTTCCTCGCTCTGACTCAGACTCTTCATTTAAAGATAAACATGCACCGTCTGCTACACATGCATTAATATCTCTACATCCACTGGATTAAAATGGAGGCGCTGTCTTTTATTTGTGAGTGAACATACTCAGAGTTGACTGAACTAACTCAAATCAGCTGTTCTGGAACCGCTAACTCAGCGTTTCCCATCTCAGGGTAAATCAACTCAGAGTTCAGGGTTAGACTCAGAATTTGTTGAACCTCCTTCAACACTTATTCCTAATATGAACTGTTTCACATGAAACCTCAAATGCAAGACACTGATTGCATGAGATTAAGTTTGTCTGTATGAGTTTGTAAATGGCAGCCCGTGCCCTTATGTAGTGTGAACATACTATTTCTCATCAAACTGTGATAACTGTGATTAAATACGTCTGCCATATGTTGCCACCCCTCAAAAATTCCTGCCCCCCTCTTGCCACCCCATGAATATTTTTCTAGATCCGTCCCTGCTCTTGGGGTATTTTCCTTATGTTGGCTGTAGCTAATTTTGGTTGTAGTAAGGCTGCTAGGCCTCACCACTGCTACCATGGGTTGCTAACCCATGCCAGCACCTATGGGGTCTTTTCCCTCCTGTCAGCTGTCTCAGAATCCATATTTTAAATAATTATTATTTTTTTAACTACAAAAATACAACTTTTTTAGCCAAAACGTCACTTACACCTTTTGTGTGCCAACATTTTATTACCTATTGTTTGTTGCTATGGGCGTAAGCGACATTCAAAATATGATGATACTGGAATAGAGACAGAGTAACAAGCCAAAATAAGCCACATTTTTTTATTTTTATTAATCATCATTGACAACATACTGTAATATAACATTTGCAACATTCGTACCATGCTCTATACTCTAAATATAATTTCATTAAAAAACAGTAACAGTGAGCCCATTCAAAAACAGTTTGTACAATACTCTAGGCAAGGCAAGGCAAGGCAAGTTTATTTGTAGAGCACAATTCGTACACAAAGTAATTCAAAGTGCTTTACAGAACAAGAAAATGCATTAAAATCACAATACAAAATAAAAACATAAATAATCATTATAAAATGAACCATAAAAGAGAAGAGTGCAGATAAGATCCTTTCAGTCATATGCACAGTGAAATAGAGCTGTTTTGAGCCTAAATTTGAACATTGTCAGAGTAGAGGCCTGTCTCACATCTTCAGAAAGACTGTTCCAGATTTTAGCTGCATAAAACTGGAACCCTGATTCCCCATGTTTAGTCCTGACTCTGGGCACCAGCAGGAGGCCGGTCCCTGAAGTCCTCAGAGTCCGAGATGGTTCATATGGCACTAACATGTCAGAGATGTACTTTGGTGCTAGGCCGTGGAGAGACTTGTACACAAGCAGAGCTGCTTTAAAGTCTATTCTCTGAGCCACAGGAAACCAGTGTAGAGACCTGAGCACAGGACTAATGTGCTCGTACTTCCTGGTTCTGGTCAGGACCCGAGCAGCAGCATTCTGGATGTACTGCAGCTGTCTTACGGCCCGTTTGGAGAGGCCAGTGAGCAGGCCGTTACAGTAGTCTAACCTACTAGAGACAAATGCATGGATAAGTCTCTCCAAGTCAGGTTTAGACACTATACCTTTGATTTTGGCAATGTTCTTTAGATGGTAAAAAGCTGCTGATGTTATTGATTTGATGTGGCTGTTAAAGTTCAAGTCTGAGTCCATTATTACCCCGAGATTTCTAACCTGATTTGTAGGTTTTAGAGAGAGAGACTGGAGGTGACTGCTGACGCTTTCTCTTTGTTTCTGTGGACCAAATACGATGACTTCAGTCTTGTCTGAATTTAGCTGGAGAAAGTTGTTTTGCATCCACACACTGACCTGTTGGATGCAGTGACAGAGTGAATCTACTGGTCCATATTCACCTGCTGTCAGTGAGACATAGATCTGAGTGTCATCTGCATAATTGTGGCAGGACACATTATTACTTTGTATTAACTGGCCTAAAGGCAACATGTAGAGATTGAACAGAAGGGGTCCCAGGATTGACCCTTGGGGCACCCCACAGGTCAAGGCCATGTTGTCTGAGACACAGTTACCAATTTCAACAAAGTACTTCCTGTCTTCTAGATAGGACTTCAACCAATTTAGGGCAGTGCCAGCGATGCCCACCCAGTCCTCTAATCTCTGTAAAAGGATCTCATGATTGACAGTGTCAAAAGCAGCACTCAGATCTAGCAGGACTAAAACTGAGACTTTGCCTGCGTCAGTGTTCAGGCGGTTGTCATTTGTCACCTTAATAAGAGCAGTCTCAGTGCTGTGATGGGGTCTAAAACCTGACTGGAAAACATCAAAGGAGTTGTTCATTTGGAGAAAGTCAGTAAGCTGTTGGTAAACAACTTTCTCAAGGACTTTGCCTAAAAACGGCAGATTTGAAATGGGCCGGTAGTTGTTCAGTACTGTGGCATCAAGACTGCTCTTCTTTAGGAGAGGCTTTATGACCACAGTTTTCAAGGCCTTTGGGAATGTTCCAGATTGTAGTGACATGTTAACTATGTGAGCGAGTGGTGGTAACAAACTGCTCAGCACAGACTTTAGAAATCTAGTGGGTAACACATCGAGGCAGCATGTAGATGAACTCAGACTGGTGATGATCTCTAGGACAGTTTTGTCAGTTACAGGTGCAAAATGAGTCAGCTCTAAGTGTCTAGGTGGCTGCAGGGTTGTTATTGGTGTTGTGGAATTGATGGCATTTTCAATGGTCTGAACCTTGGCGCAAAAGAATAATGCAAACTCATTACACTTAGATGTGGAGATCAGTTCCAACGGCAGTTGAGCTGGAGGGTTTGTTAATCCGTTCACTGTTGCAAATAAGACACGCGAGTTTTTACTGCAGTTTCCAATAATTTCAGAAAAGTACCTCTCCCTTGTTCTACGTAAGATCTGGTTGAACATGTACAACTTTTCCTTATAAATTTCATAATGAACATAAAGCTTTGACTTGCGCCATTTCCGCTTGGCCCTCCAGCACTCCCTTTTCGGTGCCCTGACCGAGTCGTCATTCCTCCATGGCGCCTTCTGCTTATTTTTAACCATTTTAACCTTCACAGGAGCAATGGTGTCCAGAACATTCAAAACACTCGAAGTAACAGAGTTCAACAAATCATCAACAGTAGAACATGAGGCATTTTCAAAGTTTATCATTTCCATGAACAGAGCACCTGTGCTCTTATTTCTGTGTCTCCTCCGAACAACTGCAGGACCAGCCGGTGGTTTGGGAGAAACAGACATGTCAAAGAAGACACAGAAACGATCAGACAGAGCAACATCAACCACACTAACGTTTGAAATATTAACCCCCTTTGTAATGAGCAGGTCCAGAGTGTGCTGCACTCTGCTGTGGGCATGTGCTCACACACATGCTGAGTTAGGCCAGAGGTTTCAAGGAAGCACTGAGCTCTTTAGCATTCCTGTCAGACATTATCCACATGTACATTAAAATCACCTGTAATGACCAAACCATCAAAGTCTGTGCGTACAATTGAAAGCATCCTGATAAAATCATCAATAAAACTTTTATGATGCTGGGGAGGCTTTTATATAACTACATAGAGTATGGATGGAGATTGTTTTAGCTCCATTTTAAAGGATACATACTCAAATGATGAAAACACCCCAAATGACAACCTGTGCATAACCATATGATTTCTAAATATTGCACAGACACCTCAACCCTTTTTGTTTTGTCATGTTTCAGATTCAAATTTGTAGTTGGGTGGAGCTGATTCCGTTAGAACAGCATTACCTGTGTTTTTGTCAAGCCATGTTTCAGTTAAAAACATAAAATCAAGATTATACAAAGAGATCAAATTGTTAATTAAAAATGATTTGTTAGACAAGGATCTGACATTGAGCACAGCAAGTTTCAGATTAGTTTCAGTAGGACTGGACATTATCTTCTTACAAGGGATATGGATTAAATTTCTCTGATTGGACAGTCTAACTGTCCTTCTTTAATCTGGTCTATGTGGTGTGGCTGTAGATATAGCACTAGGGGAGAATATTGTCTTACAGGGCCCCAGCTGGATAATACCTTTATCATGGTTGTAAGTCCTGGGACAGCAGAGGCCCTGTGCATCCTAGCTCTTAGGGATACCAGCTCTGGGGGCAGGCAGGGGAGGACGAGCAGGGGGAAGTTTGGGTGATAGACCAGATGAAAACTGAGGGGGAGGAGCTGGGGGAGCTTTAGTTTGTGAAGCAGGAGAGTTGAAGCTCCTGTGTGACTTGATATTAGGGGGGTAATCCCTGATTTGATTAGGCTTTCAAGATGGTTGGGAAGACCCATGGGGGAAGGTGGGGATGAAAAGGAGAGGGAGAGGGACAAGTCTCTAGAGGGGGTAGATGTGGCAGGGGGGGCAGCCATGTGTTCAGCTGAAGCAGCCGGCTGAACTTGTTTATCTTCCTGTCTATGTTTGGAAGAGGTCCACTAATGAATGCCTTGACCTCCACTTTATCAAGCTCCTTAAAGAACTTAGTGAAATCCCTTTTCAAGACTTCAGTTTGTTCCTTTCTGATGTCCACTGCACCCACATGCACGATCAGCTGTTTGACTCCTCGGTGAGTAGACAAAACTTTTGAGAGGAGTGTTGTTATCTCAGAGACAGTGGCACTGGGACAGCAGCATGTTTGAAATCTTCCGTGGTTTATGCCACTGATAGCACCGTCTCCTATCAGCAGCGTATCTCTGACCTTGACGTTTGGTCCAGATTGTCTGTCTGCCTGCTGTCTTTTGCCGACTTTATGGCTCCAGTTTCATGAAGATAATCCATTTTCTCTTTGTTCGTTAGAAACATTAAATTCAGTCTCTGACAGTGGCAAAAATCTGTTTGTAAGCTGTATTTTGGGTGATGTTATGTAGGTATTAACATTGTCTCTCATCACTTTGTGCTGCTTTGGCTTAGCACCAAGTTCTCTCCAGGATGAGGCATTTTGGTCTTTACAGAGTTTTGGAAAAGACACAGTATCACTCAGGTTTAAGATGAAAGTAGCAGGTTTTTCACCGTTTTTACTGAAAGTAACTGTGGGCTTCTTACTACCGGATGTCACTGGAAACATCTTGTGAAGTCCTTTTTCAGATTCTAAAGCAAAAAACCGTGCTTGTAGCTCATTAATTTCTTGTTGATATAACCAACAGAGTTCACAGAAGGAATTTGTTTGGTTTCTTCCCCCGGACATGCTGCTCGCTCGTCAGATTGGTTAAAAATATAAAAATGCTCTTCAAAGTCTTGGTTTACTATAATTCATGAAATGATGGATATAGAGATTTTCCAGGATTTGTAGAAGGAGTAAAACAATTAAAAAGCAGAGTAAAGAAGGAAGCAGGCTGGAGCAAGCAGGAAAGTGTCTGCACTCTTCAGAAGCAGGAAGAAACCTCTAAACTCTAAATATGATTTCATTAAAAAACAGTAACAATGAGCCCATTCAAAAACAGTTCACACAATACTCTAAATGTAATTTCATTAAAAAACAGTAACAGTGAGCCCATTCAAAAACAGTTTCTACTCTAAATATATCAGTTTATTTAACCCCATGTAAGTAACTCCAGGAACCCCATGTTATTTTCTTTCTGACAGTTTAAATCTTTGAACTGTCAATTATCATTAACATTGTATGAATTAAAAACTATTTGTACCATTACTCTATCTCAGCTGATTTAACCCTATGTTTATAACCCCAGGAAAACCATGACATTAACAATGTGTCATGCTTACAGTTTAAATATTAGAATTATGCCTCACTGCCTACAGCTATAGACTGTCTCAGTCTTTATTCAGTCCGCAACCTTAAGAGAGCTGTAGAACTCCACATAGGCCTGTGGGATGCTGCCGTTTGTGCACAAGGTTACAAGATCTTTTTTCTTTGCGGCACTGATCCCTGGAGGACTCTGAAACCGGGTGGGTAGTGTTGATGATGATGATCTTGTATCCTTATTGACCACAAGTTTCCTGAACTAGGCATCCATATCATATTTGAACAGAATTGCATTCTTTTCTTGCTTCATGTAGCGCATCCACTTCATTTTGAGCCAGCTGACTTGCTGCCCTTCGTTATCTTTCGATTTGTGTTTTTATTTTCGTTGACGCCACAGTTTTTGACTTTCTATTGTCTGAAAGGACTTGATATACTCCTTAACTTTATTTTTGTCAGCGTCTGAAATCTTGTTTTTGGGTGTTTTTTTTACCTTTAGGACTTTCATGCATGCCATCTCCTGTAGTGTTTGAAAGTGAAGATCTGGCCATCTTTTCTGAGATGTCAAGTGTCTTCAAGAAAAAATCTTTACAGACTCTAACTTTTGCATCAGATACAGTTAGGCTGTAAATTAAGGTGTTCTGCCTGCGGGAACCCTGCTTTTTTCCTTTCCCTTTTTTCTTTTCTTGTGGTGCTATGTGATGTATGATAAAGTCCCTCTGCCTATTTTTGTCCCCCACTTCCCAGGAATGTTTAAAAATATCCTGTCTCTCAGGTTCTCCAACTTTTGCATTGCACTCTGCATGTCCTGCAATCCTTGGGTTTTACTGCCCTGGCTGGCACTGACTTATTGTTTCTGTCAATGTAGCTCAAGCCAGCATTTCTTAAGCGTTTCCGCTGATTCCTTTACCGACTGTCAGGTTCCCTTTTCCTCTTTCTCCCTTGTTGCTGCTCAACACCATCCCCAGCTTCTAGCTCCTCTCTGGCTTCCTCCCCAGTTACTACCATCTCACTGGACACTGGCACATCCCTCAGCACTTCATCTGCACTTACAGCTGCCTCAACTGAAGAATCTTCTGATTGTTCCTGACCTATAATAGATAGATAGCCCCATGAATTATTATTTACAATCTCAAATCATCAGCTTTCCCCACTCACTATTAGAAGATAATGTGAATAACCTTTCATCAATTTAATTTCCATACCGTATCTTTTTTAAACCTTTTTTTTTTAATTCTTCAATTGAAGTTTGTGTACTATATCTTATAGGTTTTATAGCCTGTGAATGTGTGTGTGTGTGTGTGTGTGTGTGTGTGTGTGTGTGTGTGTGTGTGTGTGTTTGTCAGTCAATGTCAAGAACACACAATGAACGTCATGTCTCTGCCTCCTGTTATACAAAAGTAAAGCCAAAATATCCACACATACGCGAAGGAAGTATCCTGTAGAAGATCAGAGGCATGGCTAGACCATCGATTTGCATATGTTGGGGTAATAAACATTTCAGACAGTCTGGGCAACACATGCGAAAAAGCACTGTCGCCGATGAGACGCCGAGGCTAGATCATAAACTTTGTCATCCATTTGGTGTTCAGACATGTCCGGGCAAAGCACGCGAATAAAGTACAGTAGCCAATCATATGGCTAGGCTAAACCAACAACCAATCATGTTTTACCCGAGTGTATAAAACCTCTATGAAACAAGCAGAGGACACCTTTTAAAACAAAAAGGCCAGGTTGCGTGACACACTGCGGACCCTTTTCTACTGTTCTACTGCGGACGATGGCTTCAATTAACGGTAAGCGTGCCTAAACTATATTGGATAACACTGTTCTCTAGATACTTAAGTTTTCTCAGAAAAAACATTCTAAAAACAAAACAAAAAAAAAAGTGTTTCTTATTAGGTGCAGTTGCTGACGATTCCGGAGTTGAAAACCGCGCTCCTGCATCCCACCACATCAGCCGTAAGTTAAAATAACATTTCGTTGTGTGTGTGTGTGCGTGTGTGTGTGCGTTACTTATTTTCATTATTACTATTATTAAATTCTAAAACTCATGAATATATTTTCGTTTTAAATCTTGACCTAATGAATGTATTTTATTATTATTATTTAGAGAGTGTGTTACCAGGTTAAATAATGGTATTACTTTCCAGCTGCAGTAAAAAGACACTCACTTTCGTTGAAAAGGCTCAGAACAAACCCTCCAGCCTCTGCTGGTAGAGATTTTATACCGTAAGACTGTTTTTTTTTTTTTTTTTTTTTAAATATTTATCATTAATGGGGGAATGCTTGCGGTATCACGGCAAACATCTATTTTACCTCCTCTTTCTCCACAGTGCACAGCGCAGGCCTCTGAGACCCCTTCAACAGTTTACTAGCGGGTTTAACACGTAAGACACAATGTTTTAACGCTACTTTATATGAATATTAAGCTAATATGTGTCGGATACAGAATACTGCTAACATATCGGTTTTTTTTTCTGTTTCCATAACAGTGCCTGTGCGACTCATCAGGACTACACAGCTGAAAATATCCAGAGGCTTACACCGTCAGGACAAGAATTTCTCACGTAAGACACGCCGTTATATAATAATAATAATAATAATAATAATAATAATAATAATAATAATAATAATAATAGCAGCCTAATAATGATAATATTATTAATAATGATAACGTTAATGTTGTAATTTTTTTTAATAAACAGTGGTCAATCGCCTGAGCTGACGGCCACACAAGAAACGAGCGCTGTGGTAGTAGCGTTACTGGTTGCCCAAGGATTATCTGGTGGTCAAGCGTGGAGCGCACAAGGATCAGGCGGTGTAGAACGGCCAGCGAGTGTTGAGGACTGCTTCGAGGAGGTCGCGGAGTCTGTGAACGCGTTTCCTAACGGCCGAGGAAGTCGGCGGAACAACGCACGCCCAGCAGCGGGAGAAGGCACCGATCACTGAGGAACACGAGGGAATATTTACAGAGGCGTTGTGGAGTCAGCAGGAGTCGCTCTTCTCACCACAGGACACCAGCCTACAGCATCAGTACAACGTAAGCAAAGATCTTTTTTCTGCAAGTACACCTGTGAAAGCTGGCGTTGCTGATGCTGGTGCTGCTTCTGCTCCAGCAGCGGGGAGAGGTGTGTGTGTGGGGAATCTCCCCACAATCCCCACATTATTAAGAGGTGAAGTTATATTCCAGATTTTGATGACCTGTTAGACAGTACTGGTGAATACAGGCACAGTAACTTAGCCAATTTACTAACATTATCTCCTATACCCGCATCATCTCCTCCCCCTCCCACTGTTTTTGCTGATGTTGTTGTTGCAAATGGTGGAGGAGAGCATATTTGTTGACTCATATCCAGGCCAAGCCTCCACCCCGCATCCGTCTACCCCTCCACCCCCTAACCCTCCCAGGCCTCCTCCAGCAGGTGCCGCTGTTGTTGTTGATGCTGTTGATGAGAGCGTAGTATTTGTTGACTCGTATCCAGGCCAAGCCTCCACCTCGCCTCCCCCCACCCCTCCTCAGCCTATCCCTCTCTCCCTGCCTCCTCCAGTAAGTGTCGGTGTTGTTGTTGATGCTGTTGATGAGAGTGGCGTAAACCATACGTCCCCGCCCTCTCCCCCGCTTCCAGCTACCCCTCCTCAGCCTATTACCGACCCTGTCTCACCCTCTGATTCTCCCACCCCAGCGGCTGCTCTCACAAAAGAGAACATTTTGCTTAAAACCAGGTGCAGGCAGCAGGCTAGGCTAATCAAGCGCGAACGGCGTCAGAAAGATTTGCCGAGAAGCGATACCTCCGTCTGGCAAGCGAGCGGCGTAACTTGATTAGCAACGCTAAAACTAACGAGCGACGCTACACTCTTAACACACAGGTGCAGCTGCTTAAACAGAGCGTCGGCACCTTAATTGAACTGCAACACTCAACCACAACATCATTAAATAACTTAGTAGACGCATTGTGTAGAAAAAAAAAAAAACACATTGTAAGTAGCTGTTGATAATGGCACCACCAAGGAAAATGTTAAAAACGAATGAGCACCCAGGTCGGGACGGTCGTTGTGACACCGATGACGAAACCACACATTTGAATGATAATGTCGATTCGTCCCAGTGCGCTACAGAGGGGCGGCGTGCTTTGACGGGTACAGTTAGGGAACGTTTTAACACACCCTCTGGACCAGATGTATTGGATAGCCACAGCAATGTTATGCACTGGTCCCGATACAGTATAAAAAGAATGCGGGGGATAGAGAATAGAACCGCACTGTTTTTAAGAGACAGAGTTTTATGCCCATCATCATCACCGTCATACGCTTGTGGTTCAGGTTCTGATGTTGCTGCTACATCTAATGCTGTTGTTATTGCAGAAATCAGTGTTAATAATAACACCAGTCACATTGATAATAACCATGATGATAATATAGCTTCACCATGCCTCTGCTGTCAGTTCTGGGACTGTGAGTGTCTCTGGTGTGAATGTGTGCGTGATAGTGGAGCCTCTGCTGAGCCTGCTGATGTTGCCGGTTCTGGGGCCGTGAGTGTTTCGGGTGTGAATGTGTGTGATCGTGGGTCCTCTGCTGCCGGTTCTGGGGCCGTGAGTGTTTCGGGTGTGAATGTGTGTGATCGTGGGTCCTCTGCTGCCGGTTCTGCAACCGTGAGTGTCTCTGGTGTGAATGTGTGATCGTGGGTCCTCTGCTGAACATGCTGCTGCTGCTACGGACAGTTCTGTGTAACTCTATGGTCTGTCAACACGGCACAGGAAATCCTGTAGAAGGAAAACACCTGCTGTTCCGTCTACCAGTACAGGCGGTGCACAGTTGCGTGTCCGTGATACACAGATTCAACGCGGCCGAATTTCGCCAGAGGGTCGATTTCAGAGCCGTTAGTCTTGATAATATCACCAGGCAATTGACACTGTTAGAGAGAGGTTGTCAGGCGTGATTGGCGCCGCCTTAGAGCCTCTCCTGCAGGTAGCGTATTAAATGTGGTTTTGAGAGGACCATCTCTAGCCAGCGATGTGCAAGCTGTTTTAAGCTCTGACAACGCATATAACGCTGACGAGTTTTTGGAGGTGATCTCTCAAGTTGTGCAGAGTAATGACACGTCGCTGACAGATGATGATCTGGAGTTTGTTGTGACCGTGGCACGCGGTAGTAGTGGTGGTGGTGGTTCTAGACTGAGGCTAGGAAGCGTCCCTTATGATGAAATTTTATCTAAGAAGGGAAGGCACCTGTACAACCCTGAAAACAATGTGTCTCAGAACAGTCTTTGTTTCTCTCTTTGTCTCGCCCATTTGTTAACGAAAGCTCGTCTGCCACTGATAAAATGCAGTATGCTAAACAACTGCATAGCGCTGTAGGATTTGATGAAACCCACAAGGTGTCGCTCTCTGATATCACAAAATTTGAAAATCACTTAAACCTAAAAATCTTAGTATTCCACCACAGTTCGGGGCGTAAACACCTACAGTGTTACAAAACCCATGACGCAGTACACGCCAGCACTGTGTGGATGTACCTGCACAATGATCATTATTACCTGATTGTAATAAAACTGGTTTCTTTGGCGGTACCTATGTGTGTGACTACTGTTACGGTTCATACACAGAACCGTTTAAGCACATTTGTAAATACCTCTGCAATGTTTGTTATACACAGTGTCACCTGCACCCGGGGGCCACTGTAAATGTACAGAGTGTAAACGAATCTGCAAGTCCGGGCACTGCTATAATCATAAACACCCTCACTCTAAACACGACGCAGCGTGTGACAAAGTGAAATATTGTGAAGAGTGTGGTAAAACCTACAAGGTGGCAAGAACGCAGCATAAATGCACACCACCAAAGTGTACACACTGCGGTGAGGCCCTAAATGAGAGCGATGCGGTACACCAATGTTTTATCCAACCGCTGAAAAAACAAAACCTCCACACAAAATACATATTTTTTGATTTTGAGACACGTTATCACGAGGGCAAGCACGAAGCAAACTTTGTGTGCGCTATGGACACAGAGGGAAACAAATTTTGTTTCAACACCCTGAAATGCGTTGACACGTTTGTTAAACAGTACCGGCAGCCAAAATATAAGGGGTACACATTTATTGCACACAATGCCTCTGGGTTTGATAATTACATACTGCTGGAATATTTTGTGCAACAGGGGATCCTCCCCAGTAACCATGCGTGGCAGTAGGGTCATCCTGATATGACAAGGTGTTCCAGCAACGCTGGATCGATTCTTTCAGCTTTCTACCCATGCGTTTATCCAGGACACCGGCTGCCATGGGTTTTGAGGACATGAAGAAGGGGTATTTTCCGCACAAGTTCAACACCAAGGCAAACGAGTACTATGTGGGCAAATACCCCGACCCCTCTTATTACGGGTACAACACCATGTCTGACAGCGACAAGCATAGGTTCATGATGTGGTATGACACAGTCCGGGAGAAAACCTTTGATTTCCAGACAGAAATTCGCCACTACTGTGTTAATGATGTAGAAGTGCTTCGCAAGGCCTGTCTAATTTATCGTGAGACCTTTATCAGGTGCACAGACCTCGACCCGTTTGCGTTCACGACGCTGGCGTCGAGTTGCATGGGCGTTTTCAAAACGCGTTTTCTACCCAGAGACACCCTCGCCCTCACGTATGAAGGCGCATACACACAGCTGAATAAAACCTATTCTGAGGTGTCTATGCAGTGGCTGGAATACGTGGCCAAGGTAGAAGGCTCCGAGATTAGACACGCTTTGAACCACGGCGAGCAGCGATTTGGGCAGTTTTTTGTGGACGGGTATAACAGGGCCACAAACACCTGCTACGAGTTTGCAGGATGCTTTTTTCACGGCTGTGTCAAGTGCTGCGTCCAGAGTGAATGATGTGAATGTGTTCATAGGGGCTATGACCACCGCATATGCTAGGCTGATGCTGTACGACTTGTTGGACAGGCTACAGGAGCGTGTGCTGTACTGTGACACTGACAGCGTCATTTTCACGTCCGGCCCAGGTGATTGGGTTCCCCCTCTAGGCTCATACTTGGGTGACTTAACCGACGAGATCAATGACGGTGATGTGTGCGGGCTCCCAGAGGAAGATTATATCACAGAGTTTGTGTCTGGGGGTCCAAAGTGTTACGCCTACTGCACAAAACTTGGTAAAACACAGGTCAAGTGCAAGGGTGTCACACTTAACGCCAAAAATGCGTCAGTGCTCATCCACGAGTCGCTTAAGGGGTTGGTCCAGTCCTTTGTGACCAATCAGAACACTCAGATGCACGTGATCACAGAGGCGGAAACCATCAGACGTGATAAAAAGAAGTTTCACCTTAAAAATGACGTAGTGCACAAAAAAGTCAAGGTGGTATATAACAAGCCAGAGTCCTGTCAGACTACAGCACGCTCCCTTATGGCTACTAACATCTCTTTTGACTCAAGACTGCAGCATCCGTTTAGTTTGGTGGTGAGTGGTCCCTCAAATTGTGGGAAGACGTATTTTGTCAAGGGTCTTATTGAAAATGCATCTACAGTTATTTCACATAACATTGATAATTTGGTTTACGTCTACTCGTGCTGGCAGCCTTTATATGACCAACTCCTTAAATTAAGAGACATCAACTTTGTTAAAGGGTTACCCGATTCCCTGTGTGACGACGAGTTATTACCACCGGACAAGACTAATCTACTCGTCATAGACGATTTGATGAATGACGCCAGTAACAATATAGAAGTTCAGAATGTATTCACCAAATATGTCCACCATAGAAATCTCAGCTGTATATATCTGGTTCAAAATTTGTTTATACAAGGCAAGGCTAGCAGAACCATTAGTTTAAACACAAACTACCTTGTCTTGTTCAAAAACCCTAGGGATAAATATCAGGTTACACTTCTGGGCAAACAGATGTTTCCTGGAAACACTAAATATTTTTTAGAGGCGTTTAATGACGCCACTGGTTCTGCATACGGGTATCTCCTCATAGATTATAAAGCGGCCACTCCAGACCACTTGAGGCTCAGAACCGCTTTGTTATCAGATCAGCAGGTTGTTTATATGCCTAAAAACAAAAGGGCTAAATAATGTCGTCACGTGTGCAGAGGAATCTAGCCCTGTTGGAGTTGTTATATAAAGCAAAGCCGGGTATGAGAAGGGTCATTGTGTGTGGCGCTAGCGCAGACTTTATCGATGCACTCTGTGAAATAGCTTTAAATGTGTTGAGAGGTAACATCCCTTTGACAGAAAAACAGTACGCTCAGTTAAAAAAGAAGAGAGGCATCATCAGACTGGTAGCGGACAAAAATGTTAAACATTTAAAAAAGAAAAAGACGATTAACCAGAGCGGTGGGTTTTTACTACCACTACTTGGAGCAGCTATACCATTTATTACAAGCCTGATAGCAGAGGTTAAGAAGGAGAATATGGAGCATGCGCAGAAGATGTTTTTGCTTCCTCAGCATCAGCTTGACAAGTTAAAACAGCAACAACAGCAGCAGCAGCAGTATCAGGACCAAAACACTGCAAGCATAAGACAAGTAGTACAAAACAACCTTGACCGAGCCATGTCTGACATATTGAAACTACCGGACACAGACGTATATGAAAAGGCCAAAAAATACTCTCAAGTACTGCAGCGTTATCTGGCATTGGTGAGACAGGGTGAGCGTGAAAAAAAACGTACTGACCCTGTCAATGCCTGAGACCGAAATTAGTCCAGAGGACCGCAGACCTGACGATGGTGATGATGATGGGCATAAAAAGGACACTGTTTTAGAGAGTGTGTTAAAACACATTCCCAAAAGAAGTCAGAGAAATGCTGAATACATTCTAGATGCAATTACCCGCTCAAAGCATGTTTTATCCTGGACAGACAACGCTGAAATTGTTGTTAACGGTCGTCCCCTCCACGGTACTCATTTGTATGACCTGGTGAAAAGTGTCACTGCATCACACAATATTTCAGACATTTCTAGACCACTGGGGTGGGACGTGTTCCTAAAAACCCTAGCCCATTTAAACATACCTTTAATGGCCATCCCTAACAAACAGGTGCGTGGGGATATAGCAGAGTATAAAAGAATCGGAGACGCCCCTAGTTTTTCATCCCATAAAAGCAAGGGGAAAAAACGGTCGGTAATAGCACTCCACTAAGGACACCTGCTTCAACACGTTCACAACCTCACAGACTAAACACTTCACAGTGGGAGGATTTTTAATAATAAAAGGGTGTGTGTAATTTTGTTACAAATGTTCTGATTTCTTTTTAATATTTACTTTTGAATATATTTTTACTTGTGACCACTTGAATGTATTTTTATTTTTTGTACTCTTGACCACTTGAATGTATTTTCATTTTTCATTATTACTATTATTTAATTCTTGACCACTTGAGTGTATTTTTGTTTTTATTTCTTGACCGTTTTAATGTATGTTCATTTTTATTTCTTGACCACCTGAATGTATTTTCATTTTTTCATTATTACTATTATTAAATTCTTGACCAGTTGAATGTATTTTTGTTTTAATTTCTTGACCACTTGAATGTATTTTCATTTTTTCATTATTACTATTATTAAATTCTTGACCAGTTGAATGTAATTTTTGTTTTTAATTCTTGACCACTTGAAAGTATTAGTACAAATGTGTTAAATAAATGGAATGTCTGAACTGCGGATCATGCTTTCTCTCTCTTTATTTATTAGATTTATTCACATTTACACATCATGTTGCTGCACTGTACACATGTGAAATTATATCCTCGGCACACAGAGGGCTGTATTTTGTTTACAAACTTGCACACCATAGCATCATTGCGTGCCAGATTAGCACTATACATGTTTAACATTCTTGTAAAAGGAATTCCTCTTTGTATATGACACAGAAAAAAGACACAATGCTGTCCACAGGTTGTAGAGTAGTTGTTCTGAACCTGCCTCTGGGAATAATACACGTCTGCACAGTTTTCAACGAGGTATCGGTATATCTCAGATGGAAATTTGTCGCTGTCGGGAGGGTTTCCAAAACTGTCGAAAAAATATCCGTGCTTCTGTTTCGTAATATAAATAGCGAGCCAGTGTTCACCGGGCATGTTAGAGGGATGTGTATTCACAACCAGCATGGCAGGGAACGCTGTGCCTTTATGGTTTGACAGTTGGTCGCATGCCAGGACTCCTAAAAAATTTGTCCCGTTAATGATTCTTTTATTGAGGATGCCGGTCAGCTCTATAGTGTTCATGGCTGATACCGATTCTTCTTTTTAGTAATAATCCAAAAGTACTTGTCTCTTGTTTGATATTTCGATAACAGAATCGTAAACAGCATAACACACGAGGTTAACGGTGCACTGTAGAGGTACTCTGAAACGGACTTCCAACCTCACATTACCGCTTTTAATCAGTGATACATTCCCTGCACGACCGTCGTCCGGTTCCAGATTGAAGCAGAATAACGTGTAACCGTTCCCGAAATCATTACGTGATATGGCCAGAGACCTGTCTTTTAAATGACGTCCTGTAGCTTGTACCAGCTGGAAATACTCTCTCACATACTGGCCTCTCTGAAATAGCGGCTGAAAGGGCTTTGCAGGGTGAGACTGTCCGTCTGCGTACAGGCTCATAAACTCTGTATCGTAATGCTGAAAATTGAAGGGGTTCCTGTTATAGCTCCCCGAATATGCCTCATGGTCAACAAAGCCTATGATGACGAATTTGGGGATTTGTCCCATGTAAAGATTTTCCTGGTTGCACACTCTTGTTCCTGCTGGTATGGAGAATGTTTTCAGAGCCACTCTGACAATAGCGTATTTAGCGTTAGTGTGCTGCAGTGCCCTGCTATGCGCCAATCTAACGGCAGGTGTCACGGTCACCTTTTTCACAAATAAGCTTGCCGATACGATCTTCACAGCGTATTGATTATTTTGCGCAGTCATTAAGGCAAACTCGTCCTTTGATCGAATAAATTTTAGGGAAATGTCTATACCGTTTAGCAATAACTTTTCCTGAAAAAACAAATCAGAGTGTATTGGTGCTATTAATTCCACAGTGCGATTGTTGACAGTGTAGCGCCCTCTTTCGGCTAGGCCTTCGTTATCTCCGGTTATGGAGCCTGCATTCATGTAGCCTGCTGTGTCTTTACAAAACAGGCCGCTGCTAAACTGTGTATCCAAGGTGTCCTTTCCGTAGTTGATTAAACACTCGATTATCCCCCGGTACGGGTATGTGTTGGAAGATTGGGTTATAAGCCTGTCTCCTAACATGATATCCACCTGCGAGAATAATGTACACCCGGGGTAGTTTACAAAACCCACATCTGAGGCTTGGGCCAAATCGGTACCGTCGGGGTTCGTGATTCTCGCGCGCATGTACAGGTAGGTATCGTTTAGATCAATGTAATCCTCGCCGCAGGCCGATATAAAAAATTCCAGAGGCCCGGCATCCCGTAATGCCGAAACCGGGGGTATTTCGACAAATGTAGATTTTTCAATGGATGTCTGTGTGTACGGCACTGTGAACAGATCCAGCTCCGTCTTCACACATTCTTCCGACTGGTTGTGTATGAGAGCCATGACCGTTGCTGCTGTTTTCTCTTCTCAGACTAGAATATGTCTTTACGCAGAATCAGCGAGCGTCTTTTGGAAGTTGTGCTTCTCTTGGCGGCCGACTTCTTTCTGATGTGTCGTGTCACTTTGACGGTCGTTTTACGCTTTTTGGACCAGCCGGAGCTGCGGCTCCTCGATGAGGGGCGTCTTTTGGACGGTCTTTTTCTGATCACCATCAACCCGTTTCCTTCCTGTCGTCTCGATACAGCGCTTCTGGCAATGTTGGATGCCATATCCCCTACAATGTTTACAGCTGCGTTTTTTAAATGTGGCTTGGCGATGCTGAATCCTTTTTTAAATAACGGTACAGCCATTCTAAGCAGGCTTCGAAATATGCCGCCTAAACCGTTACCGTATTGTGTACTTGAACCTATAAATCCCGGTAATTCGCCACCCGCTTGGTTCATGTAATATGTCATATATCGGGCATCGTCACGCACATATGGTGTGTAAGCCATTTTCTCAGGTCTAGAAATACTGCTTCACAGGTCTAAAGTGTAGTTTAACAATCACTTTTCCGTACGTGAATGGTATATACTGGTTTTGATCGTTTTTTAGCGATATCTCGATATCGTCAATGACAGATTTGGAGAGCGATGTATAGTGTGGCTTGTCATATGTCAGAGTGGGCATACGACCTACCTCCGGCGTTATATTTATACAACGGAGGAGCGGCACGTGGCTGTCTCCCACTAGCTGATAATCAACGATATCGCTGTAAACGTATATGTTATAAACTCCCCCAAAAATATCTGCGGGGTGAGGAGAGGCGTAGATTTTCTTAAACACAGGGGTCATCGGTATCTCAAACGGCTCGCCGGGGTTAAAACCCAATATTTCTGCCAGTTTCCCACGGAACGTCACCTTATATCCTTCTCCTCCCGAAAAATAAATATGATTTGTAATGTTGTTATATTGAAGACCTAAGCGCGATGTTATCGGGTTACCGATGCATTTAGCATTAAATTCTTTTAGTATTCTGGGAATGGAGTCGTAAAACCCTGCAAAAAGTGTTATAGTGGCTGTCTGGTTGGTTTTACTATCGTATATTAACACGTCGCGTCAGAAGCAGGGAACGTTGACCACACCCTAGGGTACTGAAGTTCAATAACCCCCACCTCGTACGGTTCGCTCAGCACGATCGGTTTTGCTAATTTTGTTCGATAGCGCCATATCTTGTTATTAGGATACACGTGTAGCGATGCATTACTCGGTAACGTGACATAAAATCCGTTCTTGTTCTCCATCTTCTTCTTCTTGATGTTGTTGGGACGTGCGACAATTCCAAAGTGGCTGCGTAAGCAGATAACGCCCCGTGATATATATCTATATATATATATATATATATATATATATATATATATATTACACGTCAACAATGTCCTTTTCAGAGACCCACGAGTTAAATTTCTCAGGCCATCCCAACCATTTCACAAACGCCATCTTTTTCTGGCCTATAGTTTTTCTGGATATTATTTTTTCTATTTTAAACACCTTGTTTTTTGTCAATGATTACCGGCTGTAGCTCAGGCTTGTAAAATGTGCCTTTTACCTCTTCACCCGAGCAATCTGATATTCTATACACAGGCTGGTCGCGGGCTATGCGCCTAGTTATTGTAAAAAACTCGTCTGTATATGTTTGTTCATAACCTTTTCTAAACACACCGCGGAGTTTTGATATTCTCACTGTGTCCCCTACATTATATTTGAACGATACAATCCTCGGCGGATTCTTCTCCTTGTACAGCGTGTTAAAGACGAGCTTCTCGTTGTCTTTGTTTACATCGGATGGGGCCATCTTTATCGATCTGTGGTGAGACTTGTTGTAAGCGTTGACGAGGTCCTGGACGACATCGACATATCTACGCGAATTAACAGACGTTAGATATCTCCACATGCGGGTCTTAAATGTTCTGTTGAAGCGTTCAACCGTGCTAGCCTTAGTCTCGTTTGAGGTAGAGAAATGTTTAATTTTATACACCTTTATTAGATGTTGAAACTGTTTGTTATAAAACTCTGTCCCCTGGTCAGTTTGGAGTTTTACAGGTGTGCGGCCTTCGTTCAAAATGTCTTCAAACGCCTTTGCAACAGATGTACCGGTCTTGTTTTTAAGACACCTAACCCATGCATATTTAGAAAATACATCAATACATGTCAGCAGGTAGCGCACATTGTCATTTTCTGCCGAATATTCACTCATGTCCACCAGATCGGCCTGGAACTGTTTGTCAATACCGCTAACCAACACCCTATTTCTAGAGAAGTGTACAGCTGCTTTAGCGTGGAGGGTATACGCATCTTGCCCCTGTAAGTAACGCTTTACTTCAGGCATCCCCGGAGCCTCCCCAGTGCAATTTCTAACAGCGTCGCAAAGTTTTTGTACACCTCCAAGACCCCCAGGGTGTGTGGGGTCGTGGTAAATCTTTCCTAGCGTGCGCTCCATATTCAGTCAACAACACAAGTGGCCAAGATGAGGTCGACACACCATCTTTTATTTATTTATGGTTTTTTCAACATGTTTAGGTATTTTACACACACACACACACACACACACACACACACACACACACACACCGTCACATCTCTGTCTATCTTGTGTTGCACTAGGTGCTGAACTGCATCACAAACATCTAATGGTACACCATTTTTAATCATCAAAACACACGCATCACAAAGAAATGCACAAAGACAAATAACAAGGCCTGTTGCAAACGCCACATCATTTTCTGCGGTAAAATATTACACATCTGTCGATATGCAGCACTTGCTCCACATGGTGAAGGCGTTGCGTAAAGCGGTCTCGTGCTTGTGGCACTCCTCCTCCGTCTCCATTTCAGCTTCGGGTCTGAGATACTGTCTCAGAGTCTCGGCCGCTCCTAAAAGCTTGTCTTGTGAGAAAGCCCCCGGTGATATCTGCGCAAACAGGTAATGTAGAGCTTTTCCTAGAGGTGGCTTGAATACAGAGTCCAGAATCTGGTCAAAATACATACATCTGATCTGATCAAAATCAAACAAGCAAGAGTGTTGAAGCTGACTCGGGTGGCTGATTTTACACCCGTAGCAGAGAGCTACTGTTTTTTCCCGCCCTGCGTGATGGTGGCAGCGTGATAGAAAGTCTTTGATCGTGTCCACGTCGTCTTTTGTCAGGGACCGTGTCGAGACATGTCCCCCCTCCTCCTCCTCCTCCTCCTCCTCCTTCTTCTCCTTCTTCTCCTTCTTCTTCTTCTTCACAGGCAGCGCCTCAAGCGGCTTCATATGAGGTGAATCGTTTTCCCAACACCCTCTAGTATCATCGTCATAGGTGCTGATAAAGGCACTGCCTGTAAAAACAACAGAAAAAAGACATTAAAATTTTATACACCGTTTATCATAATTTAAAAAAAAAAAAGACATAAATACAAAAGTTATGCTAACCTAGGCTTTATCAGTAGTCGACGTGGCTGATGATTTTCGGCCGGCACAGGGAAGGAAGGTGACTACCCCGCGCATTAGCCTGCGCATCATCGAAAAGAAGACGTTTTCTAACACTCTGATAAGAAGAGAGGATCCTGTCTCTTCTGATGCCCTTGTCAGCTTCGTGAAACAATTTCTGCAGAGATCTCCAGTCGCACCACTGAATAAAGAAAACAGTTTTAAACCACTCGCCACGCTCTTGAAGCGTAAGAGGGTAGGGTTGTTGTCCCCATGCTACGCGGCCTCTGCTCGCGATCACAGATTCTCAGTCTTTGCACACACTGAGAAAAATAAAGTCCTCCCGCCGTTTGTTAAAGCGATCCGCCTCGACGCGGTACATCTCGGGGCCCGTTTTGCTGACCCACTGCGAGACATAAATACTCTCTGGGAAACTGGGTTGGTCTAGGTCAGGGCAGACCTCGGACCAAAACAATTTCCAGTCTCTATGCATCAAACTGACCGTCCATGTTTCAACACCTGGAACCCCACTGCGGCCGGTGGCCGCACTGAGTGTAACGACAGAGTCCTGATATTTAACATTGTAAACATACCCATTAACCCCCTCCAACTCTAGCTCAAATTCACGATTCTCCGACGTAACGAGCCCGCTTCCTACACGTCTCCTTTTCTTGTAAGGGGCCCGAGCATCCACATCCGTCGTCGGGTCATCAGACATACCTGGAGGATCACATGACCCGATGCCGATGCTGCTGGTGCAGGAAGACATGGTTGCAGAAACGTCTTGCAGAATACAGGCGATCGTTGAAGAAAAAAATCAGAGTTCGTCCCGCCGTAGCTTCGCCGTCCGAGAAGCTGAGGATGCCCTGCTAAGAAAATCCATTGTATTTATACACACACCTACATCCGCATGCAAGGAGGGGTTTTGATTAGCCAATAGCTATGGTTTCATTCAAAAAACCACACCCCGGAAGGAGGCGCTATGGTTAGCCAATGAGAGCAGGATTTCATATGACGTGGTTGCGGGAGGAGGGCGGGGAGGAGGGGCTTTTGATTAGCCAATAGCTACGGTTTCATTCATTCAAAACCATCCCCAGAAGGAGGCGCTATGGTTAACCATTGAGAGCAGGATCTCATATGACGTGGTTGTCATGGGGGGAGGGGAGGGGGGAGGGGGGATTTATTTCTTTATTAATTAATTTATTTATTTATCATTATTATTATATAATAATTCATAATTCATAATTCATATTTCATAATTCATAATTCATAAATGTGCACGCACGCACGCTTCACGTGCACGCGCGCGCCTCACACGCACGCGCAAAGCCGGTCCCTATATACTACTATCATGACTGTATATTGCCTTGACTTTTTAACTGTTTTAACTAGTTTTTTTTAACATACCTGCTTTTATCCCTTATTATTTTTATTCTAGTATCATTATTATGTATTGTGTTTTTAAACCACGGAGCAAAGACCCAACATAAGTTTTTCACAGTGTATGTACTTGTACATTATCTTGTGACAATAAAGCATCTTGAATCTTGAATATTACCTTTCTCCTTCAGCAGCTCTCTCCACCTGGGAAAGGCAACCCCAGTGCTGAACCTTGTTTTTTTAATTCGCCGGTCATGCTGCCTTTTTGACAAGGATTCCGTCTCCCGTGATGCTGCATAATACATGATCCTGCATTATGCTCAAAGAGTGGGACTTTGTTATGCGGCAATAGTGCCGCTGGCCACTATCAGCTGTTTCAATTTACATCCGCCCCAACAGTCCTACGTTGTAAACACAGCCAGCATGGTGAGGAGGGGGTTTGTCAACTCGCATCGCGTGTGTCTGTGTAGGAGCCTGAATTAATACTCCATGAAGTATCGGATGACATGGTTTCATCAGTGTTATCATAGCTTTTTGGTACACAGCGGCTACAGTTGTTGCAATACGTGTTTGAAACAGTGAGGTGCTAGAGTGCGCTATCTGTTTGAATGCAATATGTGATTTCAACGTTAGATGGGAAAATTCCTACACACTGTGGCTTTAAGGTGGCGATTCTTGGAGGAGCTATACCCGTAGTGAAACATGAATTGAAAGTAATTCAAACGAGCATACATACTGGAGCGCAGAGGCACAGCTTCCCCAACAACGAGGAGGATGATAGAGCGAGCCACGGTTTAATCACTGTTAAGAGACCGAAAGGGGTTACTTTAAGTGGTGGACCAGGGACCACATTCACAAACATTCTGAGAACACTATCAGAGAGCTCCTAACTTAGCCTAAACTGTTTTAGTAAGGAGTCTTAGCTTAGGAGTGATTTAGGAAAGGTCTCAGAGCAACTCTGAGCAAGGAAGAGAGGAACTTTTACCTTAGTGAGGAGTGATTGACCCCGTTGCTAGATGTGATGCTTTCCTTTTTTTTAAAGATTAATTTAGATTTTTTGCTTTTCATGTATAAGACAGAGTGAAAGTGTTGTTAGTGTGATCACTTTGCTGATGGACAGTCAAGACACACCCAAGATATCAATGCTGCACTGTTGCATTTTTCCAGTTTTTCAAATTTCTTATCATGATCATTTTATCTCCAGTGTTATGAAGTTCTGTGAAAGTTCAGTCAGGAAGACAGTACTTTTCATCTTTGGTCTGTAACTTTCTTCCTCACCCCACTATTCACTCCCTGCACACAAGCTCGCTCTCTATTCTCTGGCTGTCAGTGTTCGGGGCTCTCAATTACAATCAACCAATAGCACAGTGCAACACCTTCTCTGTCAGCCTGTCATCTCACTGCCCCTCATTTTAAGTATGGTTCTTTTTCTGCCTGCAGTCTTCTCATGCTGCTGCCATGCGCACCCTCCACCTCCCCATCATGATTGCTGCACCAATAGAGTAACATCTTTTGTTGTGGAGGCAGCGTGATGGTGTGGGGTGGCATCTCCCTCACTGGAAAAACAAGGCCTGTCATCATTGGAGGTAATCTCAATGCAGAGAGATATCGCGATGAAATTCTGCAACCAGTGGCAATCCCATATCTCCACAGTCTGGGACCGAACTCCATCCTCCATGATGGCAACCCCCAGATTGGGGCTTATCAGAGACTTCCTCCAGAATTTGGGATTTGGATGGAATGGCCTGCCAGAAGTCCTGACCTCAACCCCACTGAACAATTGTGGTATCAGCTTGGGCTCGCTGTTTGTGCCAGAGTAACCAACACAACCATGTTGGCTGACTTGCGACAAATGTTGGTTAAAGAATGGGATGCCATCCCACAGCAGTGTGTGACCAGGCTGTTGTGGCTGTGTACAGTTGAACTCTAAATTATTAGCCCCCCTTAAATTTTGGAACATTTCCCCAAATATCCTCCAAATCTTTAAAGCATTGATAAAAATTGATATACACAAACAATCACCAGTGCTATTCAGATGTTTTTGGTGCATTTTGGAATATGAAATTAGTTTTAGGCTGTATTTATATGAAATATGGTAAAAATGAGTTGGTCAAAAATATTAGCCCCCATGTGGATTCTTGCTTTTAAAACACAGTTAATTAACCAATCAGCTTTTAAACAACACCTGTGCAATCAATTGGCTTCCCAGCAACACCTGCAGTCAATTGGCTCCATTCAACAGTTTAAAAGGACTCCAAGGAACAGGGCATTTGAATGCATGAGGAGGATTACTATTTGTCACAATGCCGAAGACTAAAGAAATCAGTCTTGAACTCCGGCAGAAGATTGTGGAGGCTCATGACAACGGCCAAGGCTACACTGCCATTTCGAAGAGGTTCACAGTCTCCAGAACTGCAGTTTGGTGCATCATTGCAAAGTACAAAGAGACAAATTCGGTCAAGAACAAACTGGTCGTGGACGCAAGTGTAAGATCTCAAGAACTCTTGAAAGAAAAATTGTCAGAGATGTCCGTAAAGAGCCCCGTACATCTGCAAAGGTAATTGTTGCTGACCTGGCCTCTTCTGGAGTTTGTGTGTCAAGGCACACTGTTGTGAGGGCTCTCCATCGGGGTGGGCTTCGGGGCTGTCGTCCCAGAAGAACCCCCTTACTAAACATCGTCACATCAGAGCCCGACTAAAGTTTGCCCGTGAGTACTTGAAGAAGAAAGATGACTTTTGGAAGTCTGTGCTTTGGTCAGATGAGACGAAATTGGAGCTGTTTGGGCATATGGACATTGCCTATGTATGGCGAAGAAAGGGAGAGGCCTTCAACCCTGTGAACACAGTTCCCACAGTTAAACATGGTGGTGGCAGCATCATGCTGTGGGGCTGTTTTGCCGCCTCAGGTACAGGCTGGTTCGGGTGCATGGCACCATGAAAAGGAAGATTACCTAAAAATTCTGAAGGAAAACATGCAGAAGTCTGCTCGCACTTTGCGCTTAGGTTGTCGCTGGGTCTTTCAGCAAGATAACGACCCAAAGCACACATCTAAAATAGTCCAGCAATACTTCAAGGATACCAAGACCAACGTTATAGAGTGGCCTGCACAGAGCCCAGATCTCAATCCAATAGAAAACCTGTGGCAAGTGCTGAAAAAAAACGTCCATGCACGAAAACCATGCAATTTGGGCCAGTTGGAACAGTTTGCAATGGAGGAATGGGCCAAAATTCCTCAGGAGACCTGTGCCAACCTAGTGAAAAACTATTCAAAGAGGTTGTTGTCAGTTGTGGGTCAAAAAGGGTACACAATTGACTACTAATGGTCAGGGGGCTAATAATTTTGAACGTCTCACTTTTGCTATTTTTGGTTGAAATTCAGTGTGATAATAAAATATCCTAATGAAACTTGTTGGACAATGTCGTCATAGTGCATTTATTTCAAGAATAAAAAAACATTTGTTGTCAATGGTCATTTTCATGGAGAAATCAAGAATTATGTTCAATTTCACAAGGGGGGCTAATAATTTTGAGTTCAACTGTATGATTCTTCCACATGCTACTGAGGCTCCTGTTTGTTAAATGAATAAACTGTGAAATTGCCAATATGTCTTGTTTTCTTCAGACTTCAATCATCCAATCCACCAAACAACACCAAACAAGAGTCAACAGCAAAAAAAAAGCTGTTTGGCAGTGGCAGAGAAGATTTGGCAAATTTTTCATGGGCGCAACCCACATACTCACCTCTGCTGTTCATCCCACAAATGTGTGTTCCTTACAAAAGTGGCACCATTTAAAAGGGAAATAAACAACAACAGCTTTCCAATGTTATAAGATTTATTGCCAAGAAGCATTGTACAACAAAGAAATAATCTACCAAACGCAAATTTCCTTACTTTTTGTGCTTAGGTTACATACATACAGTATATCTATATATATATATATAGATCTATATATATATATATATATAGATCTATATATATATATATATATATATATGTACTCACATTATAACTTACATCTATTTTGGAAATCTTGTGATCTAGGCACCAGGGCTATGTTTTACATGGCGGCACCCTTTTTGAGGTGCCGCCAGTGCACACTTTTCCCGAGATGACTTGGATGTCTTCTCCTCTTGGGCTGGCAGTAGTCATCTCGGGAAAAGTGTGCACTGCAGACGCGATGGTCTGCAAGGCGCAGCGTCTGGACAGGAGTGTTAGCATCCATTTGTAGCACAATTAGCCACAGCTTCAGCATCTCGCCGTCCGACAAAGGCAGCCTATGAAAGCTGTGCGGGGTGTTGCGCGACATCCTGTTCTTGCAAGTCGGATAAGCACAAACACGAACCATTGTTTTCAGTTGATGCAGCAAAACTCTCAGCTGTACTCCGGGACAACCAACTGCGCTCTGACCGGCTCTGAGCATGGCTCGTCTGTTTACCTCCGGCAACAGGTCACGTGACATGTCGCTACACAGCCCAGAGGAAGTGAAGGCAAGACAGACGATTTGCATGCTGTTGACAGAGATTACGCTGGAGATATGAGCCGGACTGTGGCGAAAAAAAACACTTTTAATGCGCAAATTTATACGGAACGCATTTGCCCCCACAGCTGCCGTATAACTCGTTTCGCGGCTGCCGGCCGCATCCGCCTCCCTCAATACTGAACCAGTTTTAAAACGAGTTGTACCTATGAATCGTACACACACACACACATGGTGAAACAGGGCCCAGGTTGAAAAATACCGAAGTTCCCCTTTAAGCCCATGGGCCTGACCTTATACGAAAATTGGCTATCTGAAATTATTAATAAATTATTAATGACAATTATAATGCTAAATGATTTACATTAAATCACCTTGTGGTGCACTAATCCCCAAGAAGGGAAAAATAATAGCCAATTAGTGATATCAGTCTCATAAAGTTCACTGAACTATCAATTTGGAATTTTGATTAATAATTAAATTAATAACCATAACCACATTAATAGTAAAGCCTGAAGGATTTCAGATATCTTGACATAGCAGAGGTTGATTATTCATTCACTCTTGTGCAACATTAAACAGACAGCCGGTATGATTCCAAAAATATAGTTATATATACATAAAGGAAGCAAAGCAAAACAAAACACAAAATTCTGACTAACTATATACAAGCGTGTGTGTGTGTGTGTGTGTGTGTGTGTGTGTGAGAGAGATATGGGATTGCCACTGGTTGCAGAATTTCATCTCGATATCTCTCTGCATTGACATTGCCTCCAAGACAAATAATGCTACGTGAAAGAGACAAAGGTGGGTGTGAAACAGATGGTTTGGCCTACAAAACAAAATGGCTGAAAACACAGAACCACAAGGTGGCCAAATCAAAGCTGGCTTCACATCTGGGAAGGTCTTGAAAACCAATTTGTAAGTGAGTCTATGGAAATGTGATCTGGTTTGCAAAGGGTCTGGATTAGTGCAGTGGATGTTTAGTTGCATGCAGGACTTGCAAACTAACCTCACTTAGTTTTGGCGAAGCCAACTAATCAATAACCTAAACTGTAAACAATCACAACAATCACAAAAATAACTCAGTAAACAGCATTAAATCACATTCAACAAGTTAAACAGTCTTACTTAGCCTGTACAGCTGTGATAAAGCTATGCCCAGTTGTTACATTATCAATCCTTGAATGGACTGAAGAAAGAGTCACAGAATGGGGCATCCTGGGGAGAGATAGGCAACATAACTGTTCCTTGTTTGAAGAGCAAAGAACATGGGGTCTCTTACCATTTCAGATGGCAAGACTCAAAGGGAGAGGTCTTCACATGTCCAATTTAGATTTTAACAAATGACAAAAGATTTGTGGTCTAGTGAATCCCAACATGAGCATATTTATTCAGTCACTAGAATATGTCTTCACTGAGTAAACAAAGTCAGTGAAAAAAATCTTCAGTCTTCAGTTTCAAAAGTTTTCAAGTGATGGCCACAGAGGAAGCTCATTACTTGTTGCTGTCAGATGACATGAGACTAAATAGAGCTGGTTTTGTGGCCCATGTAGCTCTGTCTCCAGGCCAGTCACATGACCCATAACTGCCCCCATGGTTACTGGGAGCAAAATAACAGGAAGCAGGTTTCCTGAGTTATCCAGCCCGTTTCCTGTACTGTCTCCTTTATCTCCCATTGTTGCCTCCAAAGCCACACACGCACATGCATGTGTGCACACACGCACGCACGCACACACACACACACACACACACACACACTGCAGAGTTACAGAGTGTTACTTTCCACAGAAGAAATTAATTCATGCTAAACTAGACCACAATGTTTTTTTTCTATTTGATGTTAACTATTATGTGATTGGTATATGTCATTTTCTTAGGTTTAAATGACAGGAAGTTTGTGTGGAACTTATAAAGCCAAGTTAAAATCAAAGATTTGCAACGAAACTAAACCGTTTTAAATCGTTGCAGAGAAAAGTTGCAGCGGTGTGAACTAGCCAGTCTGAGCTCAAGTTGGCTATCTCAGCTGGTCAACCAGGGGCGGAAATCCTGGGGGGGACAGGGGGGACATGACTCCCCTTTCAGTAAAGCTGTCTCCCCCTAGAATAATTTGAGACACAATTAATTTTTGAACAATACAGTAGTATTTATTGAAAGCACAATGTAAGCGGTGCTCATTATAATCGCGCAATAATGTGTTATTTAAATCTTAAAAGATTTAGTCCCCCCTCCCATTCCTAGTAGTTGTATATTCCAGTTGTATAGCAGTAGCAGCGTGTGGCTAGACCTGCTGCCCACATAGCACATGGCAGGTTAAGATGTACACTCATACAGACACAGTTTAACTTACACAAGTTACAATACATCCCATTTACTGTTATAACAAGCCCCAGGCCCAGGCTGATAATATAAACTGTCTGCAACATTTCTCCTGCATTGTTCAAAAGCCTACTCAATTACGAGTGCTGCTAAGCTAAAAGCTAATGATTAAGATCAGAGTTTAGTGATAGTCAGAGAGGACAGGAGAGGAAGAAGAGGGAGAGGACAGGACAAGAGCAGTCAGTGACGGAACGACTCGTAGCTAATGGGTACCTGTCTGTAGGCTCTCCACCTGTCAGTGAGACAAACATGAAAGACGTGCAGTTTAACCAATGAGGAGCAGTCATTACACGCGACTATTACGCACAGTTGTGAGATGCACAGCGGGAGATCTCACAGCACACTGTTTAGAAATCAGTTTAATTACAGGAAATTTTTAGTTGTTAAGCCATTTCTAGTATAGACATTCACTCTGCCTGTTGGAGAAGATTAAAGCGTCAAATTGCGGTTAAAGATACTGTATAAGGGTCATTCCTCACTATTGGTAACATTCCAGTCCCTGGGACAGAGCCCCTCGTATCTTACTTTACATAAACCAAATTTTAATATGAAATACATTTTATTACAGATAGAGGTCTCCCATGTAATATTAACACAGAATATTGCCTGAAAAAAATGTATATTTATATTTATATACCTCTTTTTAGGCACAAACACACGTTTTTACCATGTCCCCAAGGCAACTTTTCATATTTCAATGAAGAATATTTCATTAAAATAATAAATAATTACAAAAATAGCTTTATTATTGTATATATCAAGATTAAATAATTAAAATTCTAAATATATGTTTGTGGCTATATCACTGTTATTTAGGTGTTCCATTGAATTTACTAAGTGTCCCCCGAATTGCGTTCCACCCTGTTACATTGTGGTTTTTAGCCTACCAAACCAAGTAAAACTACAATTCCCATGATCCAAAACGCAGGAACTGGAAGCAGCCTTTTGGCGGGAAATTTGAAGGAGAAGTCAGCGATAAGAATCAACATCTCTTGCCGTTTTTGCATGTTTTATAGTGTAAATCCACATGTCCTACTCTTAAATTTCCACCCTGTTACGCTAAATTGTTGAGAAAGTAAAAACAAATTTGAAATTTTTTTAAATATGTTTGATGTCCCTATTTATGTACTGTTTAAATCTGGAGAGCTAGCTAGTCAGGTCTGGAGTGCTAGCTGGTCAGGTCTACTTTGGTTGGAAATATTCCACCCTGTTACGTAACAGGGTGGAACGTAACAGGGTGGAAATATCTAATAATAATACAGAATATGCACTCTCAGATAATGATGATGATGATAGTATTAATGATAATTATACTAATAATAATAACAATAACAACAATAATAATTATTATACTAATAATAATAATAATAATAACAATAACAATAATAATAATAACAATAATAAGTAATAATATTATTATTTATTCTTATTATGACCATATTAGCATAACTATCGTTATTATTTAATAATAAAAATATGATATATGTACATTTCATTATCATTATTAGATATTATGATATAATGAACTAATTTGTAATGAATCTGTTCTTTGCCAATATAAAGCCTATAGAATATTTTTTTGCGGAATGTGGGCATTAATTGGGCTTTATCATTTTAAAAATACTGAATGAATTACTCTATGGTTTTAAATGACATGAAATGAAATACTGAATGAATTACTCTGGTTTTAAATGACATGAAATGAAATACTGAATGAATTACTCTGGTTTTAAATGATAAGAAATGAAATACTGAATAAATTACTCTAAATGGATGAATATCTCTACAGTTAGAAATGAAAATGGAATGAAATTCCGTATTATTTACTCTAAATGAATTGATTAGTCTGTTATATGGTTATAAATGAAATGAAAATGAAAGACTGAATGAATTACTCTAATGAATTACTCTCTCTTTAGAGTCCAAATGAATGAATTCATCTTCTGTAAATATGTTTAACTGTAACCTTGACTAGTACTGCCGGTGTGTGGTGGTGGTGTCACTGGGGGGGGGCACTATTGCACTATTTTCTTGATGGTATTGTATGTGGATATAATAAAAACGTTCAATAAATAGCAAGTTACAGCTAATCATTGTTGGTAATTCCACCCTGTTACGGTACTTTCCACCCTGTTGCGCTTGTTTCCACCCTGTTACACACAGTTTCTTTTAAAATGATCTAAAAACAATGGTATTTTTTCAGAATGTTCTTACGCTAGTTTGCAGTCCTGAAAGAGACAATGAGAATACATGTGTTTTATTGTGCACATATCTATTTATCTTGAGCATTTTGGCTAAATTGGGTGTGCACATGGACATTTTCTAAACAAAAAGCCTATATTCTACACAATTATTCCTGTATCTTCATTATTCAAATTTAAAAAACATATGTTATGAAATAAGGGACACATAAGGTATAAGTGCTGATAAATATTGTTAAATATTTACATTATTAACATTTAGCAATACTTATGTATATGTCCGTAACAGGGTGGAATTCTAGCACGATCCATGTCTCAGCAATCCATCCATAATTATTATCATTTAAGTGCCTGAGCTCTAAAAATACAAATTCCTCAAGGTTAAACATGTCTTCTACCTAATGACATGTTAAAAACATCAAAAATTCACAATATTATTTTCAAAACTTAACACCTTGAAAAGTTACCAGTAGCGAGGAATGACCCATAAAAGACAGGCTACAACTTTTTTTCCTTGTCCTCCCCCAGAATTATTCTCTGAAATTTTACTGTTTATTGTCCCCCCCCAACTATGAAATGGGATTTTCGCCCCTGCCGGTGACATAAAGCATTAGAGCATAAAGCATGTCACCTGTTTCAACAGTCAATCGGCTTGTGGTGAAGTCCGTTGGTCAAGTCAAAATGACCGCAGACAGTGTGTTAGCTTTGTTGCAGCAGGTGTTCCATCCCATCAGAGCCCTCTGTTTCCATCCTCACGGTGTGTCAGTGTCACTTGGTGGGTCCCTGCTGCTGCACACTGTATGTGCTTATGCCCTGCCCACACACACACACATTCTCATTGACTGATTATTTGGTGTTGGTTATTTACATTATTGTGGTGTACTGATTAAGAATACAGTCCATCTGATGCTCGTTTTGCCTCTGTTTTTCGCCATTTGATCACTACTACAAACGCAGCTGTAGCCAGTATCTCACTGTCACTATCTGCATTTATATTTTAAGAAGCTACAAATTATATTCAGCCACAAAATAAGCCTGAAAAGCTGGAAATCAGAATGAAAGTACAGAGAGTTGTTTCATAGAAATGATACACTGTCTCATCTAGTTGCAGTGGTGTGATCTGGCAGGTTTTTACAATGTTGCAGAATGGCACATTGTAAGTAGTTGCCTGTTTCAACTCATCTTGTTGCAAATCTTTGGTTTGAACTAGACTTTAGGGGCACAAAATGTAGTCAGTTAAGAGACGAGTCTGAGGTAAACCTCAACCCTCCAGCTCCTGAGTCCTGTCCAAGCCTGTACAGAATTTGTCAAGCTGTGTTGAGCACCCAGCTGGTGACAGTTTTAGCTAATCTGTCAGACCCATGGATGAATTACTGAATGGGTCTACTGGGCACATGCCCAGGGACCCAAAGTCTGTTCACCTGGAAAATGTCACTCAACTTGTACCAACCCAGAAGAGACTCAAAATGAAAAGGAAAGGAGCACCATGCAAAAGTCTGGGCACCCTAAGACATTTGAGCTTTCAGACAACTTTAACGAGAGTCTCAGACCATAATTAGCCTGTTTGGACTATGGCTTGTTTACAGTCATTGTTAGGGAAGGCCAGGGGCCTGTATCACGAAGCGAGATCAACCTTTCCTGGGTTACCCAGACCTATCCTGGGTTGACTAACCCTAACAATGGCAATCAGGATAATCAGTATCACGATGCTGGATATCAACTCGGTAACTCAACCCATGGTTGCTTTATCAAGAGCTGTGAACGCGCGTGCAGCGGACCAATCACAATCATGAGAGAAGAGCGCCGTATGTGAGGGGGAAAAAAAAGTATTTCACATGTTAGGATCAGAGATTAATTCTACTAAAATATGAGGAGGAGAAAAGCAACATTACAGAAAAGGCGAACACCGTGGCAACTGCAGGAGGAGAAAACATACGTGGCAATAATAGAATAATAGAATAGAATAATGTTTCGTTTTAGTTTAGATTAGTTTATTTGCACATAATTTTAAAAACAGAGAGTATAAAATTTCCAAGATTAAAAAAAGAAAAGTGCCGGAGAGGTTAGAAGCCACTAAAAGCTTATCAAAGAAATTCCCCTGTCAAAACATCAATGAAATCACATAATAGAGAAGAAAAAAACGGGTCAGGAAAGAAGAAATAGAGGAGGAGAGAGAGAAAAATTAAGACAACACAAGGGAGCAAATAAAATGATGTGTAGGTTAAATTACTCATCACTGATTCAAGTAGCTACAGTACCTGTACCTGTACATCTGACACTGATCACACTCTTGAATCCCATGAAATCAATGCTGCGCAGATGAATTGCGTGTATTACAATTATCATCTAACATCAATTGCGTCTGATAAACTGGTCTTAACGTTATATATGCTACAATAAAGCTTAAAGCTGATGCCACAATTAAATCATATCAACACCAAACTGATAGTCTGAATAAAATCATCCTGATATTGAGCTGTGTTAGAAATTAACAGCTGCGCAAAAAATATACCTAGTCTCCCTCTTTAAAAAACAAAAAGGAAAATCCCTCAAACACCATGAAGTGTAGACATGATAGGCTACTTTCCACATTTCCAGCAGCAAAGCTGTCAATTAGGCCCATTATCTTTAACAGGGATCATTTCTTCTGTGACAGAAAGACAAAACAGGAGAATTAAATGCGGACTGTTAAATATCAGGTCTCTTTTGTCTAAAGCAGTGTTAGTAAACGAATTAATATCAGATAATCATATTGATTTACTCAGTCTCACTGAAACCTGGCTGTGTCAAGATGAATATGTTAGTCTAAATGAATCCACTCCTCCCAGTCATAATAATACCCACATTCCTCGAGGCAGCGGCCAAGGAGGGGGAGTTGCAGCCATTTTTAACTCTAGTCTGTTAATCAGCCCTAAACCAAAACTAGATTATAATTCTTTTGAAAGCCTCGTTCTTAGTCTTTTACATCCGACCTGGAAAACCTCGCAGCCACTTTTATTTGTTATAGTGTACCGTGCTCCTGGCCCGTATTCTGAATTTATATCTGAATTCTCAGAGTTTTTATCCAGTCTAGTTCTTAAATCAGATAAAGTTATTATTGTAGGCGATTTTAACATTCATGTCGACGTTGATAATGACTCCCTGGCTATCGCGTTTATCTCATTATTAGACTCCGTTGGCGTCAGTCAGGGTGTACATGAACCCACTCACTGTTTTAACCATACCCTCGATCTAGTTCTGACGTATGGAATTGAAATTCATAACCTTATACTCGACTCTGTAGCTCCTCTTAAAAAGAAGTTAACAAAACAAAGAAAGTTCGCTCCTTGGTATAACTCTCAAACCCGTAAATTAAAACAAATATCGCGAAAGTTTGAAAGGAATTGCCGATTAACCAAACTGGAAGAATCTCGTTTCATCTGGGCAGACAGTCTCAAAACTTATAAGAGGGGCCTCCGCAATGCCAGAGCAAACTATTACTCAGCTTTAATAGAAGAAAACAAGAATAACCCCAGGTTTCTTTTCAGCACTGTAGCCAGGCTGACTGAGAGTCAAAGCTCTATTGAGCCCTGTATTCCTTCAGCCCTTAGCAGTAATGATTTTATGAGCTTCTTTAATGACAAAATTCAAACTATTAGAGGCAAAATTCATGACCTCCTGTCCTCAGATAGTACCTATCTAACCTCAAACACAGCTGTAACACCTAATATTTATTTAGATTGCTTCTCCCCAATTTCTCTTCAAGAATTGACCGAAGTGATTTCTTCATCTAAATCATCAACGTGTCTCGTAGACCCCATCCCAACTAGGCTACTCAAGCAGGTCTTACCTTTAGTTAACACCCATGTATTAGATATGATTAATATATCCTTATTAACAGGCTATGTACCACAGTCTTTTAAGGTAGCTGTAATTAAACCTCTACTAAAAAAGCCCACCCTGGATCCAGAGGTGTTAGCCAACTATAGACCCATATCTAATCTTCCCTTTATGTCAAAGATCCTTGAGAAAGTAGTCGCAGACCAGCTGTGTGATTTTCTCCATGATAATAATTTATTTGAGGAATTACAGTCAGGATTTAGAGTGCATCATAGCACTGAGACAGCACTAGTTAAAGTTACAAATGACCTTCTGATTGCTTCAGACAAAGGACTCGTCTCTGTACTTGTTTTTATTAGATCTTAGTGCGGCGTTTGACACTGTTGACCATGAAATTCTGCTACAGAGACTGGAACACTTAATTGGCATAAAAGGTTCTGCACTAAGCTGGTTTAAATCTTATTTATCTGATCGTTTTCAATTTGTTGATGTTCGTAATGAATCATCCGCACGTACTTAAGTTTGTTTTGGAGTTCCGCAAGGTTCTGTGCTTGGACCAATCCTATTTATTCTATATATACTTCCTTTAGGCAACATCATTAGAAATCACTCTATAAATTTCCATTGTTATGCGGATGATACACAGCTGTATTTATCGATGAATCCAGAAGAAAGTAATCAATTAACTAAACTTCATAATTGTCTTAAAGACATAAAAACCTGGATGAGCACCAATTTCCTGATGTTAAATTCAGACAAAACTGAAGTTATTGTTCTTGGCCCCAAACAACTCAGAGACTCTTTATCTAATGACATAGTTTCTCTCGATGGCATTGCTCTGGCCTCTACCACTACCGTAAGAAACCTCGGAGTAACATTTGATCAAAATTTGTCTTTTAATTCTCATTTAAAACAAACCTCACGGACTGCATTTTTTCATCTGCGTAATATTGCAAAAATTAGGCCTATCCTGACCCAAAAAGATGCAGAAAAATGCATGGTCCATGCTTTTGTTACCTCAAGGCTGGATTACTGTAACTCTCTATTATCAGGTAGCTCTAGTAAATCATTAAAAACTCTCCAGCTAATTCAGAATGCAGCAGCACGTGTACTAACAGGAACTAAGAAACAAGATCATATTTCTCCTGTTTTAGCTTCTCTGCATTGGCTCCCTGTAAAATCCAGAATTGAATTTAAAATCCTACTGTTAACTTATCAAGCTCTAAATGGTCAAGCTCCGTCATATCTTAGAGAGCTCATAGTGCCATATTATCCCACCAGAACTCTGCACTCTGAGAACGCAGGGTTACTTGTGGTCCCTAAAGTCTCCAAAAGTAGATCAGGAGCCAGAGCCTTCAGCTATCAGGCTCCTCTCCTGTGGAATCATCTTCCTGTTACTGTCCGGGAGGCAGACAACGTCTCCACATTTAAGACTAGACTTAAGACTTTCCTCTTTGATAAAGCTTATAGTTAGGGCTGGCTCAGGCTTGCCCTGTACCAGCCCCTAGTTAGGCTGACTTAGGCCTAGTCTGCCGGAGGACCACCTATAATGCACCGGGCACGCTCTCTCTCTCTCTGTCTCTCTCTCTCTCTCTCTCTCTCTCTCTCTCTCGTATCCTATTGCTGCATCTTGTTAACTCGGCCACTCTGGATGTCACTAACTCAGCTTCTTCTCCGGAGCCTTTGTGCTCCACTGTCTCTCAGGTTAACTCATATTGCAGCGGTGCCTGGATAGTGTGACGTGTGTGCTTGTGCTGCTGCCATGGTCCTGCCAGATGCCTCCTGCTGCTGCTGCTGCTGCCATCATTAGTCATTAGTCATACTTCTGCTGTTATTATACACATATGATTATTATCATACATGTATACTGCCAGATACTAATATATACTTTCAACATATTGTACCACAGTAGCCAGAACTATAACAACAATATTATTACTTTCATGAATGTTGTTGTAAGCTACTGTCATTACCGAGGATGTCCTGCATCTCCCTCTCTCTCTCTCTGTCTCTCTGTCTCTCTCTCTCGCTCTCTCTCTCTCTCTCTCTCATTATGTCATACAGATTACTGTTAATTTATCATGTTGATCTGTTCTGTACGACATCTATTGCACGTCTTCCGTCCTGGAAGAGGGATCCCTCCTCAGTTGCTCTTCCTGAGGTTTCTACCATTTTTTTTCCCCGGTAAAGGGTTTTTTTTGGGGGAGTTTTTCCTTATCCGCTGTGAGGGTCTAAAGGACAGAGGGATGTTGTATGCTGTGAAGCCCTGTGAGGCAAATTGTATTTGTGATATTGGGCTTTATAAATAAAATTGATTGATTGATTGATCATTTCCTCCAACAAAAAAAAAATGTTGGCACTAATTAATGGTGCTATTAAGTGTCCACAAATGATCAGTTTCTTTCTTATGAAGGGGTGGGATGAAATTTCGACTTCTTTCCACTCCTTTTTGAACAATATTTTCATTGTCTGTTGTTGTTGCTTTCTTTTCTTTTTTAATGTTCAAAATAAACTTTCAAATCAAAATCAATAAAATGAATTAAACTTCCCGTCATGACTGGGCTACATTTCTGTCGGCGGAGTCATTTTTTTCCGAACAGCTGATTGGCCAGTGGGTGGCGCTTTTTATAGGATCAGATTCAACCCTGAACTTACCCTGCTCCGGAGCAGGACAGCCGTCAGAATAAGTTGCCATGGTGATCTACCCCAATAAGAACTGAATCGGCTTTGTGAGACCGAAAACCCAGGGTTAACCCTGACATTACCTCGCTGACACATTAATCCTGCTTCGTGATACAGGCCCCAGGTGATGCAAATTTCAAAGTTTACTGACTCCTGAGACCTTGTCCTAACAATCAGCAGCTATGGGCTCCTCTTAATAACTGCCTAGCACACTGAAAACTAAAATAATTGATGTCCACAAAGCAGGAGAAGATATCAAAGTATTTTCAGATAGCTGTTTCCTCAACTTGTAATTTAATTAAGAAATAACAGGAACTGGGGAGGTCAGGTTGAGGGCTGGAAGACCAAGAAAACTTTCTGAGAGAGCTGCTCATAGGATTGCTAGAAAGGCAATCAAAACACCTGTTTGACTGCGCAGCGACACCTGTACAAATATTTATTTATATATTGATGAACATTGAATGTAAATGTAAATATGTAGGATTGTAGCCAATGGCTAATTTCCATACTCAGTCCCTTGGTAGGTTGATGTTTAATTAATCAAAAACAAAAAAAAAACAAAAAAAAAACCAGTAACAACAAATAAACAAACATACTGTATGGCGAACAGTAATACAGACACGGTAGACAAAAAATTGGGGGACCAGTTGAAAGTGCAAAAGTGCCATGTGCTAAGTGCTCAAGTGCTACGGTGCGATGGTTTTTAAGGGTTAACATTATTATACATTGCCCATGTTAAAGTGCTAATTGAATTACACACCACCCGATTGCACAGGTTTATGAAGTGCCAGTCCACATTGCACAATGCCTGACAGCACACACTAATGTGTGTGCAGGTGCTATTGCACTCAAATTAGCATACATAGATGTATTTATGTACGCACAATTACACTGAGTTACATACAAGCTGTATGTATGTGTACAAGGACAGGCTTGGCTTTTCACCGGCACATCCCAGTATACAAGCCAGACCACGTCCTGAGATGGTTCCCCAACAAAAGACAGACAGTGCTTTTTGCTTTTATTATTTGCATATTGCCCATAGTAATTGCACAATCGCCCATGATATTAATTGCACATTGTTCACATGATTAAGCATGATGGTCACCTTTCTGTTTGATCTGGTTGGATAGCACACGAGGAAACAATAGAAAAAGCAGGATGGAGGCTACAAGCAGGTTAGTTATGACTACATATCTGATTTGCCTTAAGCCATCTCTTTAAGTTGCAGGAAGCGTAACATGTGGAACATTCCCTAATCGCAGGAGGTAGGCTGTTCCAATATTTACTGCCAATAACAGACACTGGTGATATGACCTTCATATAAGAGTCATCAGAGGAAAACCTCTCCTGTGTCCTCATCACAACATTCAGCATCAGTGGTTTGCAAAGGAACATCTAAACAAGCCTGATGTTTTTTGGAAATAGGTCCTGTGGACTGCTGAGGTTAAAATAGAACTTTTTGGATACAATAAGCAAAGGTTAGAAAAAAACCCTTTAAATTCTTGAAAAGAACAACTGTCCAGCTAGTAAACACAGGGGTAGATTGATCATGCTTTGGGCTTGTTTTGCAGCCAGTGGCACGGGGAGCATTTGACGGGTAGAGGGAAGAATGGATTCAGTTAAATTCCAGCAAATTCTGGACACAAACATCACATCATCTGTAAAAAAGCTGAAGATGAAAAGCGGATGGCTTCTACAACAGGACAATGATCCTAAACACACCTCGAAATCCACAATGGACTACCTTAAGAGGAGCAAGCTGAAGGTTTTACCATGGCCCTCACAGTCCCCCAACCTCATCATAAAAATCTGTGGATAGACCTCATAAGAGCAGTGCATGCAAGACGGCCCAAGAATCTCACAGAACTAGCGGGCTTTTGCAAGAAGGATGGGTGAAAATATTAGAAACAAGAACTGAAACACTCTGCTAAAACTTTTCAAGTTACAAAAAGCATTTAGAAGCTGTGATACTTGCCAAAGGGAGCACTACTACGGACCATGCAGGGTGCCCAAACTTTTGCTTCAGGCTCGTTTCCTTTTTGTTATTTAGAATTTGTAAAAGATTGAAATAGAAAAGTAATCTTCCTTGAAATATTGTTGAAATATTTTTGCTTTTAGAAACCTATGCTTTTGCTTTTAAACGTTTTGCCTTTTGGATATCAGTTCATCTTTTACTTGCTTAGCTAATCATAGTAAACGAAATTTTGAAGGGGTGCCCAAACTTTTGCATGCCACTGTAAATGGACCTCTGAGCTTAGATGATCAGGAAACAAATCATGTATCATTTCTTTACACCTCAAAACTCACTTTGAGGTGTGTTGAGGTGTGTTGTGAGAGTGTGTTTGTGTGTGTTTTTTCAAATTCAGTGTTATTTGGTGTAAACCTGTGAGAACCAGAGTTTTACAGAGAGAGGAATGTGTCTGTGACTTACTTGTGTTGAGGAAATGACTGTAGTGTCCCCAGGAGAGGACCATTCTGCTTCAGGCCCAGACTGTCCACTTTATTCTTCTCCATGTAGAGGCCGGTGTCATGAACCACATTCAACTCACACAGGCTCTCTCTGAGCTCTCTGGTTGCACCAAACCAGGGCTCCTACAGCTTAACACAAGTTAGATTCAATTAGCAAATCTGATTCAGGTCACCCCTATTAAAACTGCTTTGACCCTCCTCTGCAAGCCACTTTGCAACCGTCCTCCACCTCAGCTCTGCCTTTTCATGTTGTGTCTGACTTGTCAATGTCATTTCTGTTTGTCATTGATACTGGCTCTGTGGGTCTTTGCTGCTGCTCTCTTTGCCTGAGGCTTTCCATGTACGTTCATGGAAGGGCAGGGAGGTTTGCTGTCACTGCCTTAAAACTTTCCACATAGGAGTAAGAAAGGGCAGAAAGGTGTGCTTTCTCCGCCTTAGGCTTTCCATGTAGGCCCGAGGAAAGAGCATGAAACAGATAGTCTATGAAGATAAAATCATGTCCCTCCTGCTCTTACTGCCTCTAATGGCAATTACTACAACTGATCACAGCGCAGCAGGAACAACCAATCGGAGCTGAGTAGTCTCTGATGTAGTTGTCACTCATGTCAACCACTGCTAGTGAACTGCGGTCAAACTGTCATACTAGGCATCCATGGGAACACTGAAAACACAACATTACTGATCCTGAGTAACAGCTTTCACGTTACTGCTCACTAGCATGTTCACTTTCCTGGAATGTGGCAGGAGTGTATTAATGGTTTATGTTATTTATTCTTCTAAGACAAAAGCTGTTAGAAATAATGATCATATAACATATAACCTGTAATTTGTTGTCAGTGAAGATGGGGAGAGAGTGTGGATAAAGGAAATAAAACAATGCTTAAGAAAAAATAACTACATTAAAATAGTCAGCTGTAATATCTATTTATTATTGACACATAAATCTATCTATAGAGGCCATGTTTATAAAGCAGTATGGGATACTAACTGGACTGTCCACATTTACTCTTACAGTATAAAAGATTTCAATGCAAATTAAGTTTATCTGCTGGTTTGTAGTGATGGTGCTGGCGCTCTGCTGTGCTCGACACTTTAATGTGAATATATATATATATATTTCATCCACACTGGGATCCTGTAGAGGAGTGACTCAATGTTTTCCTCACAGCATATAAATCAGGCGGTGGTTCTTTCATATGCATTGATCTTTTAATAATCCTGAACAAATGATGCTTCTTGCAGCTTTGGCCTTAAGTGTAAGTAAAGATTAAGGGTCATCTGGTTAACACACCAGTCCAGCTGAATGAGACAGGGCTGTGCTTGTGTGCGAATGCAGTTATACTGTCCTTTGATACATGGGTGAATAATTACAGCAGGCTTTATAAGCACCCAATGGGATCTCAAGGTGTGGGCGGGGGAGGAGAGTGTCTGGTTTGGGGACCTCTGGACGCATCCTAAGTCCCACCTCCCTTAGTCACTGTTGTTGGGTCTGACAGACTTCACAAGTGCTGGGTCCAAAATCTCTCACTGCTCACTATGTAGTCCACTATATAGCAAGTTTGCCGTTTTGTGGTGTCAGAACTAGTTATATCTGCGTTAATTGTCACCAGTCCTCAGACTACACAGACCATGGTGCTGACCTAATCTTTTTTTCACAATAGCAAGTTACTACAGTACGGCACTTAGCATTTCAGTGATGATATAAACAAAGGAACGATAGCCTTGACCTTTTCTAGCTGAGAATGATTAAAAATATGTTGTTAAAAATATGTTAAAAATATGTCAGTAACCAACAAGTCTGTCTATGTCCACATCTTTTGAACATTACCACAGAAATAAGGAGGAAGCAAACCTGGCTGATGTTGCTGATCTGTAGTCCGTCATGCCGATAAAAAGGGGAGCGATTCCAAAAAAGGTTAAAATTGTCTATAAAACCAAAACCAAGGCTGCTGCAAGCAGACCGGAGCCAAAAAATGAAGGGAGAGGAGTCTGCTGTAGCGATGATCACGAAGGCCAAGATGGGAAGCGGTCCGCTAACGAAGATTGACTTCCCACAGTCCTTCAGGATGGTGAACAGATTTTTAAAGTCAACCTTCAGCTTGGACTGACATCGGACCACATTGTTCGTGCCAATGTGCAAAATGATGCGCTTAATGGAGTCTGGAAAGGACTGTAGTAAACCAGGGAGTTTATCTATGATTTTTGAGACAGTAGCTCCTGGGAAACAGTAGGTGGTGGCGTTGAAAAAATGGACATTTCTTATTATGGAGTCACCCACTATAGCCGTGGTTGGTGGGAACAAGGGATGAGGAGAAGGAGACGGGCACTGCTGCTGTGTAGTGGGTGTCGGCGGTGATTGTGACCTGGGCACAACTGTGGCTGTGGGCTCGCGGGTTTCCTCAGTGCGGGGAGACACACCGGAGCATCTCACTCTGAGAGCAGCCTCCTTTACAATCATCCGCCAGGAGGAGGAGGTCCGCCGGGAGGAGGAGGTCTAGGGCTTGGCCAAGGAAGCCGATGCAGGACCACTAGCCCCACGGGCCCCTGGCAGCGAGAGAGGCACAGATGGAGTAGCAGCTGACAGGAGACCATAACGATTTGAAAGCTCGAGGCAAGACTTGGATCCAGTGGGAGGAATGTTTGTTTTGGGTCGTGTCCGTCCAGAGTGGCGAAAGTGCAGGTCAGTTTGGGGTGGAACAGAGGAGTGGCAGAACTTTTGATTTTGCTCCAACCATGACCATTGGTTTGTCCCCAACCTTGATCCATTCATCATCGGGGTGTGCGTGAGCAGTCACCGGAGGAGAGGGTGTTGAGCGGTCAGACGGCTGCGGACAGGTGGAGGAATTCCGAGGGACTATGTTGTGGAAGGCAGCAGAGAGTGAGGAGATTTTCTGGGACTGCTCATGGGCCAAATCCATAAATTGGGACAGTAAGGACTCATTGGTTTTAAGTTCTGCTGTGAGTCGACCGTTTTCATCAGACAGGTAAGCAATTTTTTTGTTGGCTTTGATGAGCAGGCTGTTATCCCCAGTTGACACGGCTGTGGTCATGGATGTGGCTGGTGTAGGTAGATGGTGGTGGTGACTAGAGTGCAGTGAGGTATCCACAGGAGACAGGGCTGTACCCATGAATGTTGCTGGAGAGACAAATAACAACTGCGGCAGCAAAGGTGTATTGTGTAGCAGATGAGATTGACAATTCGCCTGGTGGGGCTTCAGGACGTTAAAGGCAATAGACAGAAACTTACACGCGAGGACTCCAAAAAGGAGTCCGCAGCATTGAGATGATAGTAGCACAATTCAGTCCATTTAGAATCTTCCAGTAGAATGGAAACTCACCAGCGAGGGCCCAGAAACTGGGCCCGATGAGAAGTTTAGGCGTCCGGTAAGCAGGGCAGGTGAGCAGACGAGTGGTTAGCTTCAGGTGCTAAAAACAAGTCGGTATAGCTAGCCAAGACGATCCGGTGAGCTCAGGTTGACCATTTCGTAGAAAAATTCAAACGATCGGTTTGTCGGATGATTAAAACTACAATCCGATCGAATGAGGAGCCATTTAAGAAGCAAGGCTTAGGGATAAAACCATTTATAAAATGATTAAATTGGCTTAAAAGACTATTTTTCAGAGCTGCTCAGGGCTGCGCTCTCACTACGTAGCGTCAGCAGGTGGCGGCCAATGTAATGTATCTGTGAAGATTGTGACAGTCCCCCAGCCACAAATTTTAACCATTTTTAAACTTTGATTTCATTTTTCAATATAGACAAACCATAGCACAAACCATTTCAAAGTATAACAGAAAAAGGGAAAGCTGACTGAGGTTCTGCCATGTTCCAAGCTTGCTCAGCTGTTATTGGAGCACAGAGTGAAAGGGGGCGGGACTTGGGCCCTGTGTCCACCAAAGCTTTTTCCTCTGGCTGAAAATGCCCTTCAGTAAAGGCCCACCTGGGAGAGTTTGAGAACATTTTGGAGGTATTGCATTTTTTTCAGCTGATACATTGGTTGCATCTGGTTTCCATAATATTAAATACCCACAGAAGTAAACATGTTGGCACAAGGTAGAGTACTTGCTTTGGATAAGGGGAAGGCTGAAGCCTGCAGGTAGAGAGGACAGACCCACTGGTTTGTGCTGGTTCATGAGAGGAAACATATTAAATCATATACAGTATAGTAACAATAATAGATTTCTTCTCAATTGTTGTTCACCACTTGCACATGTAAGATGTATTTTAATTCATGGGCCAGACCACTTTTTTGGTCCATCTCAGGGTGGCAAAACTTAATCATAATTTTTGAAAATACACATGTCTGTAGATGATATTTTGGTATGATAGCAATCCCAAAGTGGCAGCTTAATCACTGTTATCACCTCATTAAGTTAACAACCCCTTAACACAAATTCCGTTTTTTGACACTGGTGTATATCTGGTTTAGGCACACGGTAAGGATATTTGTTAATGTTTTATAGTATAGTGTTTGGTATCATTTTAAAGGGGACCTTCTTGGCTTTCTGACAAACACAGAGGTCACTAGAGCTCTTTAAACCACCAGTAATACACATTTTCCCACCATGTTCGCCTAATCTATATACTTTCTTTTAGCCCTGTGGTATACAGGGACATCAGGGCAACAAGAGTCAACAACTAAAATACTCACAGGACTCTAAGGACTCAGGAAATGTATAATATACCCATACTATCTCTTTGTGGGAGGTGAGCGTGAGCTGTAGAACCAGGGCCGTGTCTGACCAATTTGGCACCCTAGGCAAGATATTTGCTGGGAGCAACATTAAATGACATTAACTGAAAGTGTTCCTAAAACAAGTGGCTAATGAAATTGCAGTAACATTGACGTTACGCAGTAGTAGCCTAACCGCTAATCATTAGCGGCTAATGAGCTGATGTTAGCTTGCAAGTGTTTCAGTAACTGTAACTTATGTTGTGTTTCTACCATTTTAAATGAAGTGTTTCATCACATCACATCATTACCTCGGTCTCGTTCACATTTCTCTTCCTCTTCTTTTCTTTGCTTTTGTACTGCGCCCCAGAGGGCTGTAGCCTCTTCATGACGATGGCACCCGACTGTCAGTTTGTCACTCAGCAGCATCACATTACAGAAGACGGCAGGTAGCGGGGGGAGGGGGTGTGGTTAGCAGTGGCGTCGCCTGGCCTGGGCATCTGGGGCTTTAGCCCCGAACGTTTTTCCTTAAGCCCCGGATAATTCAATTTCAGAAGAAATAATGATAACTGTACATTAACGAGCCACTAAAGAAGTTGTAGTTTTCCATTTTCAGTGAATGCAACACAGGATGACTCGAGACTGGTTAATCAGAGAGAGGCATCCGTGTTTTATTGGCTGATAGCCTCGCCTCACCAGGCTCTTCCGTATGGAGTTAGATCAGTCTCAATATTCACAAATGCACACAGAAGGATTCACAAATACATGTTAAGATTTATATATAAATGACTCTCTCCACACAAATATTTTCAATGCACACACATATATTTAGCATTTTATATAAATGTAAAAAAAAATCCACAAATAACCAAAAAAGTTTCACAAATGTATTTCTGATGCACACACAAATAATTATTGTTTTAAATATATGCAATAAAAATCCACAAATATATGTATTTAAAAAGTATTTGCAATTTTCATCAAAACATATGTGGATGTTGATACATTCATTTACAAATGCTTTTATTTTGTGAACCTCCGCGCATTTGTGTGTGAATCTTTTTGAGACTCTCCTGACGTCACCCGATCCACAAATGCATTTTTTCTACCAAGGGGATATAGGTAGCCAATCAGATGTCTCCTTCCTCTTCAGCCAATCACATGAGCGTCCCGCCACCACCCCCACGTGGGGTATGTTTTAACGTCGTAGCGTCAGAAGGTGGCAGTAATGCACCACTACATTGTTTGCGACCGCCAAATTAATACGGAAGAGAAGAAGAAGAAGGTCAAGAGCGTATGTCTATGGTCAAGAGGTCTAGTTTGCAGCATGGCGGCCGACGATCGTGCACCTGTAAGGAGTAGCATCCAGCTGCAGCCCCGCACAAGCCCTGACGTGACGGAAGTGATACTGGATATTATTGTCGCGGTCTTTGTGTGGAACTGAGCTCGCAGGACACAGCATCTCAACGCAGCAGGTTTCAGGTAAACTAACTGGAATAAATTGGCAGAAAAATAGCTATGTTGTTTATTCTGTGACCGTTAGAAGAGGATCCTGGTGAGTGGCGAGGGCAGGGCTCGAGACTTGGGATCCCTTCACCTATGGTCCCGCCCGGGCCTGACGACCGCAGCCCTCCAGCCTGACCTCCGCGGCCTGGACGGGTGCTCAAGCGTGGGTGAGAGGAGCGGAGAGGAGCGCGGAGGTCAGGCCGGCGGGCCGACACCGTGTAGTCCGGCCATTACAACGCTAAATTAAGCAGAGTGACGGACCCAAAGCCTTCAATCTGGCTATAAGACAGCTGAAATGCGAAACAAAAAAATGCAGTGGTGAAGTTGGGATTTGTTTCTTGAAGTTAAGTGCTCATTGTCTTTTCTGTCTCTTGCAGGCTGCCAGGAGAAGCAGACTGGCCATCAGATATTGTTTGTGGAAATTTGAAAATAAAGTTTGTCAAATTGACTTTTGTCTCTTCATTGTGTTCACTTACACACGAAATAGGGTAACAGTCAGCTATTTTTGAATGTTAGCACTGATTTCTCACATTGAATGGTGAATTATTTGTAGTTTGAAAGGTCCGACCTAAATGAATACAGGTCGTAGTTAACGAAACATATGAATATTAATATAGAAGGAGCGCCCACTGAGCGCAGCTTCTTTTATTCATGGTTGAACGTGGCGATGTGGTCAAAAACAAACAAAAAATAAAGTTGACTTGTATGATTAAATAAAGGTAAAATAAATGGACAATTCATCAATTCATAGACGCTATGTTATGCAAATTTACTTAAAAAAGTTGTTAGAAAAAAAAAAGCCAGAGGCTTGTGTCACGTCAGGGGCTTCTGCTCCGGGGCTGCAGCTGGATACTGTTGCCTGTAAGTGTATCCACTTGTTGTAAATCATGACTCTTTGTTGAATTATTTGTGATTGGTTTTGCTAAAGTGTGTGGTAGCCCAGTTGGTTAGCAAATTATCTGAAACTTGCTTAGTTGGTATAATTGCACCGTGTAACTGACGCTAACGTACACCGTGCAACGCACACCGGCGCGGTGCGTTGTCCGTCAAGTGCCGCCCCCCAACACACATCGGCAGCGGCACCTTCGACACTATTTCCCAGCCCAGCCTGCTCCGGGACGGACATAAAAGGCTTTTCTCGCAGTGCCGGCCGCGCTGGAAATAGAGCAGTGCTTAAGCTCTCTACGCTCTTCTTCGTTCTTCTTCTTCTCTTCCGTATTAATGTGGCGGTCGCAAACAATGTAGTGGTGCATTACTGCCACCTTCTGACGCTACGACGTTAAAACATACCCCACGTGGGGGTGGTGGCGGGACGCTCATGTGATTGGCTGAAGAGGAAGGAGACATCTGATTGGCTACCTATATCCCCTTGGTAGAAAAAATGCATTTGTGGATCGGGTGACGTCAGGAGAGTCTCAAAAAGATTCACACACAAATGCGCGGAGGTTCACAAAATAAAAGCATTTGTAAAGGAATGTATCAACATCCACATATGTTTTGATGAAAATTGCAAATACTTTTTAAATACATATAATAATTATATATAATTTAGCGTTGTAATGGCCGGACTACACGGTGTCGGCCCGCCGGCCTGACCTCCGCGCTCCTCTCCGCTCCTCTCACCCACGCTTGAGCACCCGTCCAGGCCGCGGAGGTCAGGCTGGAGGGCTGCGGTCGTCAGGCCCGGGCGGGACCATAGGTGAAGGGATCCCAAGTCTCGAGCCCTGCCCTCGCCACTCACCAGGATCCTCTTCTAACGGTCACAGAATAAACAACATAGCTATTTTTCTGCCAATTTATTCCAGTTAGTTTACCTGAAACCTGCTGCGTTGAGATGCTGTGTCCTGCGAGCTCAGTTCCACACAAAGACCGCGACAATAATATCCAGTATCACTTCCGTCACGTCAGGGGCTTGTGCTCCGGGGCTGCAGCTGGATGCTACTCCTTACAGGTGCACGATCGTCGGCCGCCATGCTGCAAACTAGACCTCTTGACCATAGACATACGCTCTTGACCTTCTTCTTCTTCTCTTCCGTATTAATTTGGCGGTCGCAAACAATGTAGTGGTGCATTACTGCCACCTTCTGACGCTACGACGTTAAAACATACCCCACGTGGGGGTGGTGGCGGGACGCTCATGTGATTGGCTGAAGAGGAAGGAGACATCTGATTGGCTACCTATATCCCCTTGGTAGAAAAAATGCATTTGTGGATCGGGTGACGTCAGGAGAGTCTCAAAAAGATTCACACACAAATGCGCGGAGGTTCACAAAATAAAAGCATTTGTAAAGGAATGTATCAACATCCACATATGTTTTGATGAAAATTGCAAATACTTTTTAAATACATATATTTGTGGATTTTTATTGCATATATTTAAAACAATAAATATTTGTGTGTGCATCAGAAATACATTTGTGAAACTTTTTTGGTTATTTGTGGATTTTTTTTACATTTATATAAAATGCTAAATATATGTGTGTGCATTGAAAATATTTGTGTGGAGAGAGTCATTTATATATAAATCTTAACATGTATTTGTGAATCCTTCTGTGTGCATTTGTGAATATTGAGACTGATCTAACTCCATACTTCCGGTATCTAAACCGTTGGCGCGCTGGAGGGAGACGTATTAGCAACAACACGGAAGATCATGGATATAAGATGTTTTTTCAAAAACAAGGAGGCTGACTCGGCTGAGGCTCACGTCTCCGGGGAGCCGTTACCAGAAACAGGTAAATGAATAATTTAAATTCTGTTTATTCCTTCAAAATTATGTGAAATGTGTAGTGTTAGGGGGGCGTGCCGGCGGAGCTGCGGGACAGTCCTCCCCGGTGATAGACGCTCTTAGGCGGGCTGAAAATCCCTGAAGGCTCGGTACGGCTGGCGACTTTTCCCACACATAAATTCAGTGATATTTTTCTCACATAAGTTACCAAAGATACCGCACACAACTACGTAACTGTTGTTATGTCCTTCTAACGTTGCTGTGTGGGTTGAAGTGTTGGCCTTTTTCTTTTTATTGTGAAAGCTGAGCTTTCACAATAAAACTCCCGAGGACTTCCGAAGGGCTGCCGAGCGCTGCCGAGCACCTCTATCTCTTTTTGCCTGCATGTATACAGTTATTCATGTAGATATTTGTCAGTGTTGTTATTGATTAGGCTACTCATATATTGTTGCAACATTTAAACTCTTTACTACCATCTCTTGTATTTCATAATTAAAACAATATAATTGAGCCCAGTGAGTGCCACTTTAGCAAGGAAGGAAAAAGACAACTAAATGCTAATCCTGTTGCAAGGGCCAGTTCCCTTATATGATTGCTTTTTGATAACGTCTGCTATGATAAAATGAATCTGATGTTATATTCTGTTTACAGATGACAGTACAGAGAAGGAAGATAACAGGAAGGAGGGAAAGAAGCAAGTGAAAGGAGACAAGGAAGTGAAAGAGGGAAAGAAGGAAACAAGCAAGTGAAAGAGGGAAAGAAGGAAACAAGCAAGTCAATGGAGAGCAGCAAGTGATGGAGGGAAAGAGAGAAGAGAGAATCAGATGGAGAGTTAAAACCTACAGCATGGTGAGTTAGCCTCATCAGAAAATGGTGTGTGCCTGAAATCAGTTTGTTTATCTGTTCTTTTTTGTTTTGTTTTGTTTTTTCAGAAGATGTGTGACAGAGAGAAACATGGAGGGAAACAGCAGCAGTCTGGAAAAGTGAAAGGTACGGTAACACTCAATGACATTTATCTGAAAATTGTCCAAGTGAAAAAAAGAAATGTTTTTAAAATATTTCATTTAATATGTTCTGTTGTCATTCAGTATACATTTCTTTGTTTTTCTGGCAGCAGATTCAAAGGATGGAAGGAATGAGCAGATGGAAAAAAAAGAGCAGCAGAGACAGCGGTGCAACACAGCACAGTAGGGGTGGAAGGAAAAATAAAATACCAAAAATTAAACTGACTCATGTAATGTGCATTTTTTGGGGAAAATATGGCTCCTGATATAGTCTGTAGGCATCATCACTCAACTTTTTCACATGGTCTGGTGTTAAAAAAAAAAAAGCAAACTAAAAATCGCAAATCATGTAACCTCTAACATTTTTTAAAAATTGAGGGGGAATATGACGTGGCTTCAGTCAAAAATATTTACAAAATATTTATTTTTTTGGCTTTAATTCCTGTGTTATCTATAAATGCATCATCCTGTTTCTATCAATATAATATAATTTTATTTTGACACATTTTGAAGTACATGTTGGCAGTATTTGGCTGTAGACAAGACGCAATAAGGCTCAAGATAGCATAGAGCTTTTTTCCCAGGTAGGATCCCCTAGACTTCCCTATAAGGTTCTGGGCTCAGTCCCCAATGTTCTCAGTCCCAAGAAACGCCCCTGGCGGTTAGGGACCGTGGCGAAATTGGTGCTGCATGCCAGAGAGGCAGAAGGATGCCAGGCAGGCAGAAATTTGAAATAGAAATATTTTTTCATTATAATTTAAAGACGTATGGCTATATGTACTGTTGTTGTTTTGTAGCCCCAGGGGCCCTTATTTGCATACATTCAAAATGGCCGCCACCAAAAATTGAGATTTTTGCTTACATTTGATGATGTAAATGTGCTAAAATGGTGATCTTCGTGTGAGCAATAGTGGTTTTGAAAGCATTAGGCAGAAATATTTAAAAAGTTTAATATTTTTAACTTTTTAACTTTAACTTACTGCATCCCCCCCCTCCCCCCCACTCGCCTCATTACCTATATGTGTAGCCGGGCACCGCAGCACCTCTACGGACTATTACATCCAGACGGTCCCAGTGTTTACTCCGCAGGCTCCACTTCACTCAGCTTCACTCAGCTGCCCGATAAACCTGCTGCTTCTTCCCACTTTAACCTGAATAACAAACCAGGGCTAAGTGCTCCAGTTGGATCCAAACGGAGAGCCAGGGCTAGCTCAGAGACTAGTGGAGGCTAACTGGCTGTGTTTCCCTCCGGTCATGCTGCGGCTAACGCTCCGCTCCCAGCTAACTCCTGTTTGTTATTCAGGTTAAAGTGGGAAGAAGCAGCAGGTCTGTTGGGCAGCTGAGTGAAGTGGAGCCTGCGGAGGAAGAACCAGTTAGCTCCGGTTTCACTACAGGCAGATTCACTCGCTACAGGGGCGAGGGAATAAAATCTAAACAGCCATCTCTGCTGTGTTTACCTATTCCCCTGCCTACTTCAATGATGATGGTACCTGTAATAAATGTAATATATTTGCTGAGATGGAGGCGAGGAGAGACAAAAACTGAGTAAATAAACACCCTGAATATGTTTAGAACTACAAATGAACCTTCTTTCAGTGATTTATATTAGACAAAGGAAATTTTACATTTACATCCCGCCCTGACTGTAAACCAAGTTGGGATCAGCCAGCGGCGGTTCTGTGCATGCGCGATTCACTTGCAGTCTGGACATGGAGGGGTTAACATCTCCTGCTCTAACTGCTGCTGGGAGGGAGGACTGGGCCGTCTGTGAGTGCTTGGGGGTGAAGGAAGGGCCCACGGCAGCATCCGCTGCTCATTGAGAAGAATAAGAATGATACGTGCTCTCATAAAAGAGTCTCCAGAAGTCTACAATAACATCAGAAAAGGTCGCTAGATTTGTCGCTAGTCGCTTTTTTGAAAAAGAGTCGCTAAAGGGCTCCGAAAAGTCACTAAATATAGAGACAAAGTCGCTAAGTTGGCAACACTGGCTGTAATTTAACGTTGGTACAATAGCTGGTGACAGCCCACTAGTGCTAACTGCTAACGCTCCTACTCTTCTATGTGAGCCCGCCAGACCCGTGAGCCGGCTCACGGGCTCACGGAGAAGAGTAGGAATATTAGTGTTAGCTCCCGGGAGCATCAGCAGTTAGCACTAGTCGGCTGTCATGCTAACATCCCTACTCTTCTGCGTGGCTCACGGAAAAGAGTTAGCGTTATCTCCCGGAGTTAGCACTAGTCGGCTGCCACCGGCTACTGGAGTAACTTACAGCTATGGAGCGCTTCTACCAGCTCTTCTAGTCACTGAGCCTCGCCTCCATCCCAGCAATTATATTACACCTATTACAGGTACCATCCATACGTACCATCATGCCATCTGCCATTGCTCACTGGCTGTAGCCTTTTATAGGGAGGGAGGGCCAAGAGCTCCGAGAGGAGGGAGGAGGCGGCGATTCACATGACCGTACATGAACGTGCAGTTGGACTGGCTTGTAAATAAGGGGCTGGAGATCAACACAGAGAGAGGGTGTGTGACGTCATGCTATACTCCAGATGAAATTACATCCCTAGTTCTTCACTGTTGGGATTGACAGGACCACAGATCCTCTGCATGCTCTTCGTCTTCAAACAAAGAGAGCTAAGTGGCACCCATCTCCACAGGAGGTCTCACCTCACACCTCAGTGAGACTCAAGTCCCAAAACTTGATTGGACAAGACCTTTTACAGTGACATGTGACTCTGTGATGTTACAGGCTGTAGATCTGCTCCCTTCCAACAGATTTCTCTCTCTCTCTTGCTCCAGCTGTTGAACAGCTAAGACCTCTTTCCGGTTGGGCCTTGAACAGTCTAGAGGCCTAGACCCTGGCTCCATAGCCCAAACCACTAAAGGGAGGGCAATTGATCACAGACTCTCTTGCAAACACAAGGTCTGCAACCAGCTTTCCAGCAACAAGGAACAAAGTGAGTTAGCACCCAGCGTCTAACTCTGCAAGGACCCCGACCAACCAGCTTCCTCAGATCAGAACCTTTGGAACAAAGGACCCAACAAAGACTGTACCTGGAACCATCTTCCCAGCCTTCTTCTGCCGGCTAACAGAGCAGTACACCACCAAGTGACTCTTTCCCCATCCACTCAAGGATCGGTAATGTAACAACTGGGCATAGCTTATCACAGCTTTACAGGCTAAGCAAGATTTTTTCACTTGTATGAGATTTAATGCTGTTTACTGAGTATTGTTGATAGATGGCAATCAGATCATTGATTAGTTGGCTTCGCCAAAGCTAAGTGTTTAGTTTGCTAATACTGTTCACAAACAGATTCTTGCATGCAACTAAACAATCCAGACCGTTTGCAACACATATCACATTGACATAGACTCATTAACAAATAGGCTTTCAACAGAGCTACATCCAAACAGGCATTTCAAAGTTACCGCTTATTTTCCTTTGTCTTTGTCCTGACCACACGGTCAGACGAACACCTCCCCCGAAACTGAAGCAGCCCTGATTCGGCCATTTTGGTAGTTCTCTGTTGTCAGCCATTTTGTTTTGTAGGCCAAACGGCTACTTGATCGCCACACCCGCCTTTGTCTTTCTTTTCTTTCTCTCTCTCTCACACACACACACGCACATATACACACCAAGCTTGTATATAGTTAGTTAGAATTTGTGTGTTTTGGTTTGCTTTGCTAATTTGTGAATAAATATAATTCTTTGGAATCATTCTTGCTGTCTGTTTAATGTTGCACAAGAGTGAATGAATAGTCAACCTCTGCTGCGTCAAGAACTCCGAAATCCTTCAGGCGTTACTGTTAATTTTGATTGTTGTCATTAATTTAATTATTAATCAATCTCCAAATTAATAGTTTAGCCTATTTTATGAGACTGATATTTTTAACTGGCTATCATTTATCCCTTTATAGGAATGGTGCCCCACGAGGTGATTTAATGTTAATTAAGTCACATTATTTAACATAATTATTAATAATGTAAATTTCTACTATTGCTTATAAAGGTTACAAAATACAGATTTTCAATTTAAGCCTCACAATCACCTCCCACCAGGGGCGGATCTAGAAAAATATTCATGGGGTGGCAAGAGGGGGGCAGGAATTTTTGAGGGGAGAAATACTATGTTCACACTACATAAGGGCACAGGCTGCCATTTACAAACTCATACAGACAAACTTAATCTCATGCCATCAGTGTCTTGCATTTGAGGTTTCATGTGAAACAGTTCATATTAGGAATAAGTGTTGAAGGAGGTTCAACAAACTCTGAGTCTAACCCTGAACTCTGAGTTGATTTACCCTGAGATGGGAAACTCTGAGTTAGCGGTTCCAGAACAGCTGATTTGAGTTAGTTCAGTCAACTCTGAGTATGTTCACTCACAAATAAAAGACAGCACCTCCATTTTAATCCAGTGGATGTTTTTTTGTTGTTTTTTTTTATTTGTTTATTTGTTTAGGGACAGTGTACATTGATGAACATTGCTGTAAATGTACCAGTTTATAGCTGATTAGCTAATTTTCAACTGTAGTCCCTAGGCAGAATGTTAATTGCCTAATATATAAAAACATGGAAATACACATTACATAAAAATTACAAATTACAAAATACAAATTACATTACCAAATAAGCATTACAAAACAGTCCAACGGAAGAGGATCTAGTGATCTCAGTCTAGTTAATTAATTAATGGACACACCTCTGGTCATCCTTTAACCAGTCTTTAAGCTTTCCTTTAAAAGAGGAATAAGTTGGACATTCCCTTATGGTGGAGGGAAGACTGTTCCAAATGCCCCCCCCCCCCCAGGACAGACAACACACTTCTACCACATGTGGTGCATCTGGGAGGGATCTCGACGTCTCCTCTGTCGCAGGCCCTGGTGTTCATGCCACTGACAGTCCTTTTTTTAATAAATTCTTTCAGGGGTGGAGGAGCAAGACCATGAAGACTTTTGTAAATAGCACAAGCAAATTTAAAAGTCTTGAAACTATGAAAACTTAAAAAATTGGACTTTTTGGGGATAGTACAAATGTGATGCAAGTAGGGTTTTTTATCCAGTGTCTTTAAAGCTTTTTTATAAAGGGATCCTATTGGTTTGAGTGCTGTCGAACATGCCAGTGCCCAGCTAGTGAAACAGTAATCGATGTGTGAGATGATCATGCAGTGTAAAAACATCAGAGCTGCAGTATTAGTTAATGAGTTCCTTATTTGTCTGAAGTTTGCCAGATTGTATTTAACAGAATTAGACACCTTTTTGATGTGTTTCCTGAATGAGAGTGTCGAGTCCAGGATGACTCCAAGATATCTGAATTCATTCACCAACGCGAGCTCCTCTCCTCTCAGAAACACACCAGATTGAACAATTTTTGGTGGCTGTTTTGCAAAAAACATACAGACACTTTTTTGACATTCAGGGAAAGACAAGATTTAGTAAGCCAGTCCTGAACATTACTCATTGATACTGTGAGAGTTTGAGCAACCTCTGTCGTGTTTTTAGCAGCGTAAAGCTGGGCATGGACACCCTCACAAACATCAAAGACATCATTAATGTACAAGGAAAACAGAAGAGGACCGAGTACCGATCCTTGAGGGACCCCCACTGGACAATCCAGGCAGGGGGACCTGACACCATCGACCACCACACACTGCTTTCTATCTGCAAGATAGGATCCGAACCAATCAAGGGCCTGTGCAGAGAAATTAAATTTAGATAACTTAGTAAGCAGTATCTGGTGGTCAACAGTGTCAAAAGCCCTTTTGAGATCCAGAAAAACGGCCCCCACACAGCTGTTCTTATCTAGTAGCCGATTCTGTGGAATGATGAGCCCGGAATCCAAACTGCATTGGGTGTAGTGTTGTAGAACCCTTATTGAGATATTCTATTAACTGTGTAGCTACCCATTTTTCTATTATTTTAGAGATGACCGGAAGAATACTGATTGGTCTGTAGTTGTTTAATTCAGATTTACTCCCTGATTTAAAGATTGGAGTCACCACGCTCACCTTCCAGTTGGTCGGGACAACAGAGTGCTTAATAGACATATTGATCAGCTGTGTGATGGGACAAACCAGTGACTCTTTGTGATGTATTACAAAATTTATGTCAAGTCCATGAACATCCTTGGCATTGGATTTGTTAAGAGTGCAAATGATTTTCAATACCTCTTTTTCAGAGATTTCGCTTATATTAAAGACGTGCTGTTTGCGATTGACAGGATGGAAAGCACAATCAGGAGTAGTGAACAGACTCGATATTTCTTGAATAGAGTTTATAAAAAAACAATTAAATTCTGTAGCCAAAACAACAGGATCGTTCACTAATTGATTTTTTATATTTATCTCCATTCCTTTACTGTTCGGTTTGGTCTGTCGACCAGATAGTTTATTGATCTCCTTCCATACTTTTTTTGAATTTCCTTTAGCAGACTCGATTGTGTTTAGAAAAAAGTTTGCTTTTGCTTTTCGTAAGGCTGATGTTACTTTATTTCGTGCTGAAGTGAAATTTTGACGGTCAATAGTCAGACCAGTTTTCAATGATTTTTTAAGCATCTGATCTCTAACTTTTAACAGTGTACAACATTCTTTAGTGAACCAGGGGAGGGAGATGGATGTCCTGGTCCTAGCGCTCCCTTTCCTAGAGAAGGACAACATAATCTCCTTGATTTTATTGGAGACAGAGTCAGCACTTTGGTTTATGTCATAACAAGAAATTAGATTATCCCATTCTAGCTCCTTAAGGGCTTTGTCAATATTTTGTTGTTGGTTCTTCGGAATGAAGTTATAGTTTGGGGATTTCTTAGACAGAAATGTATGGGAATTTAGGAGACGATTTTTATTTAATTTACGGGAAAAGAATATGACATTGTGGTCTGAGAGTCCTGTGATAAGGTTGTAAGTCTTAATGATTCTTTCCGGCTTGTTTGTAAACAGCAGGTCAATTTTAGTTTTAGAGCGGTTTGTTACTCTGGTTAGTTGATCGATTAATTGTATTAAGTTAAAGGAATCAGTGATTGTCTTAAAGTTTTTCCTGTCTTTCTTGTTGTCCCAGTTTACATTAAAATCTCCAATCAAGATGATCTCCTTTTTGTGATTTAATGATTTAAGCAGGGCCTTGAACTGATCATAAAAATCTGCATTAGCTGTGGGTTTACGATACATGCAGATAACAATAAAAGACATTTTAGCAGAGAGGGTGATATTTACCACAACACACTCTAAATTAATTTCTTCAGGTAGCTCTATCTGACTGCAGTTAATAGCACTCTTGACATACAGCCAGGTTTCAGTGAGACCCAAAAAGTCAGTGTTTGAGTTATTCAGCAGATGTTCCAGTTGTTCTCGTTTTGGGACCATACTGCGGACATTTAAGTGACCGCCGAGTAAGCCCTTGTTTTTATATTTCAGGTCCCATACTGTTCTAGCATGATTTAATGTTTGAAAGAGTTTTGAGGATTGGTACCGTTTCATCACTGGGTTTCTATGTATGGCTTGCCTCGCACTAGTGTTAACCGCGCTGGTGTCCATAGGAGGCGAGGTTCGGGCGCCCCGACTGGAGCGATGCCAACGATCACCATCTGCTAGGCTGTGAGCCGGGATCAGGTGCCGGGGATGTTGATGAGGTGTTGGCCTCTGGGCTAGCTCCGCTGGTGTTAGCCCCTCAGCTAGTGATGATGGTGGAGCAGGGCGCTCTGCTGCTAGGCTTGTGGCCGTAGGCGCGACCCCGCAGAGGGCCGCTTGCGGTGGCACTAGCCTCCCGACTGGCGCTGGTGGTGTTATCCCTCCGGCTGTTGCTGGTGGTGGAGTGAGCCGCTCTGCTGCTAGGCCTGTGGCCGTGGGCGTGGCCCCGCAGAGGGCCGCTTGCGGTGTCGTTAGCCTCCCGTCTAGCGCTGGTGATGTTAACCCTTCGGCTGTCGCTGGTGGTCAAGTGAGCCGCTCTGCTACTAGGCCTGTGGCCGTGGGCACGACCCCGCAGAGGGCCACTCGCGGTGTTGTTAGCCTCCCGTCTAGCGCTGGTGATGTTAGCCCTTCGGCTGTCGCTGGTGGTGGAGTGAGCCGCTCCGCTGCTAGGCTTGTGGCCGTGGGCGCGACCCCGCAGAGGGTCGCTCGTGGTGGTGCTGGCCTCCCGGCTAGCACTGGTGGTGTTAGCCCCACGGCTAGTGCTGGTGGTGTTAGCCCCACGGCTAGCGCTGGTGGTGTTAGCCCCACGACTAGCGCTGGTGATGTTGGCCCCTCGGCTGACCCTGGTGGTGTATGCCTCTCAGCTGGTCGCACTGTTTGCTTCCCAATTGGCGCTGGCGGTGGTGTGACCCTGGCTAAAGCCTCTCGGGCGACAGGGAGACACAGCTGCCTGAACACCGGGGGAGGGAGATTGAGCAGCTTCAGTAGCACGCAAGCCGCTGCCGGGGAGGTAGTTAGCTGCCCGGTTGCTGTGGCGATGGGCGGGAGCAGGTGTGGTGGGACGGCTATCCCTGTGTTTTGTCGTTCTGGCCCAGGACATGGATGGATGTCACCAGATAGGAGCAGGCACAGGGAGATGATGGTGAGGAGGTCTTCCTTCCCTTTCTGTGTCAGCGGGTGTAATGAGTACCGCTCAAGCACCCTGTGAATCACGCATTTACCGTACCCGAGATGTTTTGCTTCTGGGATAACTGCCGGGATGTAGAAGTTTGGGTAGTTTTCCATGCGTTCTCCGACGGGGGCTTTTGGGATTTGGAGTGTTCTTAGACGTGACAGTGCGGTCATGATGGTTAGGATCATGCAGAGACCATGGACTGTACCTGCCACTGCGCTCCTCGTACGCTTCACCGTCGCCATCTTGAGAGTCCTATCCTCGCCGCTTGGTATATCTGCACTATGTCTACTGTTTTTACAATGATTAAATCACATGCATTCATATCTCTACATGACATGTAGAGATATGAATGCATGTGTAGCAGACGGTGCATGTTTATCTTTAAATGAAGAGCCTGAGTCAGAGCGAGGAAAGTTAACCATAAAGTTAATAAAAAAAGTTTGATTCAGTGTTGTCGGTTTATTCATCATTTATCAGACTTACATTTCCTTAATGAAGATAAAGTGGTGGAATCTGACTGTGCATCAGGCTGTAGATACATTACATTATATTAATAATATATAATAATATATTTGTTCAGATTTAATCTGATGGGGAAAATACAAGAGGCAGCAACTGAAAAATAGGAAGATTTAAAACATATAGGCTAGGCTATAGATCAAAGACATAAAGACATGACTATAAACTCACAGTCTGACCCAGACACTGAAATGCTGCACCATTGCTGACTCAGAAATATTAACATATAATCCCCAATATTAGGCTATAGGAATTATGTTCCATCAGTCCGACCAATGACATCAGTGATGGAGATCATTAAGTCATTGATACTACGTGTCTAAAGCTTCATACCGATTTTTAAAATGTAAATAATTAGACCTACACATTATGTGCAATCGGAGCTGCTCGAACAGACTGACAGTCTGATCCTTGTGCACAGTGTTATAAAAAATAATAAATATAAAAAGGACAGAGGTTTGATTCTGAGCTGAGGGTGAATTCTCACTGTGTAATATTTGAATGTAAAGACAAAAACTGATGTCCAAAGAAGTGATTGATGTGCATAAATTCAGTAACTTAAGACAGTCCTGAGTAACAGGATCCAGCAGGATTTAGACTGTGACAGACTGTAAATCTCTGCTAATGGATGCGCTTCGATACAAGCTTTGACACGGACTGAATGAATGAGGAAATGAAACAGCGTGTAAGAGGGAGGAGACAGGAGAAAAACCTAACCTGTTCACAGACTCAGTTGCCATGGTGATTGACTCAGAGTTTGATTTACCTCTCTTTCTGGAACTGAAACCCCAGAGTTTCCCCTCATTTCAGGGTTAACTTACTCAGAGTTTTCACTAAACCTGCTTTCTGGACTAGCCCCTCTGGCTCTACTCAGTTTTCCAAACAAAGTAGTCTCTTGCTGCTCTGGCGTTATCTCGTGCTGCATTCAGCACAGTCGGACATTGGAGATTTGCGCTCGTAAAAAGGCAAATTGGCCATAAATTTTCTTTGAATTCATTGCTGCCAACTGGGGTGGCAGCAGGGGTGGCATGGCTTTCTTTTAGGGTGGCAGTTGCCACCCTATGCCACCCCGGTAGATCCGCCCATGCCTCCCACAAAAAGATAGTATAGGTATATTATATGTTTCCTGAGTCCTTAGAGTCCTGTGAGTATTGCAGTTGTTGACTCTTGTGACACTGATGTTTCTGGATGCCACAGGGCTAAAAGAAAGTATATAGTTTTGGTGAAAATGATGGAAAAATGTGTATTATTGGTGATTTAAAGAGCTCTAGTGACCTCTGTGTTTGTCAGAAAGTTCCCAAATTTGGCTTAAATGAAAGCCAAGAAGGTCCCCTTTAAAATGATACCAAACACTATACTATAAAACATTAACAAATGTCCTTACCATAAGCCTAAACCAGATATACACCAGTGTCAAAAAACAGAATTTATCTGAAGAGGTTGTTAACTTCATGAGCTGATAACAGTGACTAAGCTGCCACTTTGGGATTGCTATCATACCAAAATATCATCTACGGACATGTATCTTTTCAAAAATTATGATTAAGTTTTGCCACCCTGAGATGGACCAAATAGTGAAATTTTGGCCTCTGGCCCATGGACTATTTTGTCCCTCCACCACTGTGAATGAACAGCCAAAGTATCAGTAACGAGCACAAAATTTTTACCTAAAGTTGAACATCTATTGACGCCTAGAAAAAAACACCCAACCAGCAGTGCTCAATTCACTCCCAGAGCCACGTTACACTGCTGCTGTTTGTGGCATTCCCATTGCAAAGCATTAAAAAGTACCCCAGCCTTTGCAGATGATGTGGTTCTATAGCGTTCATCGGATCATAATCTTGAGGAAGGACTGGGGTGGTTTGGAGTCCAATATTTCCACCACTAACATATTCATCACATCTTGTCAGCAAAAATGAAACTTAGATTTCATCTTAGTTTTTATTATCAAGATCTATTTTTAGCTCATTATTGTCTCGATTTCCTTATGGAAAAGGTTGGTTATAAAACATTTTAGTCATAGCTTTCAACAAAATGAACACTGAGGGAAACAAGGTAAAAAGATATGAGATGTAATGTAAAGCTTATCTGTAATCTTCTTTAATCTAATCTTTAACTTCATTGTCCCTGGGGAATGTGCCAGGCAGCCAGGAACAACATAGAACACAGAGATTTGTGTACATAAAACATACCTATAGTAGGCCTGTGTTTAGCCATTGCCATTTAATCCAACCAGTTACCCTGGACTGTAATCATTAGGTGAGTCATGAGTATTTATGTTTGGTGGCCTAAGAGATAAAAGACTTATTCACCCGGCAAGACCTGGCCTTAAATCTTGGCCCAGATAGTAGAAGCTCAAACTCTCCATAGAGAGGATGAGAGGACACTGCAAAATATCTAATGCCATTAAAAGTACTCTCTCTCTTTGGAAAAATATGAGACAGATCAGGCAGTTAACACCAAGCCTTAGCATAGCGCTATGGAAGAGTGCATGAGCTTACTACAACAGGTCATATACCACAGGTGCAGACTTGAGTAACATGATTTAGACCACAGTCAGACTCAAGCAATGCATTTGATGACTTTAGACTTGATTTGACAAAATAAAAAAAGGACTTCACTTGGACTTGAGCCTTTCAACTTGAAAATACTTGATACCTCCTTCCAAACCCAAAGATTAAAAAGTATGTTATTTAAAAAGTGTGGAAGTTAATTCCCGTCATTCCCTGAATCAAATAAAATTACCATCATTTATTCCCATCAAATCAACACTTCATTCCCCAGATCCACTTTGACAGCGATACATCAGCTTCCAACAAACTTGTTTTACCAAATTAATACAAATTTGGAAAAAAAAGCATTTGTAATTTTGTAACTTTAATGAATTTCTTTGTTAATTAAACTGCATTACATCTGGTTAAGAGCCCATCACGACTTGTTTCAGACTCAACACTCAAAGTCTTAGGACTTGATTTGATTGTAATATTTTGAGACTTGTGACTTGCAAAATAATGACTCTGTCCCACCTCTGCCATATACTTACATACTTAATCATCTCAATATACATAACTTAATATGGCTATGGTTAACTAAGTCCAGTGATGAAGCGGTGATATGTGAGTTGGGAGTGAGAATGTGTTGACTAAGGCCTCGATCACACAAAGTGTTTTGCTGGTTGCAAAGCACGAGGTGCACTACACTACACTACACTACCTTTTTAAAAAAAAATAAAAAAAAAATTCTTGCTGCGTCTTTTAGTTGTACCATTATTTTAAATTCCACAATTACTATCTAGTTCCTAAAATGGACAGGCAGAGGGTTCTTGTACCTGCTGCTCTGGTTAAGGGTGATAGGCTGTCAGCAAACACTAACCCATCTGACAATGGGGGAAAAAAGCATGGATGCGCTTTGAGCTGAAGTTTTTTCTCAACACAAGGAATTCACAGCGCAGAAACATGAGTTGTGTAAGAGGATGTACACATGCTTTTTTCCCCCTTTTTTACCTTATGGAAAACATGAAGTATGGCAACTCAGAAAGGCCACCACCACTGCTAATAAAATGTGTGAGAGAATTTGTGGAATTGTTGGTAAGCAGTGGTGGAATGTAACGAATACATTAACTCAAGTACTAAGCAGGTGAGGTACTTGTACATGGTAACATTTTATATTAAGGTGCTGTAATAAGCATTCATTAATGCTTAATAAGCAGAAATTAACAGTTAATGAGCACTTAGACGGTATAAGATGCTTATTAACATTAATAAGACTATACAAGTGTTTATTACAGCATAACTTGACAGTTATTATTACTTATAGGAGCATTATAAGCACTTAATATAAACTTTGGTAACAGTTTATAAATCTATACTAAATATTAATAAGATGTCTATTAACATTAATTATCATTTATAAGGGTTAATTATAGAATAATAACCACATTTATTACTGGTTTATAAGACACTATAAGACCCTATCAGATGAAATTAATAAGGTGTTTATTAACATTAATAAGATCTAGTTAGTGTTAATAATAGTGTACAACACATTTGTTATTGGCTTATAAGATGTTATTGGGTACTAGAACATCCTTAAGCATTTATAAACAATTTATCAATATTAACAAGATGTTTATTAACATTAATGAGACTATAAGAAGTTAATATAAGTGCCATATTACGGTTAATAAAAGCCTAATTATGCACTTATTAATAGTAAGTAATGATCCTTTGCAGCTACCAGATCTAAAGTGGGAACAGTGTTGTATAAAAGTTAATAAATTATTAATATGAACTTATTAACAGCTCATAATGCATATTTGCAGCTACTGGATCTATAGTGGGAATAGTGTCGTATAAAGGTTAATAAATTATTAATATGTACTTATTAACAGCTCATAATGCATCTTTGCAGTGACTGGATCTAAAGTGGGAACAGTGTCTTGTTGACATTCATAAACCCTTCATTATGCACTCACTGAAGTTAATAATTCTATTAATTATGCACCTATTGCAACATTCAGATATGAATCATTATTTCAACGGTAAAGAATTCTGATGCGTTCTTTTCACTCTAGTATGTTATTATTTTCTTTAGCAAAGGATCATGGGAATCTCATTTCCTCAAAATGGCATGACAAACATGACTTATTTGAACTTTGAAATTTGAATAGACTGATTCAGAGTTAGCTTCTTTATTCACTCATGATGAGAATTCAGCCTACCAATGGTGGTGAAAACACAACATAAGGACATATTTCCTTTTCATATTGATTTTTAATGCAACCACTATTGTCAAAAACAGGAAATAAGGATTGGAAACCCTAATAGTTGAGTTCTGAAAAATGACAGTGTAGTGGGGTTCTATTTGCAACTCTCAGAAAATGTCCAAAAACACAGGCAGAGTCGGAAAATCAAGTTTTGGCTTTTTATTTTGCCGGCCTCCTTTACAAAAAAAATACAATAAGGAAAAAAAAATGCAAAAAGTTTGAATACGAAAAAAAAAAACTGTTTAAAAAAAAAGAGTTCTTCAACAAACCTCAATAATTAATTACCTGAGCTGAACCGCTCCTTATAAATCTAAAGCCATACCCATCAGGCATAATAATACATGGGAAAAAAATACAATAAATTCAACCCTCCTTCAAATAAGGCGTTAATCACTCTGCATACATAAACATCATAAACAGAAATTATATACACATTAAGACATATTCACTTTAAACCCCAAAAACCGATGTATCTGCAGAAAATTAATAAATTAGAAAAATCACAGTAACGTCAATCATGTGACAGGTCATGTGATCATGGAAACGTGCGATGCTTCAAACATTTATACCGGAAGAGCATGCTTGAACTAGCAGCCAGTCATGTTTCTAAATTTCCTACAGGTAAGCTGAGTATAATGAACACCCAGATAACAGTAGTATGTATTAGCAGAACCTTACTGTGTTACTGTGACACTCAGAGACATTGAAAGAGTGTGTGTGTGTGTGTGTGCGCTGCCCGTGGTCAGTGATGGGGCCGCTCCATCACAGACAGATCTGAGTTCATTTGGCTTTTTCAAAAGTTTTGTTACTTAGATTCACTGTTCAGGAATACAGTGTTCCACAAAACTCCCTGTTTTCTGAAAGTGAGTGACAAAAGTCTCAAAATCGGCTAGGCCAAAGGTGGCCAGGTCAGTGATGTCCTCAGGCCAGTTGCTTAGGTCATACATGGTGGCAGCCACCTTCAAGACACCCTCACCAACGTTTCCAAACTGCGTGGTGAGGTTGTCACAGAGGCCATTGATTAGTTTATCTTTCACTTTGTGGAAGTCATCATCATCCACTTGTTTCCTATCGAGTTTTACACCAGAGAAGGTGTTTCCAGGAAAAGGTCTCACTTCATCCAGGAACTGCTTCAGATGCTGACCTGGGACTGTCTGAAACACAGAAGAAAAAAACTTTCACTGTCGCGATTGCTAAACATACACTGTAGCATATTAATTCCTCTCTAGGGAGTTTATTTTCTTTACCTGCATGGCTACAAGAGCCAGGGTCGTCTTCTGCAGTCCATCTGACACCATCTGCAATGTCAGCCCATCCCTCTGAAAGAGAAGGCTCACAATTAAACCCATAAACATATTTAATCTAACTTCCCTAGTACTGAATTACTCTCACAATGGTTTCACAAGAGTGACAATAAAACACTCACACACTGAGTGTGATACAAACTTCAATTACCAAAATGCATGAAATGCTCCTTTAATCTTACTGATGGAGAGGAATGAAGTCAGGCTATGGCGTAAGCAAATCAGCAAGAGTAAGCATGAACATGAAGCAGCCTTTATCCATTAGCCTGCTCAACATAACACACAGCTCACTGATGCTCCTAACACATTCACTCTGCTCATCCTGCTTCACACAATTTACTGTCACTCTTGTATCTCAGCCGTATGCATCTTCACACACATTTCACTCACTTTAACTCACACAGAACGTCATTAGCGACACACTTAGCGGCACCCTCCACGGCCCACAACACACACACACACACACACACACTCTCTCTCTCTCTTTCAATGTCTCTGAGTGTCATAGTAACACACTAAGGTTCTGCTAATACATACTACTGTTATCTGGGTGTTCATTATACTCAGCTTACCTGTAGGAAATTTAGAAACATGACTGGCTGCTAGTTCAAGCATGACCTTCATCTCTGTAGCTAAAGTTGCTAGCCTAATTATTACTTACTGAATGAACTGAGTACACCTCTTCTGATTAACTGTACCGTCACTATCATAAACCTCAAAATTTAGAACACACAGTCACATTTTATAACTTTGTAAGGCAATCATGTACATGATTAGCTGAGTTGCTAGTGTTAGCTATTGCAAAAAAACTAGAACCAGCTAAAACTCAACAAGCTAATATTAGCCTTTAGCCTACTTAAACAAACTAACTTACCACAGGGGCAGAAACAGATGAAACATCGTCTTCAGAGTCCCAAAGCCAAGTGTCGGATCCTACTCCAACTGAAGCGGCACTGGAGGAGCTTGCATCAGTTTTTTTCACCCAGCATGACCGTCATGCAGTGAGTTGAGTGAATATCCCAGGATGCATTTATCACAGGCGATAGCCTTTACTAGGATTAACTTTCTGTTTAAACGATTAAAAGTAATGTCAAAATTATGTCTTGATGTGATGACTTTGCAAATAACACAAATTTCAAAACAGAATTGACATGCTTCGTTCTGAGGAGGTGACACTTCAAATAGACGATTAGATGCGTTATGGGCTGTATCGATAGAGAAATTACTGCAGGCAACAGCGGAGAGAGGGAGAGGGTGAACCCAAGAAGGGGTTCCGTGTGTGTGTGCATGCACACATGTGTGGAGCCAGATCAGGTGCAGCAAAAGCCACTGTATTTTTGCTATTCATAAGCTTTCGTTGAAATTATTCACACGACAAAAGCTACGTTCAGATACCCATACGTAATGACGTTGTAAATAACACCCATTTTGATATTTGACTTCTTTTTTTTGCTGTCCCAGACACATCATCTTTGTGTCCCAGTAGCAATTTTTATAGTCCCCGTGACGTTGGGATACCGTTAGCGTAGTGAAGAGCAGGAGGGAGGAGGAACTTTGATGAGCAGGAAGAAGGAACTGTGTGAGCAGGAAGTAGGAGGAGCAAGGTTTGGCAGAGCCTATATATAGAGGATTGGCATCGCTGTATGTGTTGCTGTTTCTTTTATCTTTTGATACTCCCCTAGTCCCTGTCCCCTTCTCCTCAAAAGACTCTTGCCTTTTGCCAGGCCGCCATTGTAAATAAGAATGTGTTCTTAATGACTTGCCTGGTTAAATAAAGGTTAAATAAAAATAAATAAAAATGAAATCAGAATCACCCTCCTCATGAGCACGACCGCTCTTGTCAAGTTGGTCGGTCTCTAGTGGGAGAGCTTTGCGACTGTTTGAGGCAACACGAGTGCCTGCAGGTGGAGACTGGAGACCATGCTGGGGATCAGCATGGCCTCCAGTCTCCACCTGCTCTAAGTCGTGTATCCCTTCCTCCACCACCTATATCTATGCTGCCTACACCAGAACCTCAGCGTTCCGAATCCCATCCGGTCACCCAGACTTCTGAGGATCAGGTTGAGGCCCATACCCGAGGCCCCACCAGGTTGAGTTTAAACCCTTCCCTTCACCACCCTACTGCTTCCAGTGTGGCACACCCGCATAACTGTATCAAATCTACAGTGCTTCCCACTTCAGCATCGGCAGCCCAAGCTAATCTGTCATTAGGATTAATAGAGGCTATCCACCCTTGTGCCTCTTTGGCAAATTTTTCGATGCATGTGCCTCCCCCCAGAGAGATTGTTTCCTCACCACAACCAAATATGCTCACAGGCCCTGCTGTTACCTCCTCTCCAGCTTCAATGCCAACCGTTCCCCTACCTGCTGCCCTCTCAGCTTCATTTGCTGCACCTCCTGCTGTGGCTGACCCGGCAGTGCAGCCTCTTTTGGTTGAGTCCTCCAACCTGCAGCTTCCTTACCTGAGGGCTCCACATCCTCCAGCTTCGATCATGCCAGCTGCTGCTAGTGCCCTTGTCCCTCCTCACCTCCAAATTATTGGTGCTATACCCCCTCTTCAACATACACAAGCTCCTACTGCTGCTGTCCTACTTCCTCAACCCCCACAAGTGCCAATTGTGGCCCATTTTGTCCTTCCACCACATGCGGTGAGTACTGTCCCTCCACTTCAGCCCATATCTGCAGCAGTAAGCATCCCTCCTCAGCCACCACCTTCGCAAGCAGCTGCTGCTCCCTTCTACTCTTATCTGCAACACCAACCCCTGGTGTCACCTGTGACGTGGCCCATTTACCAGACTGCTGCCTTTAGGCCACACCATGAAGGCCCATCATTCCCTCATTCCCTCATTTCATTAATGATGACCTACAGGAGTTTGCCATGCTTAAAATGGCCCTTAATAACCTGCTATCCCCTGAAGAACCTGAGCATTTCAAATATCATATTTTGCTTGATCACCTCTATACTGCTCGCCACCTCGCTCTCTCTTATGCCCATAGCCCATACCCTTACTCCTATGCACTGGCTGCCCTTCAACAGCATTATGGCCAACTCCATCAGTTGGTACTCAGTGAAATCGGTGTCATCCAAGCTCTTTTGCCCCTCTCCGCTGGTGACCCTAAGGGCTTCAGTGACTTTGCCAGCAGAGTTAGAGCATTGGTAGGTATGCTGTAGTCTTTGGGTAGAACAGCAGGACAAACTGAGTTAGCTTGTGCTTCCCATGTACAGAACCTTCTGGCCAAATTGCCCTCTGAACAAGAGGCCAACTATGCTTGGTTGGAGGCGTGTCAGATGGTGACATCACAAGTTAGCAATAGCTGGTGGAAGCAAAGCAATTAACACGCAAGGGAAAGGAAACCACCAGTTAAATCCAACTAGCCCATAGCTACCATAGTACATGGCGCAAGCAGCACACGGACCCCTATTGCCCAGAAGGATGCAAGCAATAAACCTAAACTCACACCGAAGACCACCACCTGAGTGTATGCCCTGAATTCCGTCAGCTGACTCCTGATGATATTAGAAATTGGATCTGTGCCCTACACTGCGACCTCAAGAAACCCTGTCCTAAATGCAATGGGAAGCACCTCTGAATCCTGCATGAAGCTAACCAGGTTAAAGCCCCTACTGGAGTCTCTTACCTCATCCGCTCCTGCAACAGTCCAAAGGTCCTTCTTGAGGTGGTTAAAGTGCCCTTAAGCTACAGAGGTAAAGAGCTTGAGACCTACGCTATCCTTGATGATGGCTCCCAGAAAACAATGCCACTGTCCACTGCTGCGTCTTACCTTCAGCTTGATTGGGTGGCAGAATCCCTTGTTCTATGAACTGTACGTCAAGGCACTGAAACACTTGAAGGCAATATGGTGACCTTCAACATCTCATCCCCCTCAAACCCTTGGAAGAAATTCCTTATTAAGGAAGCCTTCACCTCTCCCCATCTCAGCTTGGCTGAGCAGACCTATTCCGAGCAGGTCCTCTGCTGCTTCAGGCACCTGCAAGGCTTACCCATCCAGCCATTCAACACAGTTCAGCCTGTTCTACTTATTGGGTCAGATCATCCCCATCTTCTTTGTCCCATTGAGAGAGTGCTGCTTGGTCCTGGCGAGGGTCCTGCTGCTGTACACACTTGTTTAGGCTGGGCTCTCCAGGGTCCTTCCCTGCTTCCCGTCAGTTCCCAAAACCGTGACTCTGTTCATCCAGAATCAGTAAATGTAGTCCAGACCCTGTTCCATGAGACCTACTCAGTCCAGTCAGATCTTCATTGCAATGTGGAGAAGATGTGGCAGATCGACATTCTCCCATCCCAGAGCAACAAATCCATAACTAGATCCAAGCAGGACCTTGAAGTTCTTGAAGTCCCTGCTTGAATCCAAGATGGCACGTGTAACCGTGGCTGGTGTCAACAGATATGCCACTCCAGTGCTTCAGCTCAAAACTGCCCGAACCTTGCAAGCCCCCAAGTCAGCAATGATGGCCTCCCTTTGCCGCACAGAGCAGGAGTTAGTCCGCAGTCCTGATAGAGCCGCTATCTATGAGCATCAGATAGAGAAACTGGTACAAGATGTTAAATGTCTCACCACTCAGGAGGAAAGTCAGTCGAATGGCAAACATCGCCTCGTCTTCAACTGTTCTTTCAAATACCAAGGCCACAGTCTGAATGAGTACCTTCTTCCTGGTCCAGTTCTGGGCCCATCACTAATTGGTGTCCTTCTGCGCTTCAGGCAGCACCGTTATGCCATTAGCAGAGACATCAAATCCATGTTTCATCAGATCCAACTCCTACCAGAAGACAAACCCCTACTCTGGTTTTTCTGGAGACAAATGGAACAAGATGAACCAGCCAGTGTCTATGAGTGGCAGGTTCTACCTTTTGGTACCACTTGCAGTCCCTGTTGTGCCATATATGCCTTACAGTACCATGTGAAGAGTTTACTGCCAGGTAACAAGGATGTCCTGCAGTCTGTCCTACAGTCCTTCTATGTGGACAGCTGTCTACATAGCCTCCCTTCTGTTCATGAGGCTAAGGAACCTCTGGAACAAATCCGTACCCTCCCCGCCATAGGTGGATTTGAGATCCGGCAGTGGGCCAGCAATAGTCCTGCAGTTGTCCAGCGTCTGCCCCCACATGCTCGGTCTGCCTCCTCCAAGCGTTGGCTGAATGAGAACCGCACAGAACCCCAAGAAGGAACCCTGGGACTGGTCTGGCACTGTGCTTCAGACAGCCTTGGTTACAGGTATCAATCAGTCGAGTACTTTTCCCTGACTCTTTGGACTATTTACAAAGTCCTAGCCAGCCAGTATGATCCTCTTGGCTTCCTCACCCCTTTCTTCGCCTGAGCAAAGATTCTGGTGCAACAGCTGTGGTTGAAGGAGCAGGAGTGGGACCTCCCAGCAAACATTAAGTCAGCCTGGAAGACCTGGGAGGAAGAACTTCCCGATATGGATAAGACCAAAATCCCATGCTGCTACAGCCCATCAGACAAGGTTATTACAACAAGGGAGTTGCATGTATTCTGCAATGCCTCAGAAAAGGCATATGGCTCTGTGGCTTACCTGAGGGAAGTGAATGAACAGGGACATACCTACCTGGCCTTCGTCATGGCCTGCTCAAGAGTAGCACCTAAACGTCAGCTGACAATGCCTCACCTCGAATTATGTGCTGCTCTATCTCGAGCTCAGTTTGCCCAACTGCTCTGATCAGAATTACCCTTCCCTTTAACTACACAGTTCTCTGGTCAGACTCCACTACAGTACTCACTTGATCAACTCAGAGCCTTGTTGCTACAAAATGTTTGTTGCCAACCGGATAACGTAAATCTTAGAGCTCACCAACCCTGTGGATTGGAGGTATGTTTCATCCCCCCTGAATCCAGCAGATGATCTTACCCGAGGCAAGAGGCTGCTTGACCTAGTAGCTCCCAGTCGCTAGGCCACCGGGCCTCCCTTCCTGAATCTACCATCAGATCAGCGGCCCATGCAACCCCCTAGTGCCCTGGAAGTAGTTGCATGTGAACTACGGAAATCAGCCATGAATAGCTGGACGCTATTCCCCAGGCAAAACGTGAGTGTTGTTTTGTTTGCATGTGTTGAGCAGCGGACACAAGGCCGGCTGCGAGGCCAGGCAGGGTTGGGTCCGAGGAATATTGGTGCTGATGTCTTGGCAGGAGACTGGCGGCTGTGTTTTGATGTACGTCCCAACAAATCCAGTAGGACTGTGGGACCGTGGGACCGCAGGACTGGAAGGTGGACAGCAGACGAAGGGAAGTCATCGTCCGCAGTTGAGGGGAAGCCACGTAGAGTAGGAGAGGGGTGTAATCACGATGCACCCCTCTTGCAGCTAAGTACTCTTTCTGCCTATTTCAAACCGTTTCAATCAGCATTTCCCTTCTTTAATTATTGAACAATTTTAGTTGACTAGCCTACTTATATCCCGGGATTTTCTCTCTCTTATGTGTCTCCAATCGACGAGTGACTGATTGCCCATCACCACCTTCAAGATCTGGGGTCTGCCAGCTACGGGTTAGAGTGGGACCAGTACACAGGACGGTTGGACTGCCGGGAGACTTTGGGCTGGGGTTTTATTTTACTTTATCACTTTTTTTATAATAAATCTTGTATTTAACTTTTATTTGGATTTGTTTTTTTAACTCTGCTCAACCCTGATTGTAAATAAGAACCTGTGTGTCATGGTGGTGTGATATTGGAAGTTGGCTGTTTTGTGTGTCTCCCTGTTTTTTCCCCTTCCCCCTCCTTTTCTTCACTGAGCGGTGTAGGTGTTTTCCTCACGTGAGGCTGATTGGCAGGCTCCCCTCAACTAGGCGCACCTGGCAGTAATCAACCCATTCCTCCTCCCATATAAGCCGGGTTGTTTCACCACTCCTGTGCCGATTATTCAGTACCAGTCGGTAACGTAGCGTCAGCCTTCTCCTGAGCACTACGAAACTCTGTGTGATTATTTGTCGTATCTAACCCCTGTGTCTACTTGTGCAGCACCAGCGAGGTCCTCTGCCCTGCTCACTGACTCTCGTGTGCCTGAACTGCCTCGTGCTCAGCCTCCACCTGCGCCAACACAACGCCAGCCAGCCCACCATCGCCTGCACCTGCTCCTGCCTCTCTCTGCCTCATTCTACCCTGCGCGGTGAAATAAACTCTTTTAAAATGGTTCCCGACTCAGTCTCTGCATTCAAGGTCCAGGCCTTTGATCAAATGTAACACTGTGTTGCCTTTTTAAAATTGTTGAGTCCTAGGCTCTTTTAACCTAGGTGGCGTTGTTGGTTTTATAACATTTTATCTAAATTTTAAAGCTCCTTCAACCTCGCCACATGTGCTTCATCCACACCCCACCCCCATGTTTCCTCTGATATTGCCAACCCAGATCCAGTTGGCAATATCAGAGGGGGTCAAGGCAGATTTTGGTATCACTTAAAGGGACCAAACAATTTTGGTATTTTTGACTTCCTCTATGTCTCTAGTTTACATTTTGGTATGATAGACCTGCCTATCTAGTAGCCTAATAATTTTTTTTGGATGATCTTTGGGTCCTCCCCAAAATTGAAAATAGTCAAAATTGAGGCTTCTCCAAAAGGGACAGTGTCTGCCTTATCACATGAATCTCGGGAAATAATTATCAGAATGTCACCAAATTTGGACTGAATGTTCACAGACAGTTGCTGCACACAATGCAGTAAAGATTTCATCAGTACCTTGCTCCTTTTAAAAAGGTATACACCTAAACACACATGAATTATAGGTGGACATGGAATAAGGAATAAAAAATCCAAAAGGCATGTATATATGTGTTTGCCATTATTAATGTAAATAATCCAATCACCCCAAAATTGCAATTATATGTGTCAAAGAATGTCATCTTATCATAAAAGTAGGTTATTGGATTATTCACCTCACCAGTGGCGCAAAAAGTGAGTATGCACTATATGCGGCGCATAGGGGCGCCATGCTAGAGGGGGCGCCAAAGCGATGAGGGGAAAATTATTTCCAGTCGGCATTTTCTGTATTCAACAGCTGTTTGTGCATGTGTAAATGATATGATCAATAACAGAGGCACATCACTGATTAGGCGCCCCTCCGCTCCTTCACCTCGGAAGTCTCGGATGTCGTCCAAACACTCTATTTACTAATTGGATTATAACTCGGCAGTGGTGTGTGATAGAGACTTACGGCAAAAAGATCCGGAAAGTTGACGACTGCGCCGTTTCAAAGAGGGGTCCAACATGATCGTAGCCCTTTCAGATGCTTTGTAATCCAGCCCTGAAATTCAGTGACTTTTTGGAGTCTTGGCCTTTAAATCCGTCATAATACTGAACATTTTTTTATCGTGATCTGTGGATTTACTCTATTCACTGAACTACTGAGGCACCTGAAGTAAGAATAGAAGAGTGTAGATCAAGTAAATAATGTGTAGATTCTTATTTGTGCATTTAGATGGCAGGCGGACCTAAAGGGAGAGAAAAGGGCTTAGACTTCTGAGGGTTTTTAACTAGATGGTGAATCATAAAACAGATAAATTATAGAACTTGGGAGTGATACACTTGAGTTTAAATGTCTTCACTCGGATATAACACTACAGTGCTGTTGTGATGTATCTGATAAGTCTGATCAGATGCAGCATCCAATCAGTAACTGATATCCAATAAGGATATCATTTAAACTAAAAAAAATCATGTTTTTTATATGTGGTTTGACTGCTGTATTTTTGAAACCTCCTTAACACAAAGTTGACGTTGTTCAGGTGTGAGGATGGAGAGAAAGAAGAGAAGAAGACAGAAAAAGAATCAGGACAGACAGGGGAAGGCGACAGGTTGGTCTAATATTAGGTGGAAGTGTAGGAACAGCCACTTGATACCAAGTGATTAATTAGTGGGAATGCCATGCATTCCCACTATTGTTCTTCTGTTCTTTATTAGTGGGAATGCTCTTCCCACTAATAAAGAACAGAAGAACTGTTCTTTATTATTATTAGTGGGAATGCCATGCATTCCCACTATTGTTCTTCTGTTCTTTATTATTATTATTATTATTATTATTATTATTATTAGTGGGAATGCTCCTGTTCTTTATTAGTGGGAATGCTCTTTAGAGCATTCCCACTATTGTTCTTCTGTTCTTATTATTATTATTATTATTATTATTATTATTATTATTATTATTCCGTACCTTTTTTGACAGCTATCTACTCCTTCATACTTTATGCTATTAAAACCATTCAACTACCAGAATGTTAAGCTCTTTTAGGACATTGATGCTATTACTTTTCAGCTTTCTAACTTTTATAGTTTTTACACTGTAAAACTTTTTTTTAACCAATTTTTACAATGGAAGTCTATGAGAGAATTCTTCAAACCCACTTCTACTATTACTTTTACTACTTCTACTAATTCAACTACTACTTCTACTACTGCTACTACTACTTTTACAACTTCTACTACTTCTACTACTTCTACTACTACTACTACTATTTCTACTACTTGTACTACTACTTCTACTACTATTTCTACTATTTCTACTACTTCTTCTACTACTTCTACCACTAATTCTACTACTATTTCTACTACTTCTACTATTTCTACTACTACTTCTACTAATTCTACTACTACTTCTACTACTTCTACTACTACTTTTACTACTTCTACTATTATTTCTACTACTTCTACTACTACCACTTCTACCACTAATTCTACTACTATTTCTACTACTTCTACTACTACTACTTCTACCACTAATTCTACTACTATTTCTACTACTTCTACTACTTCTACTACTACTTCTAGTACTACTTCTACTATTACTTCTACTACTACTACTACTACTATTACTGCTACTACTTTTACTAATACTTCTACTACTACTTTTACTACTTCTACTACTATTTCTACTACTTCTACTACTACTTGTACTACTATTTCTACTACTTCTACAACTACTTCTACTACTATTTCTACTATTTCTACTACTTTTACTACTACTTCTACCACTAATTCTACTACTATTTCTACTACTTCTACTACTTCTAGTACAACTTCTACTACTACTTCTACTACTACTATTACTTCTACTACTATTTCTACTACTTCTACTACTACTTCTACCACTAATTCTACTACTATTTCTACTACTTCTACCACTTCTAGTACTCCTTCTACTAATTCTACTACTACTTCTACCACTAATTCTACTACTATTTCTACTACTTCTACTACTACTACTTCTACCACTAATTCTACTACTATTTCTACTACTTCTACTACTACTTCTAGTACTACTTCTATTACTTCTACTACTACTACTACTACTATTACTGCTACTACTTTTACTAATACTCCTACTACTACTTTTACTACTTCTACTACTTCTACTACTATTTCTACTACTTCTACTACTACTTGTACTACTATTTCTACTACTTCTACAACTACTTCTACTACTATTTCTACTATTTCTACTACTTCTACTACTACTTCTACCACTAATTCTACTACTATTTCTACTACTTCTACTACTTCTAGTACGACTTCTACTACTACTTCTACTACTACTATTACTTCTACTACTATTTCTACTTCTACTACTAATTCTACCACTACTTCTACTACTATTTCTACTACTTCTACCACTTCTAGTACTCCTTCTACTAATTCTACTACTACTTCTACCACTAATTCTGCTACTATTTCTACTACTTCTACTACTACTTTTACTACTTCTACTACTATTTCTACTACTTCTACCACTTCTACTACTACTTCTAGTACTACTTCTACTACTTCTACTACTACTTTTACTACTACTTTTACTACTTCTACTACTATTTCTACTACTTCTACCACTTCTACTACTACTTCTAGTACTACTTCCACTACTTCTACTACTGTTTCCACTACTTCTACTTCAACCACTAATTCTACTACTATTTCTACTACTTCTACTACTTCTACTACTACTTCTACTAATTCTACTACTAATTCTACTACTACTTCTACTACTTCTACTACTATTTGTACTACTTCTACTATTACTTATACTACTATTTCTACTATTTCTACTACTTCTACTACTACTTCTACCACTAATTCTACTACTATTTCTACTACTTCTACTACTACTTCTAGTACTACTTCTACTATTACTACTACTACTTCTACTACTACTACTACTACTTTTACTACTACTTCTACTACTATGGCCACTCCTTTTTCCTTTTACTAGCTTCCATTTCTGCCACTTTTACATGTTTCAGCTTCCACATTTTTCAGCATTACACTGCATTTTATGTGAGATTCATGCATTTTTAGCAGCGTTTTTCAAATTCTTTTCAGCAATGAGCATTCCCACTGCATTTTCGCTAGGAAATGCAATTTTTTCTAGTTATTATTATTATTATTAGTGGGAATGCTCTTTAGAGCATTCCCACTATTGTTCTTCTGTTCTTTATTAGTGGGAATGCCATGCATTCCCACTATTGTTCTTCTGTTCTTTATTATTATTAGTGGGAATGCCATGCATTCCCACTATTGTTCTTCTGTTCTTTATTATTATTATTATTATTATTATTGTTATTATTATTCATCTTCCGTACCTTTTTTGACAGCTATCTACTCCTTCATACTTTATGCTATTAAAACCATTCAACTACCAGAATGTTAAGCTCTTTTAGGACATTGATGCTATTACTTTTCAGCTTTCTAACTTTTATAGTTTTTACACTGTAAGACTTTTTTTCAACCAATTTTTACAATGGAAGTCTATGAGAGAATTCTTCAAACCCACTTCTACTATTACTTTTACTACTTCTACTAATTCTACTACTACTTCTACTACTGCTACTACTACTTTTACAACTTCTACTACTTCTACTATTTCTACTACTTCTACTACTACTTCTACTACTATTTCTACTATTTCTACTACTTCTACTACTACTTCTACATAATTCTACTACTATTTCTACTACTGCATCTACTACTACTTCTATTACTACTTCTACTATTACTTCTACTACTACTTCTACTACTTCTACTACTACTTTTACTACTTCTACTACTATTTCTACTACTTCTACTACTACTAATACTACTTCTACTACTACTTCTACCACTAATTCTACTACTATATCTACTACTTCTACTACTACTTCTAGTACTACTTCTACTAATTCTACTACTACTTCTACTACTACTTTTACTACTACTATACTACTACTACTACTACTATTACTTCTACTACTATTTCTACTACTTCTACTACTACTTCAACCACTATTTCTACTATTTCTACTACTACTTCTAGTACTACTTCTACTAATTCTACTGCTACTTCTACTACTTCTACTACTACTTTCACTACTTCTACTACTATTTCTACTACTTCTACTACTATTTCTACTATTTCTACTACTTCTACTACTACTTCTACTACTATTTCTACTACTTCTACTACTACTTATACTACTATTTCTACTCTTTCTACTACTTCTACTACTACTTCTACCACTAATTCTACTACTATTTCTACTACTTCTACTACTTCTACTACTACTTCTAGTACTACTTCTACTATTACTTCTACTACTACTTCTACTACTACTATTACTACTACTACTATTACTACTTCAACTACTTCTACTACTACTTCTAGTACTACTTCTACTAATTGTACTACTTTTACTAGTACTTCCACTACTTCTACTACTGTTTCTACTACTTCTACTTCAACCACTAATTCTACTACTATTTCTACTACTTCAACTACTACTTCTAGTACTACTTCTACTAATTCTACTACTACTTCTATTACTACTTCTACTACTTCTACTACTTCTACTACTATTTCTACTATTTCTACTACTTCTACTACTACTTCTACCACTAATTCTACTACTATTTCTACTACTGCATCTACTACTACTTCTATTACTACTTCTACTATTACTTCTACTACTACTTCTACTACTTCTACTACTACTTTTACTACTTCTACTACTATTTCTACTACTTCTACTACTACTAATACTACTTCTACTACTACTTCTACCACTAATTCTACTACTATATCTACTACTTCTACTACTACTTCTAGTACTACTTCTACTAATTCTACTACTACTTCTACTACTACTTTTACTACTACTATTACTACTACTACTACTACTACTATTACTTCTACTACTATTTCTATTACTTCTACTACTATTTCTACTACTTCTACTACTACTTCAACCACTATTTCTACTATTCTACTACTACTTCTAGTACTACTTCTACTAATTCTACTGCTACTTCTACTACTTCTACTACTTTCACTACTTCTACTACTATTTCTACTACTTCTACTACTATTTCTACTATTTCTACTACTTCTACTACTACTTCTACTACTATTTCTACTACTTCTACTTACATACTACTATTTCTACTCTTTCTACTACTTCTTCTACTACTTCTACCACTAATTCTCTACTACTACTACTTCTACTACTTCTACTACTACTACTACTTCTACTACTACTTACTACTATTACTACTAACTACTTCAACTTCTACTACTACTTCTAGTACTACTTCTACTAATTGTACTACTACTTTACTAGTACTTCCACTACTTCTACTACTGTTTCTACTACTTCTACTTCAACCACTAATTCTACTACTATTTCTACTACTTCAACTACTACTTCTAGTACTACTTCTACTAATTCTACTACTACTTCTATTACTACTTCTACTACTTCTACTACTTCTACTACTATTTCTACTATTTCTACTACTTCTACTACTACTTCTACCACTAATTCTACTATTTCTACTGCTACTACTACTACTTCTAGTACTACTTCTACTATTACTACTACTACTACTTTTACTACTACTTCTACTACTACCGCCACTCCTTTTTACTTTTACTAGCTTCCATTTCTGCCACTTTTACATGTTTCAGCTTCCACATTTTTCAGCATTACACTGCATTTTATGTGAGATTCATGCATTTTTAGCAGCGTTTTTCAAATTCTTTTCAGCAATGAGCATTCCCACTGCATTTTCGCTAGGAAATGCAATTTTTTCTAGTTATTATTATTATTATTATTATTCCTCTTCCGTACCTTTTTTGACAGCTATCTACTCCTTCATACTTTATGCTATTAAAACCATTCAACTACCAGAATGTTAAGCTCTTTTAGGACATTGATGCTATTACTTTTCAGCTTTCTAACTTTTATAGTTTTTACACTGTAAAACTTTTTTTTAACCAATTTTTACAATGGAAGTCTATGAGAGAATTCTTCAAATCCACTTCTACTATTACTTTTACTACTTCTACTAATTCAACTACTACTTCTACTGCTACTACTACTTTTACAACTTCTACTACTTCTACTACTTCTACTACTACTTCTACTACTATTTCTACTTGTACTACTACTTCTACTACTATTTCTACTATTTCTACTACTTCTTCTACTACTTCTACCACTAATTCTACTACTATTTCTACTACTTCTACTACTTCTAGTACTACTTCTACTATTACTTCTACTACTACTTCTACTACTATTACTACTACTACTATTACTACTACTATTACTACTTCAACTACTTCTACTACTACTTCTAGTACTACTTCTAATAATTCTACTACTACTACTTCTACTACTTCTATTACTACTACTACTATTACTACTACTATTACTACTTCAACTACTTCTACTACTACCTCTACTACTACTTTTACTAATTCTACTACTACTACTTCTAGTATTCCTTCTACTAATTCTACTACTACTTCTACTATTACTTCTACTACTTTCTACTATTTCTACTACTTCTACTACTACTTCTACCACTAATTCTACTACTATTTCTACTACTTCTACTACTTCTACTACTACTTCTAGTATTATCTACTATTATTCTACTACTACTATTACTACTACTACTATTACTACTACTATTACTACTTCTACTACTACTTCTACTACTACTATTACTACTACTACTACTATTACTTCTACTACTATTTCTACGACTTCTACTACTACTTCTACCACTAATTCTACAACTATTTCTACTACTTCTACTACTACTTCTAGTACTCCTTCTACTAATTCTACTACTACTACTTCTACTACTTCTACTACCACTAATTCTACTACTATTTCTACTACTTCTAGTACTCCTACTAATTCTACTACTACTTCTACTACTTCTACTACGACTTTTACTACTTCTACTACTTCTTCTACTATTTCTACTACTATTTCTACTACTTCTACTACTACTTCTACCAGTAATTCTACTACTATTTCTACTACTTCTACTACTTCTACTACTACTTCTAGTACTACTTCCACTATTACTTCTACTACTACTTCTACTACTACTATTACTACTACTATTACTACTTCAACTACTTCTACTACTACTTCTAGTACTACTTCTACTAATTCTACTACTACTACTTCTATTACTACCTCTAGTACTACTTCTACTACTACTTCTACTACTACTATTACTACTACTACTACTATTACTTCTACTACTATTTCTACCACTAATTCTACAACTATTTCTACTACTTCTACTATTACTTCTAGTGCTCCTTCTACTAATTCTACTACTACTTCTACTACTACTTCTAGCACTAATTCTACTACTATTTCTACTACGTCTACTACTACTTCTAGTACTCCTTCTACTAATTCTACTACTACTTCTACTACTACTTTTACTACTTCTACTACTTCTACTACTATTTCTACTACTATTTCTACTACTTCTACCACTGATTCTACCACTATTTCTACTATTTCTACTACTTCTACTACTACTACTTCTAGTACTACTTCTACTATTACTTCTACCACTAATTCTACTACTATTTCTACTACTTCTACTACTACTTCTAGTACTACTTCTACTATTACTACTACTACTACTTCTACTACTACTACTACTACTTTTACTACTACTTCTACTACTATGGCCACTCCTTTTTCCTTTTACTAGCTTCCATTTCTGCCACTTTTACATGTTTCAGCTTCCACATTTTTCAGCATTAAACTGCATTTTATGTGAGATTCATGCATTTTTAGCAGCGTTTTTCAAATTCTTTTCAGCAATGAGCATTCCCACTGCATTTTCGCTAGGAAATGCAATTTTTTCTAGTTATTATTATTCTTCCTCTTCCGTACCTTTTTTGACAGCTATCTACTCCTTCATACTTTATGCTATTAAAACCATTCAACTACCAGAATGTTAAGCTCTTTTAGGACATTGATGCTATTACTTTTCAGCTTTCTAACTTTTATAGTTTTTATACTGTAAAACTTTTTTTTAACCAATTTTTACAATGGAAGTCTATGAGAGAATTCTTCAAACCCACTTCTACTATTACTTTTACTACTTCTACTAATTCAACTACTACTTCTACTACTGCTACTACTACTTTTACAACTTCTACTACTTCTACTACTTCTACTACTACTTCTACTACTTCTACTACTATTTCTACTACTTCTACTACTACTTCTACTACTATTTCTACTATTTCTACTACTTCTTCTACTACTTCTACCACTAATTCTACTACTATTTCTACTACTTCTACTACTACTTCTAGTACTACTTCTACTATTACTTCTACTACTACTTCTACTACTACTATTACTACTACTACTATTACTACTACTATTACTACTTCAACTACTTCTACTACTACTTCTAGTACTACTTCTAATAATTCTACTACTACTACTTCTACTACTTCTATTACTACTACTACTATTACTACTACTATTACTACTTCAACTACTTCTACTACTACCTCTAGTACTTTTACTAATTCTACTACTACTACTTAGTATTCCTTCTACTAATTCTACTACTACTTCTACTACTACTTCTACTACTATTTCTACTATTTCTACTACTTCTACTACTACTTCTACCACTAATTCTACTACTATTTCTACTACTTCTACTACTTCTACTACTACTTCTAGTACTACTTCTACTATTACTTCTACTACTACTATTACTACTACTATTACTACTACTATTACTACTTCTACTACTACTTCTACTACTACTTTTACTACTACTACTACTACTATTACTTCTACTACTATTTCTACGACTTCTGCTACTACTTCTACCACTAATTCTACAACTATTTCTACTACTTCTACTACTACTTCTAGTACTCCTTCTACTAATTCTACTACTACTTCTACTACTACTTCTACTACCACAAATTCTACTACTATTTCTACTACTTCTAGTACTCCTACTAATTCTACTACTACTTCTACTACTTCTACTACTACTTTTACTACTTCTACTACTTCTTCTACTATTTCTACTACTATTTCTACTACTTCTACTACTACTTCTACCAGTAATTCTACTACTATTTCTACTACTTCTACTACTTCTACTACTACTTCTAGTACTACTTCCACTATTACTTCTACTACTACTTCTACTACTACTATTACTACTACTATTACTACTTCAACTACTTCTACTACTACTTCTAGTACTACTTCTACTAATTCTACTACTACTACTTCTATTACTACCTCTAGTACTACTTCTACTACTACTTCTACTACTACTATTACTACTACTACTACTACTATTACTTCTACTACTATTTCTACCACTAATTCTACAACTATTTCTACTACTTCTACTATTACTTCTAGTGCTCCTTCTACTAATTCTACTACTACTTCTACTACTACTTCTAGCACTAATTCTACTACTATTTCTACTACGTCTACTACTACTTCTACTACTACTTTTACTACTTCTACTACTTCTACTACTATTTCTACTACTATTTCTACTACTTCTACCACTGATTCTACCACTATTTCTACTATTTCTACTACTTCTACTACTACTTCTAGTACTACTTCTACTATTACTTCTACTACTACTTCTACTACTATTACTACTACTTTTACTACTACTTCTACCACTAATTCTACTACTATTTCTATTACTTCTACTACTACTACTACTACTACTACTTTTACTACTACTTCTACTACTACCGCCACTCCTTTTTCCTTTTACTAGCTTCCATTTCTGCCACTTTTACATGTTTCAGCTTCCACATTTTTCAGCATTAAACTGCATTTTATGTGAGATTCATGCATTTTTAGCAGCGTTTTTCAAATTCTTTTCAGCAATGAGCATTCCCACTGCATTATAATTAAACTAGTGAGGCCACAAAAACCTAGATGCCCAGCATGGTTTGAATTTCTGCTGACCAACCTATGTCATAATTTCATATTTCCACTACAGAAAGTAGGTAGTTGCGCCCCTGCACCTCACCATCTGATGTCACCAGCCCCTGACAGGTAACTAGTGCAGCCAGAACTTCAAAAAGACAAATAGAATAGGGCCCTATTAGTCCAGGGGCTAAAGGGATTGTTTTCACAACTTGGTAGGCCCCTATCACCCACGGGGATCAAACAACGGGGGCATTTTTATCTCTCTACAGGTCTGTCAGGGACCAAGCAAAAAGGCAAAAGGACAAATGTGTCAAAAGCAGAATTGTTTTTAATATGTTTAGAAAAAATGCCAAAAATACAGGGTTCCCAAATAACTCAAGTAACCATAAAAAAATAAGCTACAAAAATTAGGGCCCAAAATCAAAAGGAGGTCAACTAAGCAATGAAGAACTAAAGCTTCAACCTAACACAACATAACTAAACACCAAACTGATCTGACTTTAAATGACACACAGGGGGGTTATATAGACTCAGAATAGACCTAGACAGAGACAGAGGGAATTTGACTGACAGTAACAACATTAAACATTCAACAAACTTAAAGATAGCTAGATATAAACAACCTATCAAAAGCAAAAATATACAAAGAAATAATTAGCTTACAACAAATGAAAACAAAAAGGCAAACAAAGAGATTTTTGGAGAATTTCCAATTGAGTCCCCCCTTCTTCAGTCACCATCCTGGCTCCTTCCACTTCCTGTGGGCTGTCCATAAAAGGCCCTCTTGCTCAGGCCTCCAGCCTTTTGCCCGTGGAGCTCGGAGAAACAAACAATAAGTATTAATTGCAACTTAAGACCGTGTGATAGAATGTTAACCAAATTGTGTGCACACAAATTAGAAAACAAACTGTCAAAATGAATAAAGTGTGTGGTATGAACATAAAAGAGTACGTATAATGTCATTATTTGATAAAATGTCTGTGGAATCATCTTCCTGTTACAGTCCGGGAGGCAGACACCGTCTCCACATTTAAGGCTAGACTTAAGACTTTCCTCTTTGATAAAGATTATAGTTAGGGCTGGCTCAGGCTTGCCCTGTCCCAACCCCTTGTTAGGCTGACTTAAACCTAGTCTACCGGAGGACCACCTATAATCCCCCGGGCACCTTCTCTCTCTCTCTCTCTCTCTCTCTCTCTCTCTCTCTCTCTCATCCTATTACTGCATCTTGTTAACTCGGCCATTCTGGATGTCACTAACTCAGGTTCTTGTCCGGAGCCTTTGTGCTCCACTGTCTCTCAGGTTAACTCGTATTGCAGCGGTGCCTGGATAGTGTGACGTGTGTGGTTGTGCTGCTGCCGTGGTCCTGCCAGATGCCTCCTGCTGCTGCTGCTGCTGCCATCATTAGTCATTAGTCATACTTCTACTGTTATTATACACATATTATTATCATACATGTATACTGCCAGATACTAATATATACTTTCAACATATTGTACCACAGTAGCCAGAACTATAACGACAATATTATTACTTTCATGAATGTTGTTGTAAGCTACTGTCATTACCGAGGATGTCATACAGATTACTGTATTGTGTCATACGGATCACTGTTAATTTATCATGCTGATCTGTTCTGTACGACATCTATTGCACGTCTGTCCGTCCTGGAAGAGGGATCCCTCCTCAGTTGCTTTTCCTGAGGTTTCTACCAGGGGTTTTTTTGGGGAGTTTTTCCTTATCCGCTGTGAGGGTCTAAAGGACAGAGGGATGTTGTATGCTGTAAAGCCCAGTGAGGCAAATTGTATTTGTGATATTGGGCTTTATAAATAAAATTGATTGATTGAATTGAGTGTAGTAAGTGTAAAATTGTAAAAGAATACTAACACTGGTGGGCAGCAACTGATGGGGCTGCCACAAGGTCTCTAGTTTATATTTTGGTATGATAGCCCTGCCTATCTAGTAGCTTAATTGTAGTTATCACTCTGTAAACAAACTTACACCCGTGTAGACAAAACACTACAAATAGGGTGAAAAATTAGCTAATAGATATCCCGATGAAACTTACCCAGTTGATCACTCATATTAAGACAAGTGTTTTTTGAATTACAAATTTTCTGAGATACTTTATTTAAATACACATTGATTTTGTTAAGGAAGACAATCACAAGGAGGGGAAACTGATCACACAGTTACTGTGCTAACACTCAGTGTTACTGTAGCCTACAGAAGGCCTACTAGCACGCGGAGCTGCCCAGTTGCCATTTGACCCATAACTAGAAGGCAAAGGGAGTGCTACCGCTTGCCTAAGGCAGACTCCCAGGCTAGCAGAGGGAAGGAGGCCACCCTAAAATAGGGGGAGCCACCTGCTGCCCTCATCCTTGATCAGTACTTCCTAAGAATCAGTCAAGTCAGTCGGATGATGTCCAGAGACAGGTAGAAGGATATCAGTAACACTGCCACTGAGGAGGAGGAGGAGGAGGAGGGGGTGGTAAGAAAGGATGCAGGTGACACTGAGGTCAGTATGCCAGTCAGAGAGAACCATGGAGCAAAAGGGATGGCGTTATATGGCCTAGGGCAAATGACAGTAAAGAATGGGAGATAGTTAATACAGATTTGTCAGTAATCTTAAGCAGGCTTAGAGGAAATGCAATAGAAAGGTAAGAAAAGATGGGAGATATAATTTACTCATATGGTGCAGAGAGGTTTGGGGTGTATGAGAGAAAGAGGAGTGAGAGGGTACAGTCAGGTAAGTCTAGGCGGCAAAGAGAAATAGAGAAGTTAGTTAAGGAAAGGAGACAGCTAAGCAAGCAGTAGAAAAAGGATACAGAAGAAGGAAGAGAGGGAATTAATGAGTTGCAAGAGGAGCTGAGAAGCAGGATAGCAGTTCTTAGAAGGGCAGAGCATCTCAGGAAAAAGAGGAGGAAGAAGGAACATGTAAGGACAGGTTTTTTCAGGGACCCTTTTAAGTTTATTAAAGGATTGTTTTGCCAGGAAAATAGGGGGCAGCTCAAAGCAGAAAGGCTAGAGGTTGAAGAATATTTGAGAAATACATATTCAGATTTAGAGAAGAATAGGATAGTAGGTTTTCCACCGGATATCTCTCCATTAGGATGGATAGAGCACGAGATGGATGTCAGGCCACCTAGGTGGAAGGAAGTTCAGGAGGTCAGGGGTGCAAAGGCTTCTTCGGCCCCAGGGCCTAATGGAGTCCCCTACCGGGTTTATAAAAGTGCACCTGATATCCTTAAATTTTTGTGGAAACAGCTAAGAATAGTTTGGGAGAAACAAATTATCCCAAGAGCACGGCGTAGGGCAGGGGGTCTCCTCATTCTTAAGGAGAAGGAGTCTGTGGACCTTAGCCAATTTCGGATGATTTTTCTCTTAAATGTAGAGTGCAAGATTTTCTTTAGTGTAGTTGCGCAGAGACTTGCTAGCTACTTAGAAAGGAAAAGCTTAACAGATACTATGGTGCGGAAGGCAGGAAAACCAGGTTTTGCAGGGTGTTTAGAGCATACTAGCATGATCTGGCACCAGATTTAGGCAGTGAAGATTAAGAAAAGGGACCTGCATGTAATATTTTTAGATCTTGCCAATGCGTTTGGTTCAGTACCGTATAGCCTCATTTGGAGTGCTTTTGACTACTTCAAAGTGCCACAGGTAGTTGTTAACTTAGTGAAGGCATATTTTCAGGATATTAGATTGTGTCCAAGTATGGCAGGTTTCACAACAGGTTGGCAGAGGCTTGAAATAGGCAACATGGCAGGGTGTACAATTTCCCTATTAGCATTTACTATGGCGATGGAAGTAATCTTCAGGGCTTCTAAATGGGTGGTAGGTGGGGAGAGACAGCAGAATGGGTTGCATCTTCCACCAGTTAGGGCTTACATGGATGACATGATACTGGTGACCACAACAATGCTATGTACAAAGAGGCTACCAGTGAAGGTAAATAAGAACCTGAAGTGGGCCAGCAAGAAGATCAAGCCTAGTAAGTCTAGAAGCATCTCGATATGTAGAGGGAAGTTAAGTGACAGGAAGTTTGTCAAAGATGATGAGGAAATCCCAACAATTAGGGAAAAGTCAGTAAAAAGCTTAGGTAGGTGGTACAATGTGGAGTTGAATGATGAGGAACAGGTGTTGAAATTTAGAAAAGATGTGGCGGAAGGACTGGATAGAATAGATAAATGAGAACTTCCAGGAAAGCTGAAGTTGTGGTGTTTGCAATTTGGGCTATATCCTGGGTTAATGTGGCCAGTTTTTGAAATTCTAATATCCGTTGTGGAGAGAATTGAAAGGTCGGTTAGCTCCTATATTAGGAAGTGGTTGGGCGCTCCCAGGTGCCTAAGTAGTGATGCATTGTATGGAAAAGGGATACTTCAGCTGCCAGTATCTAGTTTGACAGAGGAATTTAAATGTACCAAGGTCAGGACAGAGCTCTTGCTATCTGGGAGTAAGGATGTGGTAGTTCGGAGTGTGGTTCCAAATCCAACCAAGGGGAGGAAGTGGAACCCAAGATTGACAGTTCAGGAGGCAGAGGCAGCTCTTAGGCATGCAGAGATTGTAGGTAATGTTCAGTTTGGCTGGGGAGGCCTGGGGCTTGTCTCAGGCAAACCGGTATGGAATAAAGCAGGTCTCAAAGATAAAAGAAAGCTGGTTGTGGAACAGATACATAGACAGGAGGAGATATTAAGGTATATTTAGGAGATGTGTTACCAACCCCCCAGAACCTAAAACTGTGGGTAAATGGGGACTCATCACGCCCATTGTGTTCAGGTACCGCAACCTTAAAGCATATTTTGTCAGGCTGTAAAGTTAGCTTATCACAAGGCCGATATACATGGCGACATAACCAGGTGTTGAAAAGTTTAGCTGCAGGCACTGAAGGGAAATGAAGACAGGTAAATTCAGAGGGTTTTAAGAACAGGAGTTTAGCAATGCAGTTTGTCTGTGAGGGGGAGAAATACAGAAGGGATAAGTTAGTAAGGAGGCAAGGGTGTGGCCGCATAGACGGTGCTTGTGATTGGGAAATGCAAGTAGATGAGGCCTGACAGTGTTGTGGTCGGTGAGTCAATGGATAGTGTATTTCATTGAGCTGACAGTTCTTTGGGAAGACTCAGTGGAAGAAGCCTATGAAAGAAAAAAGCTTAGGTATGCAGACTTAGGAGCAGAAACTGAGCAGCGAGGATAGAAAACTAGGATTTGTCCAGTGGAAGTGGGGTGTAGGGGATTCATAGCAAGATCAGCTATCTCGCTCCTGGGGGAACTCGAAGTGTGGGGACAGAGTTTGAGGAAGACAGTGAAGGAAATGTCAGATGAAGCAGCCAGAGCTAGTCAGTGGATTTGGATGAGGAGGGATAATGTCAGTTGGGAACCATCAGGAGGACCTACTAAGCAGGGTACATAACTCCTTGAGATCAGGGGGAGAGATTCACCAACCAGTCCTCTCAGGAGAAAATCCAGGAAGAGGAAGGTTATTTAAGTGTGGGAGTGGCCTACTTGAATCCCTTTTGAGACCATGCTACAAGGTGAGTGTGTTTGCTGATCCTATGAGTTTATCTATCTCCTTTAACTTTAGCTCATATTGGAGTTATGATATGTAGCGTGTGAAATAGAGTATGGTAAATGTGCTAGGAAAGGTCGTATCAGCACTGTCGCTACCTGGAGCTCGCATGTACAGAGCCTGGGTTTGTTGAAGGTGGCTGAGAAAACCATGTGTAGGTAAGATAAAGGAGGTTGTTGGGTTGGTGTGGGTTGCAGTAAGACCTGGCATTAGGGGAGTGTCTCTGGGATGCCAGAGATCACTGTCTAGCCTCCTGGAGGTGTTGTGGGACCAGCTAGACGAAACACTGATGAAAGGAGGTTCCCACCTGATGACCCCAAAGACAAGTCAGTTATCACTGCTATTATTATCATTGTATTGTTAAGCCCAAACAGCTTCCTATACAGTTAGCGCTTTCAGTGGCCGTGGAAAGTCAGCCATATTTAAAAAAAACTGAAGACTAACAAGACCTGCCAAGACAAATTCAGAGAGTGGGGAAGCTCCTGGGACATCTCAGATTACCTATTTGGAAAGCTTCAGGAGGTCACATGTCAGATGTACCTGCCTTCCACAAACACAACTAAAGTTAACACGCTTCGCTACCAGCTATTTTGTGCAAGGCATGGAGAATTAGACTCCAGTCAGCTTCCACCTAGTGAAGATTGTCTCTACATGCATGCCTTACGAGCAAACTATCAGGCTGCTTCTGGCAGAGGAGTCTGGAGTGCAATCCAAGTGTACCAAATCCAAAGGATCCCCATCATGGATGGAAGATCCATGATGGGGATCTGGCCATTGAGTGGTAGCGAGGTACGCCTGCACCAGAGGCTGTATTGGCCATACTATCATGCTCCTGCTCACAAACATGTAAACTTCCAGAATGGCCATGCCTGCAAAGTGGTCTGCATTGCACAGATATGTGTGAATGACAAACCTGCAGCAACCAGGCAAATGAGCTGAAATGTTTTCTGGAGCTGAATGATAATGATGTGGACGATGAATGATGTGACAGAGTAAATGCTACACTTTAGAACGGCTCTAGATGACATTATCTCTGTGCTCTGCCTTATGCCATCTCTCCCTCTGTTTTAAGGACTCACCAGCCACAGCTCCCGTCTCTTCTCCACCTGATTTGAAGTCTGCCATTGCTGTCTCTCCATGCTCTCCGCTGACATTCAATTTCAGTATAGTAGCTCTATAGTAGTGTTAGTTAGGATGAGGGTAGCAGGTGGCTCCCCCTATTTTAGGACGGCCTACAATGGAGAAATAAGGCACCTCCTTGCCTCTGCTAGCCTGGGAGTCCGCCTTAGGCAAGTGGTAGCACTCCCTTTGCCTCCTAGTTATGGGTCAAATGGCAACTGGGCAGCTCTGAGTGCTAGTAAGCCTTCTGTAGGCTACAGTAACACTGAGTGTTAGCACAGTAACTGCGTAATCAATTGCCCCTCCTTGTGATTGTCTCCATTGACAAAATTGATGCATATTTAGTGGGAATGCTCTTTAGAGCATTCCCACTATTGTTCTTCTGTTCTTTATTATTATTATTATTATTATTATTATTCCGTACCTTTTTTGACAGCTATCTACTCCTTCATACTTTATGCTATTAAAACCATTCAACTACCAGAATGTTAAGCTCTTTTAGGACATTGATGCTATTACTTTTCAGCTTTCTAACTTTTATAGTTTTTACACTGTAAAACTTTTTTTTAACCAATTTTTACAATGGAAGTCTATGAGAGAATTCTTCAAACCCACTTCTACTATTACTTTTACTACTTCTACTAATTCAACTACTACTTCTACTACTGCTACTACTACTTTTACAACTTCTACTACTTCTACTACTTCTACTACTACTTCTACTACTACTTCTACTACTATTTCTACTACTTGTACTACTACTTCTACTACTATTTCTACTATTTCTACTACTTCTTCTACTACTTCTACCACTAATTCTACTACTATTTCTACTACTACTATTTCTACTACTACTTTTCTACTAATTCTACTACTTCTACTACTTCTACTACTACTTTTACTACTTCTACTATTATTTCTACTACTTCTACTACTACCACTTCTACCACTAATTCTACTACTATTTCTACTACTTCTACTACTACTACTTCTACCACTAATTCTACTACTATTTCTACTTCTACTACTTCTACTACTTCTAGTACTACTTCTACTATTACTTCTACTACTACTACTACTACTATTACTGCTACTACTTTTACTAATACTTCTACTACTACTTTTACTACTTCTACTACTTCTACTATTTCTACTACTTCTACTACTACTTGTACTACTATTTCTACTACTTCTACAACTACTTCTACTACTATTTCTATTTCTACTACTTTTACTACTACTTCTACCACTAATTCTACTACTATTTCTACTACTTCTAGTACGACTTCTACTACTTCTACTACTACTATTACTTCTACTACTATTTCTACTACTTCTACTACTACTTCTACCACTAATTCTACTACTATTTCTACTACTTCTACCACTTCTAGTACTCCTTCTACTAATTCTACTACTACTTCTACCACTAATTCTACTACTATTTCTACTACTTCTACTACTACTACTTCTACCACTAATTCTACTACTATTTCTACTACTTCTACTACTTCTACTACTACTTCTAGTACTACTTCTACTATTACTTCTACTACTACTACTACTATTACTGCTACTACTTTTACTAATACTTCTACTACTACTTTTACTACTTCTACTACTTCTACTACTATTTCTACTACTTCTACTACTTGTACTACTATTTCTACTACTTCTACAACTACTTCTACTACTATTTCTACTATTTCTACTACTTCTACTACTACTTCTACCACTAATTCTACTACTATTTCTACTACTTCTACTACTTCTAGTACGACTTCTACTACTACTTCTACTACTACTATTACTTCTACTACTATTTCTACTACTTCTACTACTAATTCTACCACTACTTCTACTACTATTTCTACTACTTCTACCACTTCTAGTACTCCTTCTACTAATTCTACTACTACTTCTACCACTAATTCTACTACTATTTCTACTACTTCTACTACTACTTTTACTACTTCTACTACTATTTCTACTACTTCTACCACTTCTACTACTACTTCTAGTACTACTTCTACTACTTCTACTACTACTTTTACTACTACTTTTACTACTTCTACTACTATTTCTACTACTTCTACCACTTCTACTACTACTCTCTAGTACTACTTCCACTACTTCTACTACTGTTTCTACTACTTCTACTTCAACCACTAATTCTACTACTATTTCTACTACTTCTACTACTTCTACTACTACTTCTACTAATTCTACTACTAATTCTACTACTACTTCTACTACTTCTACTACTATTTGTACTACTTCTACTATTACTTATACTACTATTTCTACTATTTCTACTACTTCTACTACTACTTCTACCACTAATTCTACTACTATTTCTACTACTTCTACTACTACTTCTAGTACTACTTCTACTATTACTACTACTACTACTACTTTTACTACTACTTCTACTACTATGGCCACTCCTTTTTCCTTTTACTAGCTTCCATTTCTGCCACTTTTACATGTTTCAGCTTCCACATTTTTCAGCATTACACTGCATTTTATGTGAGATTCATGCATTTTTAGCAGCGTTTTTCAAATTCTTTTCAGCAATGAGCATTCCCACTGCATTTTCGCGAGGAAATGCAATTTTTTCTAGTTAAATAAAATATCTCAGAAAATTTGTAATACAAAAAATACTTGTCTTAATATGAGTGATCAACTGGGCAAGTTAAATGGGGATATCTATTAGTTAATTTTTCACCCTATTTGTAGTGTTGTACTGTCCCTTTTGGGGAACCCTCACTTTTGACTATTTTCAATTTTGGGGAGGACCCAACGATCATCCAAAAAATGTATTAAGCTACTACATAGGCAGGTCTGTCATACCAAAATGTAAACTAGAGACATAGAGGAAGTCAAAAATACCAAAATTGTTTGGTCCCTTTAAGTGATACCAATTTGTGAAAATTAGCCCCTTGGCCCCTGGACTACATCTTCTTCTCATGGGGCGGCTGGATGCTTCCCTTCCACAAGTCATATACAGAGACACAGATCTCTTGTCCAACCGTAGATTTTTTTCATTTATTGTTTATTTAGAAAGGACAGTGCATATTAATGATAATCGGTAGAAATACATGATGTCATGTAAATATGCCGGATTTAGCTAGAAGCTCATTTCCATCCGTAGTCCTCACATTAAAAGACAGACAGACATATCATAAATAACAGTTAAATCAACAACATATAAAGTGCACAACAATATTAGCAGCAGTTATACAATAGATTCAACAAGGGGCTAAAAGATAACTGTATGAGAGGGCTGATCAGTGTTTGGGTACATCATGGGTGCAGATTTTATGAGTCAATAGCAAGCCCCAACCTCCGGTGGAGACGAGTGAGGCCAATGCGGAAGTGCCAAAAACTGCAGTTCACTGACTGTCCACTTGAGGCTGGTTCTGGAAGTGAGTCAATTCCCATAGACCCCCATGTTAAAATGCCCAACTTTAGAACAGAAATAAACATGTCTACAGCCTGGTACAAAAAATGGTTTTGGTCTCTACAGTTAATTTCCCCTTTCATGAAAACTCTGGGGGGGGGGGGGTGAATTTTTTTCTAGTGTCGTTACGTTCACGACGAACCGATTCTATTGAATGGCGCAGCTGGGAACCGTTCTTTTTTTTTTTTTTTAATATCACTGTGTGCTCCTCCTTTGCTCCTTCCCTGAGCAAAATTCATTATAGCCTGCTTTGTTTTTTAATGTTTATTTGTAAGTGTTAAGGTCATGGTGTTGCATGAATAACAAGTCATGGTAGCTTTACACACATACAAACAATTTGTACAAAGGGTAAATCCAAAGTAGTGATGTCACTGTCAAAGCAGAGTGATATGGCGCAACCTTGTGGAATATTTACAATGAATCCTGATCAGACTTTGAAATCTAGTCCACACATGTCAAATGAGGTTATAATCAATATTTCAGAATAATTCAAACTCAGATATTGATGGGATATCTAATTTTATATTATTTTGTTCTAAATCTCACCCCATCATACCTCCCAGTGATTATTTCCAAGAACCAGGCTGGCTTCTTAAAACTTAATAAATATAAAGAGGCATTTAGGGAGAGGATATTTTGAACAAAAGGCTGAGGCTGTGTGAGGTTTGAAAATAAAGGTCCACCACGTTAGTTAGCTAACGTGATGCAATGTTAACGTTGTCATATGAGCAGTGTAACGTTAACGTAACATTAAGGCTATACTTGTGTATGTAAATTAGTGGCAAACTGTGTGAAATTGCAATAAGGTGTGTAACGTAATTAAAAAAAGCTAATGTGACATTTGACTGTCACACATAAAATATAATTAAGATTAGTGTATGATATAGGCCTGTAGTTATACACCAATAGATAATACACAGACAGAATATGGGGACTGTGATGGTTACCACCTTTTTGTTTTGCAAAATTAAATTGATTATGATCTGTTGAACATTGAAGTAATTTACATTGTATTGTTTGCATGTAAAAGTGTCTGTGAAGTAGGTAGCTACAGTAACACATATATTTCTGTGTAAAGTTTTCCTCTAGATGACCCAGACAGACTGGACCAGTGGACACTCAACACGAGGAGACAGAACTGGACTCCAAACAAGACTTCCCGTCTGTGCAGTTAACACTTCGAGAATCATCACTTCAGCACTGATTCCAGGATAAAGACACCTCACAGAGAGTCAATTTACTTATTAGTTTAAAATGATGAATTATTGTCCATAATACAATTAAATGCATTACATATACAGTATAGGCCAAAAGTTTGGACACACCTTCTCATTCAATGCGTTTTCTTTATTTTCATGACTATTTACATTGTAGATTCTCACTGAAGGCATCAAAACTATGAATGAACACATGTGGAGTTATGTACTTAACAAAAAAAAGGTGAAATAACTGAAAACATGTTTTATATTCTAGTTTCTTCAAAATAGCCACCCTTTGCTCTGATTACTGCTTTGCACACTCTTGGCATTCTCTCGATGAGCTTCAAGAGGTAGTCACCTGAAATGGTTTTCACTTCACAGGTGTGCCTTATCAGGGTTAATTAGTGGAATTCCTTGCTTTATCAATGGGGTTGGGTTTTTTTTAAGATAACAGCTGAATCATTGTTTCAAGGTTTGTTGTATAACGTTAGTTTAAGCTAAACTCGTGAGGAAGCTGCCACAGGGCTAGCTAAAGTAGCGTAGCTTTTTAGCCTTGTAGCTTGTTAGTCTAGCTTGTTAGCCTTAGCTAACTTAGCAGCGCCGAGCGAGGTGGGCGTGTTTAAGCAACTAGGCTTCCTTCGGCCCGCTTTGCCCATTTTTGATTGTTCGGGAGTTGGGCGGAGTCAGGCACTGCCAAGATGGCGACGCCCGGAGCGGAGTATTTTGAGCTTCAAATCCACTCTTCAGAAACGGACGAGTCACTTCACGGTGACTACGTCCATTATTTTATACAGTCTATGGTCAATAGCCATCCTTTAAGCTGTTTTTTGAAAGTAGTGAGAGTGGGGCTGTCTCTGATTGAGGTCGGGGACTGTTCCAACCTGCACGCCCTTTACAGTAAGGGAATTTTGGCCTATAAAGGGTCGTCTGAACTGCGCCATGCAGTCCCCTCTGGAGGCAGATCTGGTACTGAGCGTGTTGTCTCTCCAGCGGGGGAGGAGCCAGACTGTTGAGGGTTTTATAGATGTGGCAGCTGTATTTAAAAGTTTTAAAATGTTCAAAACCCAAGAAATTATACCTTGCAAGAATTGGACAGTGATGTGAGGAATATGTTTTTTAAATATCTTCAAATATCTTGATGGCTTTTTTGTAGAGTTGTTCCATAGGTTTCAGTGTGGTGACTCCAGCAAACGACCATATCACAGAACAGTACTCAATATGAGACAGAATCATGCAGTGGAGATAAGATTTAGCAGTATCAGACGAGATGAGGGGCCTGATTTGTTAAAAATTTTGCAGGCTGAATCTTAATCGTGTTGGACACTTTTTTGATGTGTTTCTTAAATGTGAGATTTGTGTCTAATGAGATACCAAGGTACTTGAACTGGGTTACCAGTTCAAGTTCCTCTTCTCCTATGAATACGTTGGATCTGTTCTGCTCTACTAGTTGCTCTGTGAAAGATATACACACCATTTTTTTGTATTGATCATAAGGCAGTTGTTATTAAGCCAGTGTTGTAACTTAGTTAGTATTTGTGAGTTTGTTAGAGGTAATGACGGAGTTTGGACCGTGTGTGAAAATGACTGCGTCGTCCGCATTCATCTGGACATTAAGGTCTGGGCACACATCTGGGAGGTCGTTTATGTACAGTGAAAATAACAATGGCGCAAGGATCGAATCCTGAGGGACACCAACTGTTGTAGTGCAAAAAGGCAATTTGACCCCATCGACAGTTACACATTGAGTTCTGCTTGACAGATATGATTTGAACCATTGCATGGTGTTATCAGAGAATCTAAAAAATGTGAGCTTGTTTAAGAGTACCTGGTGGTTGACGGTGTCAAATGCCTTCTTAAGGTCAAGAAATACAACACCAACACATGGGGATTTATCCAACAGACACTTCATTTTTTCAGTGAACATACAATTGGCTGACTCAGTGGAATGGTGTGCCCTGAAGCCAAACTGCATAGGATGTAATGGATCCAGATGTTTGATCAGTTGATTCGCTACCCATTTCTCAGCTACCTTGGAAATAATTAGCAATATACTGATTGGTCTATAGTTGGCCTCCTGTGTTTTGGAGCCAGATTTAAAAATGGGAGTCACCGTGGCCACCTTCCAGGCTGGTGGGACTTTGTTTTGGTTAATTGATAAGTTAACCAAGTGGAAAATGGGTTTGAGAAATGCATGAGAATGTGCCTTTATGAAGTTTGTGTCAATACCGTGTACATCTTTAGTTTTGGAACATTTGAGTGCTCCAGTGATCTTTGTGACTTCTGTCTCTGTTATGTTTGCCATCTGAAAAATGGCCTGCACATCACTGATCAAGCGGTGTGCAGTCGTTGAAGGAGTAATAAGTCTTGTTATTTCGGTCACACTGTCTAAAAAATAATTGTTAAAAGTGTTTGCAATTCTTGCACGATATTTCACCATAACATTATCAATTTTTAGTTTAAGAGTGTTTGTTTCGTGTTTGATATCCTTAGCTAATAGTTTATTCAAAGTTTGTCACACCTTCTTCCCGTTGCCCTTTGCACCCTCGATTTTGGAAATAAAAAAAATTGCTTTGGCCTTTCTCAAGGCAATGCTTAATGGCGCCACAGTCAAGTTCTGGCAGATCACTTCTGGACTTAGCACATCAAATACTACCTCCCTACCCTGCAGCTAAGACAGAAATGGCTCACAGACAACCCCAACCTTGCCATATCCACCGTGGTCATGGTAATCGACCCACAGCTGCCACAAGCCCTCTGGCCCATAGGAAGGGTAGTAGGAGGAGCAAGGTTGGGCAGAGCCTATATGTAGCAGGGCCCCTTTAAATTCCAGCCACTCTCATTTTGCCCTGCCTAGTCCTGTTATTTTACCTGGCTAGTCACCTCTCCCCCGGGCCTTGCCATATAAGGAAGACGCTGTAGTGAGTTGACTGTGCTGCCGTTTCCGGCAGCTTAAATACGGGGTGGTTTTTACACTGAAAGAACGCTGTCTTCCTGCTAAGCTGGGTGCTGTGTTGCTGCCATCAGTCCTCAGAACCTTTTCGCTGGTCTTGTAAAATAATCCGCTGGTAGATGAGAGGTTGCCTTCCCCTACCTGAGGTATGTTTACCCCTGATTTGTGTGGTTTGGTGAAGCACGCAATTTCCTACATTAACTTATGTTTACAAACCTTAGGTACAGAGTCCCCGGGACTAAGCATGTGTGGATAGAGGATTGGCATCAGATGTGAGTCTTTTCTCCTGCCAGCAGCTGCAGCAGCAGCAGCAGCAGCTAACCCTTTGGCAGCCATTGTGAAACTGCGTAATATGCTTGTTTCTCTGTGCAATGTACATTTATGTTGGAGGTATTTATGTTGCTAAGATGTTAAGCCAAAATGACAATTATTTTAACTCCTTTAGTTCCAGTCATAGATTTATCCTTTGCTTATCATTTGATGATTGTATTTTATTTTATTTTATAATAACACAAGTTGTGTGTTTCTGTATAGATACTGTCTCTCAGGTTAACTCATATTGCAGCGGTGCCTGGATAGTGTGACGTGTGTGGTTGTGCTGCTGCCTTGGTCCTGCCAGATGCCTCCTGCTGCTGCTATCATTAGGGCCCGAGCCGCTGACAGCGGGCGAGAGCCCTAGGCGAGAGCCCTATTGCTTTTCCTCGGATTAGTCTTGAAACTTGAGCGCATATTTCAGTGCTTTGCCATGGACGGAAAATGCTTACATTCGGCGTATGCCTTGATTCCGGCGAAAATTGACGTATTGTAATGGTTACGGACATGTCCAAAAAATAAAGGCTCGCCAGCGCCCCCTATAGGTTGTCACGCCCGGCGAGTTTTTCGTTGGGCTATGAAATTTTGCAGGTGCGTAGAGCTGCTCAAGACCTTCCATTTTGCCTCCTTGGACTTTTCTCTAAAATGCACAGGGAAGGAGTTATGAATTTTTTTATGAGCAAAATATGACAATTTATGGTTTATGGTTCAATTTTTCCTCCAGTCATCATAGGGTTGTTTCTGCCAAACTTGGTGTCAGTGTGATCATAGCGACACAGCAGATATTTTAAAAATAGCCTGTCCAAATTGACGCCATGTGCTCTGACCCCTAGGGGGCGCTGAAGTTAGAGGTTATTTTGTAAATGATTAAATTGCCAGAACTCAATCATTGTTGCTTTAAAAAATCTGAAAATTGCTGGGATGATGGGCCTCTTGGTCCTCAACGTATAGACAGTGATTCGTTTCTGTGCTCAACAGCGCCATCTAGGAAATCCCAAATAACGCACTTTTTTATGTTCATGCACAGCTCCTACGGACTTTGCAGTAGAGATGTCCAAAGTAGCTCAAAAAATCACAAAGGCCTTGTACTTGATGGCCAATTGCATTTCATAGCTCCTCGCCAAAGGGCGTGGCCATCAGGGCGCCGCAAAGTTGGGCGTGTCTCGGAGACCATAAAAGTGGCCATAACTCTGTCATACGTGGTCCCACCTCCACTAGATTTTAGTGGTTTATTAACGGTTCAGCCCCGCACGCATTGACACCAAACTTACCTCCATATGTTGTAGCGCCTACTAGTGGTAAAGACGACATTTTCTTGCAAATTTTGGCTTATAAGTCCTTCTAAAGTGATGCGATCAGACTGAAATTTGGTCACAGCGTGCCTGGTGCACAGCTGAATGTAGAAAAAAATCAGAAAGACGTTTCATGCAACTGCACCTTGGTGGCGCCATTTCACATTTCAAAAAAATTGCCTTCTGCCACATGGCCTAGAAATGTCACAGCCACATGAAAATTGGTACACAGGTCAGTTCTGGCGTCCTCTTGATGATTCTAAAGTAAAAATGGAGACACGCCCAAAAATGGCTCAATAGCGCCATCTACACATTTTCAAAAATTAAGCCCCGCCCCTGTGTGCGACCCACACCTATGACATTCGGTAGGATTATGAAAGACCCCAAGACCTACAAAAAAGCCTCTTGGACCCATGGGCCACGCCCTACAGCAAGTCAGCCATTTTTTTTGGAAAGTTCGTGTTTCCATTTTTCCGCTCATTTTTAGGGTATTTTCAAAAATCTTCTCCTCCTCTGGATTTAATGCTAGACAGCTAAATCTGCTGTCCTGCTGTACCCACACTAATGACCTACAAAAGTTGATCAAAGCTTTGCCCAAATATGCTTAGTTTAGAAATAGCAGCCCCTCAAACCCGGAGTGGTGGTACAAACAAGCATGTACACATTTTGCAAATATTGGCTTATAAGTCCTTCTAAATTGATGCAATCTGACTGAAATTTGGTCACAGCGTGCCTGGTGCACAGCTGAATGTAGAAAAAAAATCAGAAAGACGTTTCATGCAATTGCGCCATGGTGGCGCTATTTCACATTTCCAAAACATTAGCCTTATGCCACATGGCCTAGGAATGTCACAGCCACATGAAAATTGGTGCACAGGTCAGTTGTGGCGTCCTCTTGATGATTCTAAAGTAAAAATGGAGACACACCCAAAAATGGCTCAATAGCACCATCTAGACATTTTCGAAAATAAAGCCCCGCCCCTGCGTGCAACCCACAGCTATGAAATTCGGTAGGATTATGAAAGACCCCAAGACCTACAAAAAAGCCTCTGGGACCCATGGGCCATGCCCTACAGGAAGTCCGCCATTTTGATTTGAAAGTTCGTTTTTCCATTTTTCCGCTCATTTTTAGGGTATTCTCAAAAATGCACTCCTCCTCGGGATGTAATGCTAGACAGCTAAAACTGCTGTCCTGCTGTACCCACACTAATGACCAACAAAAGTTGATCAAAGCTTTAATTTGCTGCACATATCAGGAAGACCATTCTCTTCAGAATTGCTGTGTGCAAGTGGTGATACAATGAGAGGTGAATCTATAGTGTGATGGAAAATTCTGGTATTTGATAATGTTATGATGAACGATGTGTGTTGCTCACTAACACCTACTGTGACAGCAATGAGAGACAGCAAGGTCACAAGCCAGGGAGGCTCAGGCACCAAGATTATGAGCCAGACACCAAGTGTCCTTGTTAGTCTCAGGAGATGTTGTGTTGTAGGAATGTCAAGGCGCCACATATTTGACTGTTGATGTGCATGTGTTTTGGGAAACTATAAAGATAGAGGGCTGGAGGACATTCGCCAGCTCTCACTCTGACTGACTGTTCATGCAGTTTGTACTGTTTGTGGGACTCCATTCATGAATGCTCATTAAAACTCAAGAAAGACAGCCGACGTGTGAAGACTCGTTTTGTTCAAGTGATTTTGCCACCACAATAGCACCTGCTGCTGCCACTGTTACTTCATCTAGTCAAATCTCCTGCAATTGCTTAAGGACTATTCCAACTACTTGTGTGTGCTCCTAATTGTTTATCAGCTCGATGCGTGTCGTTAATTATCAATTACACTGAATGTGCACTACAGTTGCAGCCAATGACCTAATTGCAGCTACTTAATTGAGGCTATGCAATTCATCCATCTCATTTCCTATCATATCTCTTTGAGGTCCACACCAAAAAATCCAACTGAAGAAAACTACACATGCTTCAGCACATAAATACAACAAAAGAGAATTTGGGACAAGTCAATTTTCTTGCAGATTGCTTCATAACCTTTACTGCTACTCATTACATTATCGATACGCGACATTGTGTCGCCCCACACATCACTCACTGGAGCAGCCGATGGCCGGTGTAAACGGTCGCTCGGGGGGCGCGTTGCGCCGCAACTGCGCGGTGCGAAGGGAAGGCGGTGCGCACAGCTCGGGCCCGTCACTGCCCCGCGGGGCGCTAGTTAGTCTTACTTCTACTGTTATTATACATGTATGATTATTGTCACACATGTATACTATCAGATATTAATATAATATTATTCATTATAATTACTTTTATTAATGTTGTTGTAAGCTACTGTCATTACCATCTGTCCTGCATCTCTCTTTGTCTCTCTCTCTTTCTATCTCAATGTGTCATATGGATTACTGTTAATTTATTGTGTTGATCTGTTCTGTACGACATCTATTGCACGTCTGTCCGTCCTGGAAGAGGGATCCCTCCTCAGTTGCTCTTCCTAGGTTTCTACCTTTTTTTTTTCCCCGTTAAAGGTTTTTTTGGGGGGAGTTTTTCCTTGTCTGCTGTGAGGGTCCTAAGGACAGAGGGATGTCGTATGCTGTAAAGCCCTGTGAGGCAAATTGTGATTTGTGATATTGGGCTTTATAAATAAAATTGATTGATTGATTGATTGATTGATTGATTGATATAAACCAGCTGCACAATTGCTACCATTCCCCCCCGCAATACCACCTATTGTAATAAATGAGCCGAAGCCTGGATCCCAATGTGTTTCATTGTGCCTGACCACACACCCAGAGTGTTCACCCCATGCCTACAGCCCAGCATCCACATACCCTGACTTAAATATGCTACATTTAGTTTCGAGCCCTGATAGCATATTACTAATTTATTAACCTTTATACGACACTGTTCCCACTTTAGATCCAGCAGTAGCTGCAAAAATGAATTATTAACTATTAATAACACCTTATTAATTTAATATGATAGGGTCTTATAGTGTCTTATAAACCAGTAATAAATGTGGTTATTATTCTATAATTAACCCTTATAAATCATAGTTAATGTAAATAGATATCTTATTAATATTTCTGATAAACTATTAGGAAGTTTCTATTAAAGGCTTATAATGCTCCTACATGCCTAAATGAAACATGCTATAATTAACACTTACAGTCTTATTTATGATAATAAACATCTTATTCTGTCTTATAAGTGCTCATTAACTGTTAATTGGTGCTTATTAAGCATTAATATGTGTAATTATCAGCTGGGTGACAAGATCACACAAGGGACTCTTTTCGTCAATTTTTAACTTATTTATTTATTTATTGATGTTTGTTTTTTTAACTTGTAACTCTGTGGTGTGAATGTTATGTGTTGTTTGTAATTAAGCTGCCGTGACTGTAAAGGATTATTAAAGTTCTATCTATCTTAATTAACGCTTATTACAGTACCTTAATATAAAGTGTTACTTGTAAGTTACTTGAGTAGGCTATTTCAAGTAAGTATTTCACATTCTGACAACTGTAGTTAGTTACTTTTCATAGGAAGATCTGACATGTAAAACCTGATCACTTTCACACATATTATGCACTCTTACAACGACATCACAGTAGGCTATATTAAGTAAAATGCAGGACCATTCCTTGTAATGTGTATTTTCATGTGGTTTTAACACTTTTACTGGAGTGAAAGGTCTCAGTGTTTCTTCCACCTCTGTTGGTAAGCAGAACAGTAAATGTATACAGTGGGAGAGACTGCGATAGTTGTTTGTTAGGCGGGGCGGTGTGACTGGGGGCAGTGGGCGGAGCTGCAGGACCCACAGTTGATTGGGATCTTTGAGTTCAGACTACGCGGCTGAGGAGCAGGATGAAGGAGCAAGAGAAAGAGAGGGACGGAGGAGGTGGAAAAGCTGGGAGTCAGAAAGAGAAGGATCAGGTAGGCTATGTGCGTTCGCAATAATGAGTCTGTCACTACAAATCTGTAGGCGAGCGGTGCTGGCTGCGCAACATTGATCCGTTGATCGGTGGCGGATGTTTGTTGTGTTTCTGAACTCATGTTGTCAGCTAGGAGCAGACAGAGTCAAGTGAAAGAAGATGGAACATGTATTTGATTGTAAACGGGGGACCTGATGCTGCTGTGCCAGATGAGACTTGTACTCTGACTGTGAAATGCCTCAGGCTGCCAGTGCTGAGGGTTTCACACTGAAGCCACCCAAGTTTCTGAAAGTAGCTGTCTCTGACTGAACATAAACCAAACAAACAAACGGACAAATAAACAAACAAACACACAAACAAACAAACAAGCAAAACACGAATATATTTACCCATTGATAGACTTAAGTGAAAAGTAAAGTCAGTAAAGGCAGAATCAGTAGCTTTTGGACCAAAACAAAACATTTAAACCTGTCACAAAGGCATTGCTAAAAGCTGTTTTATTTCTAAGTTCTTAATGTTAAATGTGTTGATTAAGGTTTGGTTCTGTCTGCTGACATAAGCAAAACAAGCCTGTATTTTACTTTGACCTTAAGCTTAGGGACAACAAGTGAAATGTTCATGTCCCATCTTGACAGTGCCCTGCAGCATTTCTTATTGTGGAAACAGAGGGTTGAAAAGCAGTCTTGGCAGGAATACACATATAGAAACTCCTCAGCTCACAGCGTATGATTGTTCATGAGCTTAGGCAACATGTTGTGCTGTACATGGGCCATCATGAGCTGTGGTGGTGGAGAGCTTGTAATTTGTGTGCCACAGAATGAGCAACATGTAATAATATATTTGCATACCCACCAGACCTTGATCTACAGACAGTTTAAACCCTATTTCAATGGACTAAAACACACTAAAGAAAGGGACATTGAAATAGGTTGCCTTTGGCAAGAAATACATTAATAGAAACATTACTAGTGATAAATAGTGATAAACCAAAAACTTAAACTGGACACTGAACAAAACTTGGACCATACACAGTACCTGGTAATATGCTGTATGGCCAATGTTGGTCCGTAAGTCTACTACTTACTTCAATGGAATTGCATAGATGAGTATTTAGAATAACTATACAATAAAGCTACTGTACACAGTGTTTCCTCTAGGATTTTTTTCAGCAGCGCTTGGTCGAATACCGAATTTTTTAGTTTTTGCAAATGAACGCCCTTCTTCTGAGTGGTATCAGGATAACACAGCAAAAATTAGGCAGATGTGCCTTTTGTCATTTACGAATAGATAAATCACTCTTCTATAATACATCACTGATATTTCAATAGAATGAATTACTTATTGACTTATTCGTACTTCAAAAGCAGCATCAAAAAGTGATTAACAGTACCTAAAGTGCAGTGAGGTTTGTGGGCCGTTACCTGCCACAGAGAGAGAAATGTGAACGGCTCGTTTCTCCTCTGATACGCCACATACTGTGTGCTGCCATGGCTCGGCTGTTCAGGTACTCTTGGGTACTTTTGGGCAGTCATGACAACAAGTTATTCACCTGGACCCGGACCTCTCCGTCGCTGCTAAGCCATTATCGTGCGCCGCCATATTTGACAGGAAATACGTATTCCTGTCCGTGTCTGTGCTGCTGGTTGAAATATGTACTCACACAGTGTGCTGAATGATTTATTTTGCCTGCACAAAACTATTTTTAGTTGCAAATGCGAGTGCAGTGACAGACGGAGTGAAATATTGCCACACTGCCGACATTTTACTCCATCTGTCACCGCACGCTGTTTGATTGCGTTATCAAACCACGCCACTATTATTCTACCTTGCTTTTCACTCATTCCACCGAATACCGAGTGTGTGTTTTTTTTTTCAATATTTGGCTGAATATAGAATAAATGTTTTGAAGGAGCAGCGCCGCCGCTGCTCAATGAATGTAGCGGAAACACTGGTACATACATACACAGGTATGTGGAGGTAGTGTGGAGAAGGTTCATTTTGAAATGTAATGAGTTTTAGATTACTAGTTATTCTGTTAAAAATATAATAAGTGTTGTAGCTTTTTTTAATTATTTCAAAGTAAAGTAACTGTACATTACATTTTGATTACTTTTCTAATAAATGTTTCAAACTGGGCAATAAATCTAAATGTCCAGAAAAAAATGTCCAGAAACAGGCTCTGTTAAGGACAGTATTTCGTGCACAATAAAAAAGATGCAAAGCAACCAAATTAAATTTTGATTCTACATAGAAATCTTTCACTGAAAAGAATACATTTGGATGTAACCTTTTGTGATCACCAACAGTTTTATTAGTAACTGTAATCTAATTCCATATGTTTTCTCAGTATCTGTAACTGGTTACAATTGGGTCATTCCTAGTATTTGGTGCCATTTGAGTCCCATTGACATAATATGGTATATTTTGTCTAAAAATGGGATAATACTTATTTCTAAACACTTTTCTTGTATGCTTAACCCCCCTCCACCATAGGACACAATGATATGTACACAGGATAAATTAATTTAAAGCAAATTACTCTGATTTTAGCACAAGTACACTAAAATATTATGTCCCCAGTCATGTTTGCTTGACTTCAGTTACAAATATAAGTGATAAAAATCTAATAAATTCAAGTTTTTAAATCATTTCTGTATTGCCTTGTTTATAATATTCCTCACCAAATGTTATTTTTTGTTATTAATGCATTTCTAACGCTTAAAATCTTTAATATATGTTGTGTCCCCGAATCAACTGTCCCCCCTGTTACTCTGATAAAAATTCCATGGAACACATCGCCTGAGAATTCTTTTAGTCACATGACTCTCTGGATGTAGCAATATTTTCGGCGGGAAAACTTTCAAGAAGAAGAAGAGTAAGTACCACTCTATGATCAACCTTTTTTTCAATGTTTTAGCAAGGTTTACTGATGCGGTAAAGCATAACACGTCCACCATGTTATGCTTATTTATAGTGGGAACCAATATTTTTTCGTAATTTTGATAATATGGTTAATAAACATGTTAAAAATCTTTCTCAGTGGTCACCATGTACTAGCTAGTTGTTCATCACATTAGTAGTAATGGCTAACTTTAGCATAAAATGTCCCCCCTGTTACTGTCCCCCCTGTTACCGTTATGCACTGTAACAGGGGGGACACATAGTAACAGGGTGGAAGTAAGATGCCTAGATTTTTGTGTTTTAAGTGTGTATTGGTATTTATTATTAACTTATTATGTATTAATTTGCTGTATACTTCCAAAAAGATGATTTTAAATAGTATGCATGTATTTGTCAGGGAATGGCACCATTGTCTGCTGCTGAAAAGCAGCGGCGCTACAGGGCACGTCGTGATGCAGACCCTGAGAGAAGAGAGAAATATCTCAATATAGAGAAAGAGAAGTGGAGAAAGGATAGGGAGGAAGGAAGAAAAAAGAAAGTGGCAGATCTCAGTGAAAGACAGAAGAGAACACAGAGAAAGCAATGGCGAGAAAAGAAAAGAAAGCAGAGGGATAGTGCCAAAGGCAGGACAGCATTTGAGGCAATGACCACTCCTCCTCCAAGTCCAGATAGTCCCCCAGAGCCAGGAAATGCCCCACAACCAGGACCCTCAAGGTTAGAAGAAAGTTGACAGCTGAATGCTTTGTTGATTAGGTAGATTCTGACATGATTTTGCCCTCACAATGTGTCTGTCTGTGTGTCTGTCTGTGTGTGTGTGTGTGTGTGTGTGTGTGTGTGTATGTGTGTGTGTGTGTGTGTGTCTGTCTGTCTGTCTGTCTGTCTCTGTCTCTGACTAATAGCCTTCTATCCTAGAATTGGTGTAAAAACTTTTATCTTTAAAGAGTGATTGTTAATTGTGACAATATGCTTCCTGTGTTTTAGGCAATATGTTGTTGGACGAAGGAATGTCAGACAGGGGAGGAGGAGGCTCAAAAATGAAATTAAACAACTAAAGGCCTTGTTGCTGAAGGAAAAACGAAAAAAAGAAAAATACAAGAAGAGGTACCAGCGTTTGGGAGGGGGGAAAAAATCCCCACGTTCTACAGTGGATGCACTGCTGCGTCATCAAATAGTTAACAACACAATTAGGAAAAGATTATTACTGCAGGAATCAATAATTGAAGAAATCAGAAATAAATACAAAAACACCAAAAAGGAACGAGAGAGACAAATTATTGCAAAAACAACAATAGGAAAAATCATAAAGAAATACAGGCTACAGAGGGCTGCACAGATGACTCTGGGCTTTTCAAAAAAGCGTGGTCAAACACAAGATGGAGGGCTCATGACTTTTGAGAGAAAGGAAAGCAACAGATTACCTCCTGATTGCAAGCAGAAAGTAAAGGCCTTCTTCTTAAGAGACGATGTCAGTCGGATGACGACAGGACGGAAGCAAACAGTTACTCAAAAGAAAATAAAAAAACAGAAGCGTTTGCTAACCGACACAATTAAGAATCTGCACCAGAAGTTCCTTTCAGAAACCGAACATCATGTCTCCTACTCCTGTTTCTGCACCTTAAGACCATTTTGGGTTGTGGTACCCACAGAGGCTGATCGTGAAACCTGTCAGTGCAGGACACATGAGAACTTGCAGTTCATGGCCAACACCCTGTACATCCAAGGTCTGTTAACAACAAAACACCTTGAGGAGATGGTAGATGCAACAATGTGTGATCCTAAATCCAAACTCTGTGCATATGGTGAGTGTAAAGACTGTGTCGGTTCAACACACACACTGTTGAGACCTCCTACCAACACAGAGATAGCCCTTACCCAGTGGTCTCTGGAAGAGAATGCCAAATTGAATGATGGAGAGGTGTCTGGGAAAAGGTCAACAATAACTGTGAAGACAACTGTGATGACAACAGAGGATACGCTTGCAGGAGAATTTCACAACAGACTATTCAGATTTAGGCGCCACATCTTTAATATCCGATGGCAGTACGGGGCCTACAGACAACTGAGAGAAAATCTGAGAAGCAATGAATGTCTGCTGCATGTAGATTTCAGTGAGAACTACTCCTGCAAGTATTCTCAGGAAATTCAAGCAGCCCATTTTGGAGGGTCACACCAACAAGCAACCCTGCATACTGGAGTACTGTACACTGCAGCTGAACAGTCACCAGTAACCTTTTGCTCTATCTCACCTTCCAGGCGGCATGATCCCCCTGCTATATGGGCCCACCTTGACCCTGTGTTAGACATGGTGAGGGAAAGATACCCTCTTATCAATCACTCCATGTCTTCAGTGATGGTCCAGCTACACAGTACAGACAAAAGGGCAACTTTTACCTGCTCTCAAAAGAGCCATTCAAAAAAGGCTTCAAAGACATCAGCTGGAACTTCTTTGAGGCCAGCCACGGAAAGGGGGCTCCAGATGGTGTTGGGGGCACCCTTAAAAGATCAGCTGACACAATTGTCCGCCATGGGAGGAGATATCCCCAACGCAGAAGCCATGTTCCACAAGTTGAAGAACATTGGCACTTCAGTGGAACTTTTTTTTGTGGGAGAAGAAGAAGTTGAGAGGAAAGTACAAGAAATGATGGAAGCACCAGCGCTTGTGCCTGTCAAAGGTACTATGAAAATACACCAAGTCCTCAGTTTCTCTCCAGGAAAAATTAAATACCGGGACATAACATGCTTTTGCCAGGCAGACAAAGGTGTACTGGACTGTGCATGCTATGGCCTGAAGGAGGTGAGCCTGGGAGAGGAGGCAAGCCTACATTGCACTGAAGGACCATCACGGCCTGAGAACATTGAAAAGACAACATTGGTCAGTGGTGCATTATTAGCTATGATGGTGAGCCCTACCCAGGAATCATCCTGGAGGTGGAAGATGACATCAAAGTCAAATGCATGCACAAGAATGGGACCAACAAATTTTTCTGGCCAAGTCCACGAGAGGACATTGGCTGGTACGGGGATGACCAGGTTGTGTGTTTGATGCAAGAGCCACAACCTTTGAATAAGAGGTCAGTTCAGCTGGAGAAGACTGTGTGGGATTTCCTTGGGAAACACTTTGGTTTCTGGTCGGTTGAATAGTTTTCTGGGTCTGTCTGTCTGTCTGTCAGCCTGTCTGTCTGTCTGTCATCCTGTCTGTCCGTCTGTCTGTCTGTCAGCCTGTCTGTCTGTCCGTCTGTCTGTCAGCCTGTCTGTCCGTCTGTCTGTCTGTCTGTCCGTCCGTCTGTCTGTCTGTCTGTCTGTCAGCCTATCTGTCTGTCTGTCAGCCTATCTGCCTATCTGTCTGTCCGTCTGTCTGTCCGTCCGTCTGTCTGTCTGTCTGTCTGTCTGTCAGCCTATCTGTCTGTCTGTCAGCCTATCTGTCTGTCTGTCTGTCCGTCTGTCTGTCAGCCTGTCTGTCTGTCCGTCTGTCTGTCTTTTTGCTGGTTGCTGGTCTGTTGCAAAGTTGCGTGGTGAGGGGGTGTGTTCTTAATTTTTTAGGTGTACAGTGAATTTGTTAAATGTGGACATCCATCTACCTGTGTTTTTTGGGGGTGGGTGGGGGGAGGGGGAGGTGTGTTCAAAGTTTCTTTAATGTAATATTTTGATGTTCACTGGTGTGATGTCCACCCTGTTACTTCCTGTCCACCCTGTTTCTCTTCTGTCCACCCTGTTACCTATGTGTTTTTTTATGTTAATTAAATCAAATCAACAATTATAATGCATGTCTCTGTGGTCATTTGAAAGGAATGAGTTAGCAAAATAAAATTACTTAAAAATGGGGTCACATTCCATTTATATTCCTTTACACCTAAAAGAAATGTGTTGAAATTCACTGCGCCCTAAAACTGAACATGTCTCCTTTCAATATAATGCTTGTTTCTGAATATTTTATCAAAATCTCCCTGCAGGGTGAAATAAGGGACATTATAGCTCTTAGAAAATGTAAATATTACTATAACTGTGTACTCATAACAGTTATTAATAGAAATGAGAATGTCCTGTAACAGGGTGGACATTTGGCCTACGTCATGGGTGAAGAATTTGGTAAAAAAATTATTAAGTATAATATCCTTAGCTGGACCAATACATTTTTCTTAGAATTTGAAAATCCCTCTTTCAGATGAAATGTTAAAAACATGGAACATTTTATATTTTTTGATGGAAAGTTACCACGTTGAAATGGCACCGAATAGTAAGAATGACCCAATTACATTAAGGTCACATGTTAAAATCATTATCTCAATATACAGATGTTACATTATATGACATTTATGTGAGGTGTACAGTATGCGAAATGTCATAAAATAATTAGATATATGTTTAAAGCATGGATCATGAAAATAAGCACATTCACCAGTTACAGTTCTGGACAAACAGATAAAAAGCAAATGAACTATATAGGCTTCTGTGAGTGTAAAGTAAGCAGGACGTCCTGTGTTGTAGACAAAGGTGGGGTCGGTTGGGACAGGGCGACAGTTGGGGCATTGCCTTTTTGGTGATTTAGAGAGCAGCTATGCCTATGCCATTTAACATACTCAGCCACACCCTCTTCATATTCAGACTCACACCTTCTGAATGTTCCTCACGTATTCATAATTTTGAAATGTGTGAGTAAATGTTTGGCTTTTTGTTATTGTTCTCCTGCCATACTGTTTTAGTTATGCCACATACAAACACTTAATGTTGATTTCCTAGACTATCAGTTGATGCCAGTGTTAGGTTAACCCAGTTACTCAGAGATGGTAGGGACAGTATTATATACATGTGTGTGCGTGTGTGTGTGTGTGTGTGTGTGTGTGTGTCTGTGTGTATCAGGGGTGGTTCTAGCCTGCTATATTTGGGGGGCTGGTCTAAATCCACTATCCATTTATAAATTGGAACATCTGCATACAAATGTAGGCTATCATTTCTGATCAATTTTGAATTTATCATAGATACAAATTATATTAAAGGGAACATGTAAACAAGGAAAATTGTCCAATGAAAGAGTAGAAACAAACTCTAGAAGTTCAATCATTTTTGCTGTAAAATCAGATTTACATTTTACTTATTTATTTATACCTATTGATTGATTGCTTGATTAAACTGTGCCCAATTTAAATTATTAGAGTGATCAAAAAGTGATTAATGCATTTAAATTTAAATAGAGGCCTATCTCCTGCGTATAAATAGCCTACTGCCCACTCATGGCAACAAAGAGCTTTAGCTTTTCATTGGCGTAGCTGGGAGAGAAGCATTTCTAAGGTGCTCATGTGCATTCACAAATCACAGGGCCCGGGATGCGACAGGGAGGAAGCCGAATAGTAGGCCTAATCTGGAGAATGAGAGGTTATGTTTTCGGCAGCGTGTGTACATACATATACATCTGTACCTACGTCCGTACATCCATTAGCAGGATAACGTTAAAACTACTGGACTGATTTTCAGATTGGACTGCTCACCTTTCCCCCAGGGGATGGGTCAAATGCAGAGAATGAATTTCACACACTCAGGTGTCTGACAATCATTGGGACTTAAACTTTAACCTTTAGAGGTGAGCACAGCACAGCCCCTGCTTTAACATTCTGTCCACTTACACACTGCACACGCTGACTAAATGCATTCATGGGTGGCAGCCATTGCTCTCTGAGCACCCCTTCCAGTTGTAAATATTACTATCTGGAAAGGCTACCAAATGAATTTGCAAACTTTAATAGGCCTACAGTTTATTTCTGTATAAAAAAACAATATACATGACCAAAAAAACCCCAAACCATTATTTAAACACTGTAATTTTGTAAGATCATGTAAGATGAAACACCAATTTAATGATACAATTTATCAAAAAACACTATTTTTGTGTGTGTGTGTGTGGGGGGGGGGGGACTGTCTCAAATGACCACCTGTAGGTCATGGGGACACACTATGTTGAAAATCTGTTAACATAGGATGTCTCTCTCTCTTTCTGTCTCATTATGTCATACGGATTACTGTTAATTTATTATGTTGATCTGTTCTGTATGACATCTATCTATCCTTATCCGCTGTGAGAGTCCAAAGGACAGAGGAATGTCGTATGCTGTAAAGCCTTTGAGGCAAATTGTGATTTGTGATGTTGGGCTTTATAAATAAAATTGATTGATTGACTGATTGATCAATGCCTGCTCTGATGCAGTGCAGGTACATAATATCAATCAATCAATCAATTTTATTTATAGACATAATAGACTGTCAATGGTTCAGATCACTATTGAAAAGCACACTAGAAAAGGTGAGGAAAAACACAGCCCCATTATCCTACCAATCCTACCATCCACCATCAGCTGAGCTGACAGAGAAGAAGGATATGCAGTGTGTGGATATGAAAGGTGGAGACCAATAAGAAGACAGAGAGACAACTCTCATAGCTGCCAATAGGCAGACGGGTTGAACCAGTCTTCACTACAAACACATAGGCCTCTAGTTTCGCAGACTGGGCAAGGCGGAGATGCAGCGCGCTGGGTGCCAACTGGGTGTGGCCAGGTGGATTTTGCAAGTTTGGCACACAGTGCGCACTGGCGCAGCTACTCCTCTTTCCCACCTCCGTCCCTTCTACCTGCTCAAGTCGGAAAGAGGGAGGAGAGAAGGCGTAGAATGGGTTTTACACAGCTGATTCACATCACACCAATCAAATGAGCCCCTCTCCTCGCCCTTAAATGCACTGCATGAAGGTGTAATGAGAGTTTACTCAATTTGCCATGGCCGAAGAGATCAGCAGCGTCAGATGGCTTAACTTCTCCTAGGAGGAAACAGATGTTTTGGTCCGCACACGTGGAGGTGTCGCTAATCAGAAGAGAGCAGGGGAGGGGGGGCGGGTGTGTGTGTCAATAAATGAAATTAATTGAACGTTGAAATAATTTGTTTGGGGTGATTTGTTGTAGCCTATATTTAATGTGATTGAGTAAATTTACACCATAAATGTGTGAATGGATGTACAGGTTAATACTCACATTTAAGGACAGAGCTGTGCAGCCAGGTGGTCGCTCTTCTCCCATGCTCCCTGATGCTCTTCCTGCTGATTTGGCGGCCTCTCTCTGACGTAAGTCCTGTAATGTCTCCTCCGTGAGGTCAAAGTGGCATCCACGGCGTGTAGCTTTGTTGTGTATAACGCAGCATGCCACAAAGAATGCACTGTCTTTCTGGGGGCTGTATGTTAATGAACCACCTGAATGGTCCTCACATCTGAAACGCATTTTGATCTGGCCAAAAGTTTGTTCAATGACTGACCGAGCACTACTGAAAACACGATTAAAACCATGCTGCCTTCTTGTTGTGGGTGTAATGTATGGTGTTATCAGCCACAATTTCAGTGGATAGCTGTTGTCACCTAGCAGCCACCCATCCAGAGGGGGGTCCCCCTGAAAGACTGTAGGGATGACAGAATTCGCCAGGATGAATGAGTCATGAGCGGACCCAGGAAAATTGGCATACACGTGCCACCAGGCAATTCGCGTCACAAATCACCTGGATATTAATGGAGTGTACTCCCTTATGGTTCACATAAGCTTGGCTATCTGGCTAACTGTACATGTGGGCAGTCGATTGCTCCCAGTACTCCAGGGAATCCACATTTCAACAAGAAACCTGTCTTCGTTTCCAGCTGGCTCTCGGGTGTGGATGGAAAATTTATGTGCTCATTTGCATGTCGGACTAGACTATATGCATGTATAGCCAAAGTGACAGCTCTCTGACTGATTCCCACCACCACAGCCACGGTGTGCTGGAAAGACCTGGTGGCGAAGGAGGTCAGAGCCACTGTCACCTTTACAGCAATGGGAAGAGCACAGGTGCCACCGGGGTGCGCATCAGAGGCCACGATGCGCGTCACCACTTGGACCACCTCGCGGGGTAGATGTAATTTGTTGTGATGAAAAAGAGTACGACATGCAATGACAATTACATTGGACACACCAGTATTCCAGTCATTATTCATGTGGCCCACTTGCATTTCAGCTTTGGCATGCCCAAATAGAATGTCCTTTGATGGTACACAGTCTCTGCGTAAGTCCTCCTCCTCCTCGCAATAATGTACTCCATCTTTGTAGATCACGTTAAGCAAGAACATTTCAACATTTGTATAGGCATCAAATGAAGCACGTAAACACTTTAAGCCCTTTTCACACAGAGCGCGCAAAGCGCAGACCTCCGCCGACAAACCCATGCATTGTGTATGTGCTACCGCGGGGCAAGAGCGCACCGCTCTGCCGCCGAGCTGAGCGGCGTGTGAGAGGGCGCATGCCGCGGCGTCTGCGCGCCGCCAGCCTGCGCTCGAATTGAACATTTTTTAATTTCACCGCAACGCGCTGTGACGACAACTCGGTGCATCCAATAGCAGAGACGAGCCTGAAGTAGACCCGGAAGCGGTCACCATGGAGCTGTAGCTCCTGAACGAGCCTGTACTCACCCAAATCCTGTCTTGTGCGCCTTGCTCTCCGCTTGCTCTGCGCCCTACCCCGCGGTGGGCGCCGCGAAAATCGCGCTCTGTGTGAAAGAGGCTTAAGACACTGAACATAACATACAATTTGTTAACAGCGTTTTTCTTTCACAGTCTCACTCTGGTTCTTTTCTATTGACTTTTCTAAGATGACAGATGCTGAATATATACTCCCTATCTGATGCTGTGGCCGTTTGTGGTTGGCTAAAAGGGATGTGATCTCATTAGTTTGCAGCTGTGTTAATCAAATCAGGTTGGGTTTCCATGACACGTGCCAAACAGTGCCAATCCCCTTTGATCTGACATCAGATGTGACGGGACAGTCGATACAGAGATACATCTATGTGCTGATTGCAGATAGTTGCATTGAATAGTGGTTTTTGTGGGTAGTTATTGCACTGTTAACGTGCCTGACATTCTAGAAACCTGCCTGTGAGGTTTTGGTGACGTGTGCGCACTGTCCGCCAAACAGCCAAACTTCCACTACACCGGCTTTGCTCCCTCCGCCTGCGCTGACAGTAGACCTGGTTTCAGCTGGCAAGCTTTTAGCGCACCTTTGATAAAGCCTTGCCAAGCTGGCAGCTGCGTCAAGCTGGATCTGTCGACACTTCCCCCTGCTGCGCTACCACACCCATCTCAGCACACCTCGGTCTGCCAAACTACCAAACTGAGCGCGCCTCGGGTTGAGCTGCTCGAAACAAGCTCTGCACGGGGTTCACCACCCTGCGCCGTGCCAGGAAACTAGAGGCCATAGTCTTTACATTTAGTCTCACTAATTTAATAGCAACAACACATTTTAAGTTTTTAAGAGCTGGAAAACTACAAGGCTCTGTGAGGTGTGTGGGAAGTTCATAGTGTGTGTGCATGTAAGATTGCATCTGTAAACAATGTGTTTACCAACAACATTTAGAGACTAGCAGTGCCCAAATGTTAGACCTCCTCATGTGGAAGAAATTTATTGTAGGGTAGGATAAACTCCTTGAGATGGGTAGGATAAACCCCTTGAGATGCATCATCTCGTTTTCGAGGGGGTATTCAACAAATAAAGATTGACAGTAAATCACACACAAAATATATACAATATAACGGTTACATAACAAACAACGACAAACAATCTGATACCAAACAAAACAAACAAACAAGCAACAACAACAACAACGCAGACAACAAAAAAATATTACAACCTTTTTATCTCGCTGCAGAACAAATCTACCTTCGGGTATTAATAAAGTAACCTGAACCTGAACCTGAACCTTCATCTACCCAATAAATAAAATCAAAAATACATAATAGCAGCAAAACAAGGCAAAACAACAGTGAAATTGGTGTCTCATGTCTAGGGGTAGCTATCCTAGAGTGTCGAACATTGTACAATGGTGTGTGAAAAAAGAGCAGCCTAGTATAAATCTGCAAAGTCTGTTGTAAATGACATTAAGTTGATAGAGATCAGTTTTAGCAGCATTGTGATAAACTATGTCAGCATAATCAATTATTGGTAATATAAGCTGAGTGATGAGATTTAATTTAACACTAACCGTAAAACAATGTTTGTTGTGATACAAAACACCAACACCAAAATTAACTTTCCTGACAATATGTTCAATATGAGTTTTGAAAATGAGTTCTGAGTCAATCCAGACACAAAGATATTTAAGATTCTGGCGCAGACCAAGGAGCATTGAGTGAGTTTTTGTTTTATTTAATAATAGTTTGTTAGCTAATAACCAGGTTTGTAAAACATCAAAATCACATTGTAGAGCTTCTTGAATTGATAAGACAGAGGGCTTCGATGTTTATATAACTGTATCATCCACATAAAGCTGTGTATGGCATTTGGAAAAAATAAGAGGGAGATCATTTATAAATATTGAGAAGAGGAGGGGTCCTAAGGTGGAACCTTGAGGTACTCCATTTTGTTGAGTAAGCATATTTGATCTGCACCTTTTCAATACAACACATTGTTTTCGAATGTGCAAATATGAATTAAACCACATCAGCGCATGCTGAGAAAGACCAACAGCCTGAGGCTCGTCTAAAGGTAAATAATGGTCAACCATATCAAAGGCTTTGGTTAAATCAATAAATATGGCTCCTGTAAGATTACCATGATCAGATGCAGAAAAAAACGTCATTAGTGAATTTCAAGAGAGCAGTAGTTGTGGAGTGGTTAGGTCTAAAACCAAATTGATATTGGGAGAGTAAATTATTATCATTAAAATACCGTGATAATTGATTGTGAATTATTTTATCAAATACTTTGGCAATGGAACACAGAATTGAGATGGGTCTGTAATTGCTGGGATCAAGTGAAGCACCGCTCTTAAGGAGAGGTGTAGTGCATATTGATTGTCAAATAACAGGTATTTCACATGTGGACAAAGACAGGTCAAAAAGGTCAGCCAAAGGATAAATGAGAATATGACATGCTAGTTTGATGAATTTAGATTCAATCCCATCAAGCCCAGGACCACTGCTCTCTTTTAAATCACAAATAGCCTTACGGACATCATTAGGAGATATTACAAGACAATTAAAAGAACTTTGTGGAGGTGATATGGTATGTGAGGTAATATAAGCAGTATTAGGAATTAAATTAGAGCACACAGAGGAAAAATACTGATTAAATGATTAGATAAGGGTTAATTTATTATTGTATCAGAAATTCTTAATTGACTGACAGAACATTTATTAGATGTAAGTAATATATTTTTGATATTTTTCTAAAATTGTTTGGGAATTTTAAAACTATCACTTCGGCAATCTTTAAAGTAATTAGACTTTGCGTTCCAAACTTGAGTTTTGCTGATATTTCTTTGTTGCCTATATGCTTCCCAATCAGTATGTGTCCTTGTTGCCTGAAATTTTACCCATGCTTTATCCCTTTGCCTGAAGAGGTGTATTAGTTCAGAGGTGATCCAGGGCAAAATGATTACCCTTGACTTTGGTCTGTTTCCAGGGGGCATGTTAGGTAAATTCAGAAAGAAAAAAATCCCAAGCACTTTGAACATAGGGTATTAACTGAAATCTACCCCAGTTTATCTGAGTTAGATTGTAAATAAACGTGTCTGGGTCCATTTTCTTGTACTGTCTAATATTCACCAATTTAGGTGGTGATCTTGGAATTTTTATCTTCCAAACACAGTAAACTGCTGAATGATCACAAAGACAGTCAGACAATACACCAGTGTTTCTAATTCTATTTGGATGAGATACAAGTATCCAATCAAGCAAAGACTGAGAGGTGGGAGAGTGATTCTAGTGGGTTCATTAATTAGTTGTGTTAGATTTAAATTGGAAAAAACTTATTTATCTTTGTCAGAGAACCTATCTGACCAGTTTTTATTAAAATCACCGAGAATAATAATTTCATTATTACAAACAGTGGAATTAATGGTAGAGTTCACGCAACTAGAAGATTCAACGGGTGCAGATGGGGATCTGTATATATTTCCAATTGTAAGATATTTATTCTCATGGAGTGTAACTTTTGCAAAAAGACTTTCATGTTCAGGCTCTCCATGAGGAACTATCAGTTCAGACTGTAAGTTTGATATAACATATGTTGCCACAACACCACCTCTGGTGCATCTGTCAGTTCTGTATAATACATAATTAGGGTCTGGGCAGCTAAGCTGCCAGGACACTATTGTAATCTTAGGTATTCTTCTTCTTCTTCTTTCTTCTTCTGAGAAAATCATACTTCCCATCGGTGAAAACTCACCAAACTTTGCACGAAGGTCCAGTCTCATGCCAGATATCCTCAGCTGTAAACTCAAGCCAATAGTCCTGATGGTGGCGCTACAGCAAGTGTCTAAAGTTCAAAACTTTGGAAATTCATAACAAATCAACCATATGTGCTATGTACTTCAATCAAACTGTAGCCCCAATACTGAAGAAACTTTTATACATTTAAACCTATTAAAAATTATGAAGTTCATCACTCTGTTTTTTTTTTCAAAAACTGTAGAATTTCTTAAACCTATCTCCTCCCACAATTTTTGCTCAATTGACACCAAACTTGCTACAGAGCATCTTCAGACTGTCCTACAAAAACTACAGTGCATCAAAATGTTTGACTGTAAACGGTACTGTAAACGTATACATGCAGATTCTTGCTAAATAAATCTTCAATGTTCATGAAAAAAATGGCAATATTCTCGAGTCATGATAGATAATGTGTGGCAAATTTCAGAATTTTATCTCAAAAACTGAATTTTTGACAGCATTTTGAATTTTGCTCTAATGTGAACAATTGGAGTCAATGTACAAATGGCAATTTTAAACATCAGTTTTTCACTTATGGAGCAAATCAATCATTGTTACAAACAAATTCCCAACATCTCTATGCTATGTAGATGCAATATGTGTATTTTCAGATTTTTGTCTTAATAACTGATTTTTTTTACTGTGGTTTGTACAGTGAATGGCTTACTCAATTTGTGAAGCCACTGTTTAGTTGCTACTTGCCAATTAGCTCAGAGCGGTAGATGACCATCTTAGATTCCAGAGGTTATTGGTTTGAGCCTCAACTGGTGTAGAATCCACATTGTAATGTAAACATCTTAATCATCTTCCTGTGCTCCAGTTTATTGCCTAAAATTGCTTGAGCCTGACTCATCTATGTTCAGCATCTACAAGTCTTCCTTGCCTTCTCATGCTTGAAAATAAACCAAACTTTGCACAAAGATCCAGTGTCAATACTTAAGTGTGAAACCATCTGAGGCTTCTCACTTTGCACATAGCTGAACTAGTTAAACATCAGTTTTTCACTTATGAAGGAAATCAATCATTGTTAAAATAAATTACCAACATCTCCATGCTGTCTAGATGCAATGTGTATTTTCAGATTTTTGTTTCGATGACTGAATTTTTTACAGTGGTTTGAAATCTGCTTTTTCATGCATGGACGGCTGCTAAACCTGCACGTCTGGCTTAGTCAGTTTGTGAGGCTACACATGAATTGTCACAGACTAATTAGCTCAGTGAGATAGAAATTAATCCTTAGTCTCAGAGGTTGTGAGTTCAAGCCTCATCTGATGCAAAAGGCAAATTGTGTTGTTAAATTCCTAAATGTCTTCTAATTCTTCTGCTTGTTGCTCAGAATTGCCTAAAAATGCCTGGACCCAACCCATTGTTGCGCAGCAGCTGTAATTAGGCATTGTAATTTGATTGTCTGCAATTCTGCTACTAAGCCAGGTTTCAGACAATGTAATAATACCTGGTTTATGCAAAGCAACCCAGCAAAGTAAATCAATTTTTGGTACTAGGCTCCTGATGTACGACCATCTATTAAACTCAAAAACTCAGTCGGAATTAATAAGGAACATAAAAAGAAAAAAACGCGTAGCTCAAAAACAGAAATAGTTCACAGGCAGCGTGTGACATTACCAGCAGGGGGCAGTACTACTACGCTGGACAGCTTCAACATGCTAAAGAAGAAGAGAAAGTGCTTAATCGGCTTTGAGCTGGCAAAAAGTAAACATCTTAACAGCTGGATGCTGGAGATCAACTGTTGCATCAAACAACAACTAAAACACATGAGGAAAATGGTAATACCTCAATTATCAATATAACAGACAGCTTGAGTCTTTGAAGAGGAGAAGAAGAGAAAAGAAAAAGACAAGAAAAGAGGAGAGCCAGCTAAAGCTGACAGTTGAAGGCTAAGTTTGAGCTATTAACCACAACAACAGTCATCATCTCACCTCAGCAGGTTATCATCCTGGGGAAGATGAGAGGGACATGAAGGCAGCTTCAGCGTCTTTATGGCAGTTGAAACGCTGCTGTTTGTAAGTGCACAAAGTTTGCGTTTGACAGGGTCAAAGCTCCGGCGCCTCCTCGTCAAATCGGCACTGAAGTCCGGGAAGATGCAGATGCGAGCCCCGTTGTATTCCAGCTTCTTTTTCTCCCTTTTAAGATGAAGTATTTTGACCTTATCCTGGAAGTTCAGAAGTTTGATCATAGTGGACCTGGGACTGGTTCTGTTACTTTGTTGGACAGTTGGAGAGTGGTGAGCCCCCTCAATGACTGGAGGAGTGGTGAAGTTGTCATGATCCAGAAGTTGTGGAATTACCCGGAACATTAAGCCGATGATATCGCTACCCTGGGAGAACTCGGGAATCCCAATGAAGCAGAGGTTAGCACGTTGGCTTCGGTTCTCCAGGTCATCCACTTTGTTCATCAGGTAGGAGTTGTCTTTTTCCAGACGTTGAACTCGAGCAACAAGCTTGTGTATGGTGTCCTCATTAGTTGCAGCTCGCTGCTCTAATAGATTAACATGTTCTCCCAAAGTAGATGAAAGAATTTTGAATTTCATTCAGAGTGCTCTGAACGGGATCCACTTTTACATCAAGGTGCTTCAGCATGTCGGTCTTGATTTGCTGCATGCTATCCCACAGAGTGTGGAGTGAGATTTGGCGGTCCTCCATTGTGACAAGGACGCCAACATGCCAAAAACAAGCAAACTTGCAGATACTGAATCTGATTAAGTTGACTTACTTGCTTATTTGACTAATGTAGATACAGTTCGGTTCAAAAAATTTTGTATCAGGTAGAAGGAGACCGTATAAAGCTACTAAAAATAGATGTGATCAGACTGGAGCTTGAGACCTGTTCACTCATGCTGTGACCATGTCTGGAATGCTTATCATGCCTCAACTTGAATCTGTCCTCCATCATGCCTTAACTTGAATCTGTCTTCACTCATTCCTGACATTTCTCTCATTCTCTGCTGGGCATTGATCTCCAACTCTTCACTTGTGTTTTTGGTTTCAAATAGCTGATTCCTGGTCTCATTCCCTCTCCTGCTTGTTGCTCTGTTTGCCTCCACCTCAGTCCTTTCTGTGTGATCTCATAGCCGTAGATTACATTCCTCCCTGGGCAGTTACACATGAAACCAGCTCAGTGTTCACACACATCCTGCTGAGGAGATTCCCAGGAGACACATCTACAGTGGGTACAAGTCTAATTTGGCCGCATCCCCACATGAATCACACGTGAGAATCTGAGGTCTGCAGTTGAGGGGGAAAAGGGGGTTAATTACATCCAGGAGTAGCTGCAGTGTGTGCAAACAACCACCAGGTGGCACATGTGAGCTGATAATATCATCCCCCTTCTAAAACTGCCACCCCCTTCCCATCGCTTGTGTCATTTTATCAATGAATGTGGTATTACTGCTATTTCAACATTCAGGAGGTTTCGCGCATATTGAGTGAGATCAGCTGCAGCTGAGCTGTGCTGTGCTTCTGTCACCAGATTCATCACTAATTCATAAACATACACAAATATTCAAGTCGCAGTTCACATGTACTGCAGCGAATGCTTCTGTAGGATACTGTAAGTCACATAACCAGCCACATAAAGAGAGAAAATGAAGAAAATGTAACATTAACAATTCTGCGTAGGGTTGGACTCGATTTCAATTTCCATTTTAATAAGAAGACTTCGTTTTCAAGCCCCAAAGGCCAAGATCTAATTCTAAGCGATCCGTTGTTGACTTGTCTGTTTAAATTTAACACTGGATCACAGTTTAAAATGTAGTTTATATTTATAAATGAACTCTGCCATGGCCTGTTTTAACGAAGGACTGCTAATATCCATCATAAAAAATGTTGAAAATTGCAATAGCCTAAATCAAAATTTTAAACAATAGTATACTGTAAATCAGAATCGCTTTCACTGCTCTGAGAAAAAATAATATTCAATGAACTGCTGGTGTCGTGCGTCATGCATAAATGCACATGAGGACACACATTCTCCCCTACTGTACAATATGAAGGAGACTGGACCTCATTCAGCGCTTCTAAAATGTAAGTATGCATGTTCGGATACAGGCTTTTCAATACACGAAACAGACAATTCAGACAGTTTTATCAAACATTTTATTTATTTTTCGTATTTTTTAGGCGGGTGGTGGTGGTGATGTGCCAGAAGGAGCTGAGGCAACCCATCTGGCTCTCTCACTGCTCGCTGACCGGAAAATACGGGTTTTCTTTATATTAGCGATTAGATTCAAAACCGTTAAACAGAGATGAATAAATAGCCTAATCAAATACAGTGCTGGTGTTAAGTAGCCTAATTATTTTGGTATTTTTTTAATTTAAAGTTTTGACCATTACATTTCCTCCGCCCGTCAGCTGTGTTGAATCTATGTTAACACGCTGTGTATGATAAGTACAAATATATGTTCCTACTTCACCTCAAGATTTAATAAGAAAACATTGTGACCCTCCAATGTTGACCTGAAGTTGGCGCCAGTGACTATTATATTATAATAGCCTATTATTTTTCTGGTATTAACACACACCACTGTTAATTTTCTTAGTTGTGAGATCACAGAAATCCAGATGAACACAGAACATGAATTAACAGTATCATGGCTAAGATCCTAAGAACGATCTTAATGGGGAAACGTGGCCATTTCAGCTTTGTCGCAACCCTCCCCCACCCCATTCACCCCCAGCCATCGAATGAATGAGAATAGGCTGCCTGTTACCTTCAGAATGGTTGCTTGTGTTCCCCTACTTAACCTGTATTGAAGTGGTATTGATTCAGTTACAGGTGAGAACAGTGAAAGTGTTCAATAAAATATCAAAGATTTCTATAATGTTTTCGCAGCAATATTAAAACACCATTAACTGCAAGTGAAACATGAGACTCTTCATAAAGTTTATATATATAATGTTTTGTTTTTTGTGTGTGTTGATCTCTTTTTATCTGCTCTAACACTACCCGATGCTGCAGAAGAATAAGTGAAAGTTAAAAAACTATAATACTGTGTATAAAGAAACACACTGTTTTTTCAATTTCACAATTGGTGTCGCTCGCAGGGCGTGGCAGACCTGCGCTGCGCCTCCGTTTTTGACGATGTTAACAAATAGCCTAAACTAGATGAATTAACATGTCCAAGGTTAGAGGCGGGGCGCACCCCCGATCAACTGATAGGAGGGCTGAGAAAATGAATGAATGTGTGTCACACATTGCACGCGTGCCCCCTCCTCCTTCCTCCCTTCTCCCTCACCTGTAGTAACTTACATGATTGAAAAATGGAGCGACGGTCACAGCTGAAGAGGAAAGGTGCGTAGACAGGAGGAGACTTAAAAAGCGTAAGCACTACAGCGAAGTGCTGTAAAATAACTTACATGTTTTATTTTGTAGTAGGCTACTCTGTCCTCATCTCACACATTGTAAGTCAAGCTATTGAAACAAAGGCTTTGAAAGATTCATCCTCAACTTATACCTTCAAAACGAATAAATAAACATTTTTTTATCTCTGTGCATGCACTTTCATGTTTCTGTGTTCAAACAGACAAACCAAATCCACCCCACACAAGTGTTATTTAAATTAAATAATTACCCCGACAATATAGCCACAAAATGAAGTTTAGGCCACTTTTATCTTTCCCTGAATAAAATTACACAACGCAGTCATGAGTCAGTAAGTCAGCGCCCCCGCCCTGCTGAGCAGGCATCTCAGAGCAGCCATCTCCGACAGTGATTCCGATTTGCAGTATACTATTGTTTAAAATTTTGATTTAGGCTATTGCAATTTTCAACATTTTTTATGATGGGTATTCACTGTCCATCGTTAAAACAGGCCATGACAGAGTTCATTTATAAACATAAACTACATTTTAAACTGTGATCCAGTGTTAAATTTAAACAGATAAGTCAACAACAGACCGCTTAGAATTAGATCTTGGCCTTTGGGGCTTGAAAATAAAGTCTTCTTATTAAAATGGAAATTGAAATTGAGTCCAGCCCTACGCGGAATTGTTAATGTTACATTTTTTTAATTTTCTTTCTTTATGTGGCTGGTTATTAGACTTACAATATCCTACAGAAGCATTCGCTGCAGTAGCTACATGTGAACTGCGACGTGAATATTTGTGTATCTTTACGAATTAGTGATGAATCTGGCGACGGAAACACCACATTCATTGATAAAATGACACAAGCGATGGGAAGGGGGACAGTTTTTATTTGGATGCCCCCCCTCAACTCAAGCACTGGCAACAAGTTTGAGTAGACTGATATATTTAATTTATTCTCTAACAAGATGTAAACATTTCTGTGACTTCCTGTACTGCTTTGAAGACTGCTGAAAACTGTTAGATTCATGGACAGCGCCACTCTTCATTGTAGCTGACATTGTGGTCGAAGTTGGAATTGTCTCTAAATCGTTTTAGCAGTATTCAAGCTCTCTGCTGCCACCTGGCAGCTACGGTTGCCAAGTGCACCCCCCTCAACTCCTCACGTATTATGCTTCACGCCTTGCGTGAGAAAAGTGTCCACGTTAGTCTGTTACCCACTGTAGGAGTTGCATCGAGCTGAGCTATTAAAAAACCTTCAAATAATGTCTCCCGAGTCAGCCTAATGTTCAGCAGTTATAATATGAAGACTCAAGGTTTTATTGCTAAAAGATAGTCTTTTTGTTACAGAATGACTTGTGTTTTCCTGACAGTTTGACAACATTTCCATGCTGATTTGCGCTGTGGTGACAGTAACACAGGGATACACCTGGCTGCATGTAAAGATCATAACAAGATCTTTACTTGATATGCTAACTTAGGCTGTCAAAGCCTTGTATTGTCTTGCACAGAATAAGGAGCATGGATTTGATCCCCCATGACTTCCACTGGAAGCATGTTGTAAGGGGATATTTTAATGGCCAGTTTAAACTGAGGGAATGATTACATCCAGCAAGACCTGTTTCACTGTTCACTCGGTAGGGCCTCCTGATTATTGTTTTAAGATGGAATTGTGAACTGTGTTTAAATTCAAGGACCATTTCATTCCTCTAACTATGGTGAAAATCAACCAGTCAAGAGGAGTCCCTGCAATAAGCAAAGCAAGTCAAGTCATACTCACAAACTCATAAAGATAACATAAGCTGCGCCCAGTGGTGGAATGTAACTAAACACATTTACTCAGGTACTGCATACTGCATCATTTATACTTACCTACCTTTACTGAAGTAACATTTTCAATGCAGGACTTTCACTTGTAATTGAGTATAATTACAGTGTGGTACAGTAAAGGATGATCCTCTGGTCAGGGTGAAAGACAGTCCATTCATGTAACGCACCTGCTGCTGTGAGAGAGAGCAGGGAAAATAATTATGCAGTGTAAAAGTTCTAAAATCTGTGCAGGGCAGGAATTGGAGGTCAAAATTACTCACTGAGCCATGGCGGTGTGAGAGGAAGATATCAAATGGCATGCAGGTGTGCACAGCAAGCACAAATATACACACTCACATACAGTGAACTGATGTTGGGAGAGCAGACAACAACGGGTGTTACACATGTGCAGCAGCACATGTATCAGCTCTCTACAGTGATGACTGTATGTGTGTTACTGAAAACTCACATGTATCATGTATTTTTTTGAGTTTGATGTGTGCTGTATGTACTTCATGTATCTATGTACTGTTGTGTTTATGTTTTATGTTGTTGTATTGTTGTAACTTTGGTTTGCTGCCTTCTTGGCCAGGGCTCCCTTGTAAAAGAGATGCCAATCTCAATGGGACTCACCTAGTTAAATAAAGGATAAATAAATAAATAAAATCAGGCAGATAGAACTGAATGAAAGCACAGGGTGACATTTGTGGTGTTGTGTACATACTGCCACTTCTCTGAGGGGAGCTGTGGAGAAGAGTGTTCACAAATTCCAGCTGGGACATATTCACTGTCATGTCCTAAAAACAAAATGTAACTGCCAGTATCTTGGAAAATGTAAATGTTTAAAAAAAAAAGAAGTCAAGTTCTTTCAAGTCATTAAAAACCAAGTTAAAGTCAAATCGAGTCTTTCGTCAGTGTTAGTCAAGCAAGTCTCAAGTCCTCAAATTTGTGACTCAAGTCGGACTTGACTCTTGTGATAAGGATATGATGGTGGTTATCAACTAGCTCACTCGATGCTCGGTTATCCTATCCAGCGACGTTCATGTGAATGAGGCAGGGTTGTTAACTATGAGTGACATCATCAGAACCTTGATTAAAGTACTTCATATGATATGAGATGAAATAGTGATACTGATATCCTGCAGGAATTTTCTGTTTATGGGACAGCAAAAAGTCATATTTATCAGAGTGAAATTTAGCAACAATAGCCTATAACCTCACAACAGAATAAGAAAATGTAAAAACACTACACATAATTTCCAAATATTGAAAGAAGGCCAAGGAATAAGATGTGTGGTAATGTTATGTGCGACTTAAATATAGAGTGAGTATTTTTGCTATTTAGTTGAAAGATGAAGAAAGGACAGAGAATGTGTGACATAAAACACCAAAAATGATTTTCCAAAAAGTTTCTTTTACTGTAGTAAAGAGCGTAAAAGTGGTTAATGACTGATGAGGGCTATGTTACATTTATAATCACAGGAGCCAGTACACAGTGGGTCTCATTCATGAGAAGTGAGTTAATCTGTATGTAGATTTGCACATAAAAGCCTACGCTGCGGTAAACTCAGATTTGATCATAAACGTGTGTATGATCATGAATGCCAATCCATTGTAAAGTGACAGTGCGCTCCCGGTAATCAGCAATTAGCATAAATCCCTGCCCATGAATAGCCAATGACCACCAAATAAGGAGGTGCAGGTGCATCCAGTCGACCTGTCATGGTGCAAAGAAAGAAAGATAGAGAAAGAAAAAAGAATTTTTCCGTAGCGGAGATCGAAATAATTTTGGGTGACGTGGACTTAAGAAAAAACATTTTCTTCAGTTAGTAGTGGTGTGACAGTGACAGGCAAAGCGAAGGCCTGGAGGGAGGTGACAGATGCTGTTAATGTTGTCTCCATAGTACAAAGAACCATGTCAGAGGTGAAGCGTAAATTGTGTGATATGAAACTGGAGGCAAAGAAATGCATAGGCACACACAAAAAAATACAGCGGTCACCAAACAAACAGAAGATTCATTTGTGGAGTTTTGAATGAAGTGGGAACAGGAAACCAGAGATGTTTTGTGCGTAATGGATAAACCCTAAATCAGCGATGGTTGTCGGAATGTAGAGTTATTTAACATTTATTTTAACAAATGATACGGATAACATATAGCCTACAGAAGTTTTGTATGCATTATCTTCAAATTATTTGAATCTTAATAGCCTAAAGCTATTTATTATGTTAATTAAACATTTTTCAAATCAGATTTATTCATTCAAATGATCAAAAAGCCACAAAAAACAAAAAAAAAACATGTTGTCTCAAATAATTCTTTCAGCTGGCACGTGCTCCTTCGTGGCTCCACCACCTGCTGCCCCTGCTGAACTCAAGCACTGAAGCCGAAGAGGCTGTGATCCGGCTATCCTTAGGGATATTTTTATTATCATTATTCAACATGTAGAAAGAACATGTAATCTGTTGAGTCAATTTACATAGATAATTCCCAATCATGAACTTAATCTGGATCTTAAACCTGCTAATTGCCAACTAATTAAATTAAATGTGTTATATTTTTAATATTTTTGTCATGTTTAGATTACGTGTTTCAAAGGCATCTGTGTATTGTGTACATAACAGAGCGCAATACGAAATAAAATTGTAATTTCCAATAGTGACAAGCAATATTTATGTGCTTTACTAAATTTACACAAGCACTACGAGGGGTCAGGAGCAGGAGTAGATTTTGTTAGTAGCTATGAAAAGATCGGAGCTACTAAAATATTGATGAATGTGGACATGCACATACATTTTTGTCTGTGAACAGTTTACACACAGATTCCTTCTACTCACGTTTCATGAATGAGACCCAGTGTGTGGAGGATTTTTCTTTGGTTTGTACTGCTCAAAAAATAATAATAAAGGGAACACATAATCATCACAGTGTAACTCAAAGTCAGTCAAACTCCTGGGATATCAACCTGTCCAGTTAGGAAGCAATACTGATTGTGAATCAGTTTCACCTGCTGTTGTGCAAATTGAACAGACAACAGGTGGAAATGAGAGGCAATTACCAAGACAACTCCTATTTAGTAATGGTTTTGCAGGTGGTGGTCACAGACCATTTACCTCTCTGCGTCCTTTCTGGTTGATTCTTGGCTAGTTTTGCATTTTTTCAGTACCCTCACCACTAGTGACTACTCTAGGATGGCACATCCATACGCACAGTGGCCAGGAAGTTTGCAGTGTCTCCCAGCACAGTGTCAAGAACATGGAAGAGATACCAGGAGACAGGCCAGTACACCAGGAGAGGTGGAGGGGGCCATAGAAGGGCATCAACCCAGCAGTAGGACTGCTATCGGCTTCTTTGTGCAAGGAGGAACAGGAGGAGCACTGCCAGAGCCCTCCAAAATGACCTCCAGCAGGCCACTCATGTGCATGTTTCTGCCAGAACTGTCAGAAACAGACTCCATGACGGTGGCTTGAGGGCCCGACGCCCACAAGTGGGACCTGTGCTCACACCCCGGCACTGTGCAGCCTGATTGACATTTGCAAGAGAACATGAACCATGCAGAACGTTCTGCTGCCTGCAACATCCTCCAGCTAGACTGATTTGGGGGTGGGTCAGTGATGGTCTGGGCAGGCATATCCTTGGAGGGCTGCACAGACCTTCTTGTGCTAGCCAGAGGTACACTGACTGCTGTTAGGTACCGGGATGAGATGATCAGACCCACTGTCAGACCATATGCTGGTGCAGTGGGCCCTTGGTTCCTTCTGATACATGACAATGCCCGGCCTCATGTGGCTGAAGTGTGTCAGCAGTTCCTGGATGACGAAGGCATTGATGCTATTGACTGGCCCGCCCGTTCCTCAGACCTGAATTCCACTGAGCACCTGTGGGACATCATGTATCGTAGCATCCACCGCTGCCACATCGCACCATAGACTGTCCAGGAGCTGACTGATGCCCTGATCCAGGTCTGGGAGGAGATCCCCCAGGAGACCATCTGTCATCTCATCAGGAGCATGCCCAGACGTTGGAATGTATACAGGCACGTGGAGGCCATACACACTACTGAGCCACATTATGAGTTGTCCTGAGGAAATTCACAGAAGTCGGATCAGCCTGTGATCTGATTTTTCCACTTTAATTTATGGTATGATCCAGTCCTAAATTAGTTAATGATTTTGGTTTCCATTAGAGATGGGATTTATGGCTCTTTGAGAGGAGCCGGATCTTTGTGAGCCGTTCCTTTCAAAGAGACGTTCAAAAAACTGGCTCATTTGACTGATTTTTATATTTATTAAGTTTTAAGAAGCCAGCCTGGTGGTAACTCATTTTATCTTGGAAATAATCACTGGGAGGTATGATGGAGTGAGATTTGGAACAAAATAATACAAAATTAGATATCCCACCAATATCTGAGTTTGAATTATTCTGAAATATTGATTATAACCTCACTTGACATGTGTGGACTAGATTTCAAAGTCTGATCTGGATTCATTGTAAATATTCCACAAGGTTGCACCATATCACTCTGCTTTGACAGTGACATCACTATTTTGGATTTACCCTTTGTACAAATTGTTTGTATGTGTGTAAAGCTACCATGACTTATTATTCATGCAACACCATGACCTTAACACTTACAAATAAACATTAAAAAACAAAGCAGGCTACAATGAATTATGCTCAGGGGAGGAGCAACGGAGGAGCACACAGTGATATTAAAAAAAAAAAAAAAAAAAAGAACGGTTCCCAGCTGCAACTTGGTTCCCAACCTTCATGTTAATGAGCCATTCAATAGAATTGGTTCGTTCGTGAACGTCACAACACTAGTTTCCATGGATTGTTCTTACATCAATTTGTTCTCAACGAATTACACTATGCAATCAATAAAGATTTTATTCTGGAATATTTCATTCATCGAGATCTATGATGTGTAATTTAAGTGTTCCCTTTATTTTTTTTGAGCAGTGTATTTCCAGTTATAATCACACAGGCCTGTCCTGTTATTATTATTATTGATAATAATAACAACTTTAATTTATATAGCACCTTTCAAGAAACCCAAGTTCACTTTACAGTACATAGTAATGAAACAATAACACCAACAGAACAGTGCAATACAACACAAGCATGCCGAAAACATTCTGCACAATCACTGCCAGGTCAGGAAACATTTTAGCATGCTCCTTCCACCACCATAAAACCTCAAAAGGATCCTCCTTGGGTGTCTTGAATTAGATGTAAGCTGCCACTTCATCCTCAGGCTGCAAAGTTTCATGGCTGGAGTCCTCCATGTTGGTGATGAATGTGATAATGGGGTCAAAGGTTTGACTAGTGTCATTGACTTTCAAAATAAAAGGAATGATAGTAGTGATTTAGATGTAAATATCACACATATACTGCAAATCTTTTTAATTTGTTTTATTCTGAAAAAAATTGCTGTGTGCAGTTCATTTATACATATATATATATATATATATATATATATATATATATATATATATACATATAACAATCAGTTAAATAGAAACAGGTGGTTTTGTATTTTATAGCTCAGACTCATGGTTGTTGTGACAGAAAACTCCGTAAGTGTTTCCAGGCTATGGAATTTTTTGTGTAGTGTCACAATTTCATCAGTAAAGTGAAACATGACTTGTTGAAGTTGCCTTTATATTCAGAACAAGTCAGCAGAGTTAGTTGGATTTTGCATGTGAGACATATAAACTGGCAAATCAAGTTTGCACATTTAAAGCCTCTGGAAACCCAAACCCACAATAGCCCTCTAACTATGTAATTTAGGGTCTTATGTACTTAATATTAAACATGTAAAACAATTAGAAATCAGTTTCCATCCAAATTATAAAAATATCTGTCTTTCAAGTTTTTGTACATTCTTGAAATTGGGTTTGATTTGGCCGTCGTTATCTCTGAGATTTATTACGCAATAAATTCCAAACCAATCATACATCATCCATCAGTTGTCTCATCCCGCCCCCCAGTGGCAGCGCAACAAAACCTTTCTGCTCCAGCTAAATCTGCCTCTTTGAGTCTGAGCCAACTCGTCTCTACATAGCTTTTTGCGATTAGCTACCCAGGGCTCAGGACAGCAGTGTTACTGAAAATTATTTTATTGTTTAGTGGAGTCTGAGAAACAGCTTTCTAGTCTGATGTTTAGAAAGTACAGATCGTAAACTGGCTGAACCGCTTGGCTTCGACCCAGCGGAGGCCCTGCCTCCGGCAGGCTCCCAGCAGCACTCGAATCAGGTTGACGGGCTCCAGAGCCTTTGCAGCTCGTGGAGGCCCCCCCGGGCCTGGTGCCGGTGTCGGCTCGTGGGGAGGGGACGTAATGTGCACCCTTCCTCACCCCTAACCCCAGCCAGTTAGCTTTGCTACGCATAAACATATCCCCAATCGCGGAGGTGATGCTGCGGGAAACAACACAATTTTAGCCGGAGGGGAACATTATTCGAGGCAAGCGAATACTTTTACACAACGCCAGAGAGATGGCCGGCCGGCACCGGTCTCTCCCGCTTTGAGGGTCGGTGTGTGTCGGAGTAAAGACATATTTAATCTGTTAAGACTGGATGTGTTTAAATGAAAAAGGCTATTATCAGAAAAACAGAACAGATTTATGCTTTCAATGAAAACGTATCTCAATGAAGAAAGGCAAAGCGCCAGCCTCCCGCTGTCATTCATCTCAGCTAACGGCCGGGCTCCACTGCTCATGTCTGCAACGTGAGTCCCGTAGCAGCTCGCCCCCCTGTTAATCAATTACAGCGGCTCCACCGGCAACGGGAGCGGCGCGACAAGTCTCTATTTTACGCGGCTCTTCTATTGTTTATCCGTGTCACTGTGTCCGTGGCGGACATTTGAAAGCGAGTAGATGACAAACAGTACAGTAAACTTGTAGATAACTCAAATGAGCCCAAATGAATATGCCGCGATGCTACACTGTACGTTTGCAGTCAGTGGAGTAAGTAACATTAATATGAATCACAAAACATTTTAAAACTTACCATTCAGTGACCACCTGAAAGGAATCATTTTTCATCAAATTTTTACTGCATTGTCAAAGTATCGGATCGAGACTCGGTATCGACAGATACTCAAAATCAAATGACTCAGACTCGGACTCGGGGGCAAAAAAATGTGATCGGGACATCCCTAACAAATATTACTGTAAATTGAGTCCTATGATATTATATGTGCAGAATTAACAAAAACACAATAACCAATTTTTTTTCATGAACATGTCAGCTCAAAATGTGCGTAAGGTTGCTCTTGAGTGTGCGTAGATTGTGTTCTTACTTTAAAAACAAATCCCAGAGGGGAAAACATGGGTGACCGTCAGAATCTTTGTGAAAACTTCATGAGTGGATTTTAAGAAGAAATGTCTGCATTTATTGTTGGTAAGTAAGGCCTATTGTTTTAATAAGATGTTGTACTTATGGTTCTAACAAACTGTTTCCTGTTCACAGAGCTGGATTCCCAAGATCATCAAGAAGCGAGTCTGCACCACTTTTGTTGAAGACTCTTTCAGGTAATCTGTCTTCTGTATTGTCAAAAATGCAAAGATATGACATGAAAGTCATAAGGAATCAATATTTTTTGATGATGTGCTACTGTGACTTTAATGTTTTTCTGATCATAACCCTCTTGGATAAGGGTTATTCTGATTTTACTAAACTTAAACTCTACATCCCTGTCCCCCTTCTCTTTTGTATCGACATGCTTCAACTTGGTTGAATGATACACAAGATTTATTTTCATTGCTATGCTGATGACATACAACTTTATATGTCCATCAAATCGGCATCCACCAGCAGCCTGATGTCCTTAAATATGCCTTACTGACATCAAATATTGGTTGCCATCCAAACACTTCCTCCAACTCAATGAAAATCAGAAATAATCTTGTTCAGGTCATTGAACACGTCACAATATATGAAGTAGTGGGTGAAAAAGTAGCAGATAATGCAACAAGTGGAAAAACATGCTGCTGCTGCTGCAGTGAATGCAATAAGTTCATCAAATAGGACAGTGCCTGGCAATGATTTGCAAATTCATTTCAAACAATATTTAACTGAATACAGTACAAAGACAAGATATTTAATGTTCAAACTGATAAACTATTATTGCTAATAATTTATGGATTTCACCATCTACAATCCATGACATCATCAAAAGATTCAGAGAATCCATAGAATTGTGCATATAAGGGGCAATGCTGAAAACCAACATTAACTGCCTGTGACCTTTGACTCCTCAGGCTGCATTGCATTAAAAACTGACATGACTGTATAAGGGCATGGGTTACTACAGCCTTATATCAACAACATCCAGTAACAGTGCCGGCTTCTCTGGGCCTGAGCTCATCTGAGATGGACTGACACAAAGTGGAAAACTGTGCTGTGGTCTGATGAGTCCACATTTTAGATTGTTTTTGGAAATCATAGATTTTGTGTCTCCAGGTTTAAAAGAAGTTCAAGTTCAGTTCTCCAACTATAAATATCTTATCTTTGTGCTGTATTCAGTTGAATATACTGTAGGTCAAATTGATTCTGATTTTGTTTACATCTTACACAGTGTTCCAATTGTTTTTGGGAATCTGGGTTGTAGTAACTTTCCACACCTGCCTGAGTGGCAAATGCTGCTCATGCCATCCCATAACACCGATTTTAGCCTTTATTCATTGGCTTCCATTTGAGTTTAGAATTGAGTTAAGCTGGCACTCATTACTTTAAAAGCACTTAATACAGTATGAATACAGCTTTTGGACCCATGAGTCTTCCACCAAAACTCTGCTGCAGTTTTCTGATTTAGTCTTAAAACTGAAAGAGAGGCTTGTGGATTTGCTGTTAGGGTCCCCCAAACTCTGGAACAGCCTTCCTTGTTGAGATTCAGCGTAGAGAGAGAGATTAGCTTTGTACCAGCTATGAACCACCAAGTAACTGTTTCATTACCACAAATGCATTTTGAATTTACTGAGGGCATTTGAGGTACTATCAACCAAAAAGTAACGTTTGTGTGGGTTTGTTTGTTGTCGTGTGTTGTGTGTCAGTAATGGAGCATTGTGTCAGTGTGGTGGTGTGCAGCATGTGCATGACTCTGTGGCAACAGCGGACTTCTTTGGAGCTGCCATTGTCACTCAGTGGGACAGCAAGCAGCACTCTTCAGAGTTGCCCACTGACGCCTTTGGAGAGCTGGAGTTTGCTGGTGCTGGACGCAGACACAGTCATGTAAGTGGCAGTGTTGAACACGCACGCACACACACACACACAAACACATACACACACACACACACACACACACACACACTTACTTGTCTCTATCCTCAGCTAATGTAATGAATAAAGTTAACGGTTGCAGGACGGGTGGTATGATGGATTAACTTATATTTTTAGCATTTTCTGTTATTATACATCCAATCCTGACCCAACTAAAAATGACTGTGTTTGGCATTCACTCCCTGAAGATGTTCCTCCACCTCAGAATTGTTGAAGATTTTTTTAAGTATGGTGTCAATCAACAAGCACTTTCAACTCAGGACAATGGGGTTCATCCAAGGAACATAGGTGTGAACAACTATGCAATTATTAGGGCCTTTCTTAAGAATAATTTTAGGAAGATATTGGTGAATGAGACCTACTGTTAAGATGCTCAGAAAGGCCTGTACTTTTTTAAGAGTTCAGTAACATCATTTACAGTGTCAAGATGCAACAGATAAACAAGCAGTATAACATCTGAATATAGTTTTTTTTGCCAATGTCCAGGGGTTTGACTTCTCGCCCTGCTGCCATGATGGATAAGTGTCCTGCAGCGTGTGGTCGGCAGGCTGTGACATCACTGTTAGGTGTGGTTACTGGTGCAACAGTGCATACCTCTGACCACACCTTAAAGCAACTACCAGGAACTTTAATTTTGTGTAGATTTTGGCAGACCCTGTAGACAAAAAAAAAAACAGTAGTGTTTGTGGAATAAAGACTGCATTTCCCATGAGCACCACCACCTCGTGGCATAAATGTTTTGATCTGGCAAGTGTGTGCATTTGTTTTGGAACAAGAAAAAAAAACTCATTCCATTTTTCTTTTTTAAATACAGTTGTTTACAGGATGCAGAGCTATGAGGTTATGTATCTATATGTGGCAATGTAAGATTAACTGTAATATGATGATAGTGATTGCCTGGAGTATGTTGGTCATCATGCTCATAATCACAGAAAGCTTTGAGGTGCTTGCTTTGCCCAACAGATGTTGGACAACATTAGCTACATTCAAATAATGTTACCCAAAGGGTTAGCTAGCTTTGTTTTAGCCACTAACCTTAATTCATATATTGATGTAAAGCCACATCTTGCAATGTATTTTAGAAATAAAATATTACATAGCCTACCTGTCAAGGAAGAAGAGGGACACATTGTGATCAGTTTTAAATCCTTTCAAATTCCACAAGTATTTCCATTTGTTGAAATAGTTACACAGCTGACTCAGGTTTTTTGACCATTATACTTCTGCTTCCTTCTAACTTGCTAATGCACTACTCACTGCCAAATCTTGCCTGGGAAAATGAAAACAGGCTCCTCTGAATGTTATGCTGTAAATCATTTCTTCTGACCTTGCAGGGAATCGGACCCAGGCACAGGCGTCAAGAATAACTATATAGAAATAGCCAAGCTCCTTGCTGATGGTCTTGTAGGTCATATAGAGCATAAGTATTAAACTTAGACCAGTTAAAACTAATTGTAGCTACTTTACGTAGAAACAGACTTGATTATTTTAACCAGAGAGGGCAGTGAAACATTACTTTTCTTTGTGGTATAATTTAGGTAACTCTTTAAAAGATACTTTGGGATCCACTGAAGTGTACGACCTATGTGTTATGTTGCTGTTGTACAAAAAAGTGAAGTGTTTTATTCTGTGTGATGAAGGAACAACTGAAAACTGCAGCTAATACCTCATGTGGACAGGTTGGTAGTCTAATTTTCTGAGACACAAGAAAGCATTTTTTTGATGGAATGTTGCCCATGGTGGACCTCTAGGATTAGCTCATACATTAGTTAAACAGCATGAATAATGTTAAGGTTTTTTGTTGAACTGCATCTTTGTCTGAATATTAGGAATTATTTGATAAATGCATTCCTTTTTCTGGTTATCTGTCAGACACTACAGTCCTCTCTTTGTCCTGTCTAGTTTCTGCGCCTGTCATGTGACACATCGCCTCAGATCGTCTACACCCTGATGACAGCTCACTGGGGCCTGCCTTCACCCAACTTAGTGGTGTCGGTGGTGGGGGGTGAAGGCCATGAGAAGATCAAAACATGGGTGAGGGATGTCCTGAGAAACGGGCTGGTTAGAGCTGCACAGAGCACAGGTAAGAACCCACAGTTACAATTACGATGAAAAGAACCCACTGAGAATGCACCCTGGAACAATTTTGTATGAAACATTCAGGAATTGTAAAATATTGATTATATGATGTCACTTTGTTCTGGTCAGCTGTACACTTGTAAAATTTATGCAAAAATACTACAACCCTGATTCCAAAAATTCGGAACACTGTAAACCGTAATTAAAAACAAAGTGCAATGATTCGCAAATCGTTTGACCTGTATTTAGTTGAATACAGTGCAGAGAGAAGATATTTAGTGTTCAAATTCATAAACTTTGTGTTTTTTTTAATGCCTTTGATCCGGCAATAGCTGTGGTCTGAGGCATTGTGTTTTCAGGTTGTCTGTCCATCTGTATGTACGTTTTCATTTCAATTCAGTTCAATTCAAACTTAATTTCAGACTCAGATTGGTCCATATAAAACAACAACATAAAAAAAATATAAAAGACATACAAACATCCTCTCCAGTGCCTCCAAAAACTCGAAAAGTACCTAGTACTACTCATTTTAGGCAAAGCTATAGCCATAATAATTTCATTTTTTGAGACCATCAGTTGCTCCATAAACTTGTACATATCAATTCTAAGTAGAGTACCTAAGTTGGGAACACCACTGCATACAAACAACTGACTAGCACTCATCCACCTAGGAAGATTCAGCAATCTCCAGGATTTTTTGAAACTGTGGGGGAGGGCTCCGGCGATGACGGAAACGGAATGTTTTTATAAATACACTATTTATTCACTACACAACTGTAGCACAACTATACTGTATCTAATGGCACAGTTTGCAGCCTGGCTGAGAGCACTTTATTTTTCTTGATTTTTTGAAAACTGAGACTGAAATGTGCTTAATAGGTACCATGTATTGAAGTGAAAAAATGAATAAATAAATAAACAAACAAATTAAAAAAAGAGTGGCCATACAAAATTAGATTCAATAGAAAATTGTATTAAATCAAAATATACCAAATGCCAATGTAAGTAACAATAAAGTTGTCACTTCAAAGCTAGCTTAACGTCATTTAAGATCTAGTGCACCGAGCAATAAGTTCTTTGGATCCAAGCAAATAAATGCTGTGTTCTTTCCACTAATTCAACTGATAATTAAAGGGTTAGGGTTAGGGTTCTGCTAAAAGAAAAGAAAAGAAAACATCACAATGCAATTTCAACATAAACAACCAAAATACCCCAATTCAAAACTGTCTGAAATAGTGGACCTCTTCACATGCCACGAGTTTCCCGTGTCCAACACAGTCCAAATGGGGGGAAAAAGTCAATTAGTCCAAAAGTCAATTTGTCAGTCAAAGAGGGGTTAATGTGCTGATCCAGGGGATACCTGAGTGTGTGTGTGTGTGTGTGTGTGAAGGGGGGAAAAAGAGATGAGTGTGGCCTACCGCCTTGGCAGGTGAGATGCTGGTTGCAGTGGATCGAAGTTTTTCTTGGTCCAGTTTCGGTTCGAATTGGCTCGCCATCATGCGTTCTTCATCAGTTTCTTCATAGTCAAAAAGCCTGGCCTTTATTAAGCAAAAGGCCTTCATTTAGCCTCATGTGCTTTCATTTGAATCCCACAAAATAAATAAAACAAAACAAAACAAATACATGTATGAGAATAGATATATATACTATACAGTATCTATTTCATTACATTCATAATGTCCTTTTAAATGTACCCATCTGCATACAAAAGTGACACAGTTAAACTTCCATACATTGGACCAGGTTAAACTTCCTGTCAGCCTGTCAGCGGGTGGCTAACCAGCAAATGAACAAACAACAAACTACATACTAGTGACACACATGCTACACAACAGCGGTACGTTTGTTTAACTTATAAGACAGTGTGTAAATGACTGCTGGTGATGAATGTTAAATATCTGACGTGTTAACATGTGACATGAGTTACCAATATGCATGTTGCTAACAATAGCACGTCAACTCACCAAATCACTCGTCAAGAGCCTTCATGCAACCAGAGTTCCCCAGCAGGGTTTCACACAGGGTAGACTTCTACAAGCCATGAAGTTCAACAATTACACCTCATTTTAAACCAGTTTAAATGTTGAAACATGAAGGTAACAAACATTTCACCACTGACCTGTAGCTGCTCCGCTCTCAGCGTCCCCAGTCATCTGACTAAGCAGCGTACCCACTTGCTGTTATGAGCGCTGAGGCTACTCCGTTGCAGCTCTGATTGGCTGCTTAATTCATGTGACATTCATTCACACAGTTTCACATAGTTTCACATAGTTTAGTTTTATTTACCCACTAGAGACCTGGGTTACACAGGGGTACGTCCCAAGTCCCTTAAAATTACTGCTAACCACCTTACCTAGCCACCTTACCTAACTGTTTAGTCCCTCCCACTCAGGAAAACATGCAAGGAGTCAGGAGTTAGGAGTGAGGAGCGAGGATTGCTGATTAAGAGACATGGTCTTACACTGAAGCGTCACGTAAAGCGACGTCCTTTTCTAATGACAGCGAAAGCCCCACCCCCCGCCATCATGACTTTGGTCACACACTTTTGCATGTATTACCATTGTTATTGAGTCATTTGCCGAAATTTGTCACAATTAAAGAACGGTCTGTAGCCCTGCCACTGTCACCGTGATGAGCATCATTATGATTATTATTATTATCATCATCATTATTATCACTATTATTAAATCCACTCGCCATCATTCAACAAATCAGCCGCTGAGTGAATAAGACATATCAGACCTATCAGTCTACTTCAGTCAATTCAATTTTATTTATAAAGCCCAATATCACAAATCACAGTTTGCCTCACAGGGCTTTACAGCATACAACATCCCTCTGTCCTTTGGACATTCACAGCGCATAAGGAAAAACCCCCACAAAAAAACTCTTTAATGGGGGGAAAAAACAGTAGAAACCTCAGGAAGAGCAACTGAGGAGGGATCCCACTTCCAGGACGGACAGACGTGCAATAGATGTCATACAAAACAGATCAGCATAATAAATTAACAGTAATCAGTATGACACAATGAGACAGAGACAGAGACAGATGCAGGACAGACGGTAATGACAGTAGCTTACAACAACATTAATGAAAGTAATACTATTAATTAATATTAATATTAATATTAATAATTGATATTACCTATAAGCTATTAAACATTATTCCACTCACATGACATGTAGGACAATTAATGATGGGCAAATGTGTTTGTGTGTTTGTGTTTGTGTATGTGTGTGTGTGTGTGTGTGTGTGTGTGTGTGTGTGTGTGTGCGTGCGTGGTGTTATATCAACACGTGTGGTTCTGGACATGAGCAGCTGCACATTTAACAGCCACACATCACCGACGGTCTGCTGAACAATGCAACGGGTAGTGAATAAAATAAACTTAATTACAACATGACAGTTTTGCACGAAATATCATTAACGATTCTCTTTGTAGTCACGTAGGCATGTGAATTACAGTGTTTCACTGCAAAGAATGCATGCAAGGGGTACATCAGGGCCTCAAGATGAAAAAGACTTCCTGTTAGGAACCTCTCATGTTACCTTACTCATCACACCTAACAGATCCCTCCTAACTCCTAACGCTAACTCCTTACTGGCAGGAATAAGAGACATGAGATGGCCTTAAAGATGGCAGACCTCAAACGACTTCCGGTTCAGGTAAGGAGTTAGGAGTTAGCAATATAAAATTAAGAGACTTGGGACGTACCCCCTGTTGTCTGGAAAGGGGGCGTGGTAAACAGGTAGCAGGTGTCGCAAATTAATAAATGGCCCCCCCTTGATGGCGCCACTGGTGCGCACATGTGAGTTGTTGACAATGTGTGTGACGTCTTCGTTGAGTGTACCAAGTGCAGCACGGTGGTATAGGACAACAAAACGACGGGGACCTCGACACTTAAGAGGCACATGACAAAGGCTTGCCATGGAAAGAAAGATGAGAGTCAGCCTTCAATGTCCACGTTCGTATCGTTAAAAAAATGTCGGGTTTAAACCAGGCTCTGGCTCATAATTACAGTTAAAGGGACAGGTCGGGCAGGACTCGGACAAAACATGCACAGGCTCGGGTGGGGTCGGGTTGGATTTTTTGGGCCCAATCTAAGCTCTACACAGCACTGAGGAATGCAGCAGAAACTTTAAGCTCTCATAGCTAAGGAGCTATGAGAACACGGAAAAGTTCAATGCCGTTTGCTCAGATGATGACAGCGTAATGAAAGTGAGAGGAAGAAACAGAACAGAACACATCAGGGTCGTTTTCACAGACTTGAACAAAAAATGCATCAAACTTAACCTTGCTTAGGTAGGCTACAGCCCTCCCCTTTCTCCCCGCAGCTAGGAACAATCTTTACTCCGTCCCCTTCCTCAGCTGCTCGCCTGTCCCACACCCCCCTTTTCTAAGATGACAGATGCTGAATATATACACCCTATCTGATGCTGTGGCCATTTGTGGTTGGCTGAGAGGGATGTGAACTCATTAGTTTGCAGCTGTGTTAATCAAATCAGGTTGGGTTTCCATTATGTTTGCCAAACATGCCAAACAGTGCAAATCCCCTTTGATCTGACATCAGATGTGACGGGACAGTCGATATCGAGATACATTTATGTGCTGATTGCAGATAGTTGCATTGAATAGTGTTTTTGGGGGGTATTTATTGCATTGTTAATGTGCCTGACATTCTAGAAACCTGCCTGTGAGGTTTTGGTGACGTGTGTGCACTGGTCAGCCAAACTTCCACTACACCGGCTTTTCTCCGCCTGCGCTGACAATAGACCTGGTTTCAGCTGGCGAGCTTTTTTACTGCACCTTCGGCAAAGCCTTTTGGCATGAAACTGTCACTGCGCCAAGCTGGATCTGTTGACACCTCCCCCTGCTGTGCTGCCACACCCATCTCAGTGCACCTTAGTCTTCCAAACTACCAAACTGAGCACGTCTCAGGTTGCGCTGCTCGAAACAAGCTCTGTGCGGGGTTCGCCACCCTGCGCCACCCTGCGCTGTGCCGGGAAACTAGAGGCCAATATCTCAAGAACACCTCAAGGGAATTTCTTCAAACATGGCTCAAATGTTTACTTGGACTCAACAATGAATTGCTTAGTTTTTGGTGGTTATAGGTCAAAGGTCAAGATCACTGTGCACTGTACACTTTGCATGCATCTCATTCTTGTGAATGCAATATTTCAAACAGCTTGAGGGGATTTCTTTAAATTTGCCACAAGTGTCCACATGAATTGATTCGTTTTGGTGGTCATAGGTTAAAGGTCAAGGTCACTGTGACCATGCCTGTCCCATTCTTGTGAATGCACCTTGAGGGAAATTCTTTCTTTCTAATTTGGCACAAATGTTCACTTGGACTAAGTTATGAACTGACTATTGAGAAATATTTGGCCTGATAGTTAACTGGTGACACGAATCTTGGGTGTCCACCTTGAAACTGTCCTGACTGTACTGATCTTCTGTGCTGTCAAGGAGAAGATGTGTGTGAAGCATCCATGTTTTCACTGACATGGATGTAAACTGCAAAAAAAATGCCCGTGGGTCACTAATTCTGTTTTCTGTTTTTTTTTTCTTGATCCACTTTTAGTTATACTCAATAATTCCTGTAGATGTCTCACATCAAAGGGAGGCACTGTGTCCTTTCTATGCAGAAAGTGTTAGCTTACATCAATGCCAAACAACACACTCAGAAACAGCAAAGTAGAACTGATTATTACTATTATAATTATTAATACTACTACTAACACTGCTATTACTACTAATGATAATGATAATAATAATGATAATAATAATAATAATAATTTTATTAATAATAACATATTTTGATTAGAAGGTACCCTTCAAAACACCTTACAGATTAGAATGGGGCTCAATATTATGTTCTGACAGCCTTTACTATATATGTTTGTATGTATATACTATACTGAGTTACTGAACAGCTCACCTCACTACTCTTCTCATCCTCTCACCCAGGGGCCTGGATCTTGACCGGGGGTCTGAGGGAAGGTGTGGCCCGCTGTGTGGGTGAGGCTGTGAGGGACCATGGGGCTGTGGCTCCTGCTGACTCCCAGAAGAAAGTGATTGCTGTAGGGCTGGCACCTTGGGGCCTGGTGCACAACAGGCAGCAGCTTGTCAATGCCCAGGTACTCATCTGCTAATTCTTTAATTCTCTGTGTCACTCATACTGTGGCATGTACACAAATATGCCCTTTTCAAATCTTATCTTCAAATCTGTCATGGCTTGTGAGAATCATAGTAAGAGTAACAAAGTAAAGTAGATCTTTATTTTTTACATTTTTTATTTAACCCATATTTAACCAGGTAAGTCCCGTTGAGATAAAAAATCTCTTATACTAGGAAGACCTGGCCAAGACAGCAGCACACAAAAAGTTACAGCAAAACAACCACACAATAAAAAACATAAAAGATATACAGTAACATGTAGAAATATTGGAACATCTACACACAATGGCAAGAACCAGCCGACTCATTCATCCTTGTACTTATGAGAGCTTAAAAAGCAGTCAGAGAGACCAGTTAATATAGTTTCAAATTATTTTGAAGGTTATTCCAAGTAAGAGGAACAGGGCACATAAAAGCTTTCTTTCCCAGTCCAGTCCGTGCATTAGGAACAGACAACAAAACTAAATCTTGAGATCTCAGACTATAGCTACAGTTAGACATCTGTTCAATCAAAGTAGAAATGTACGAAGGGAGTTTACCCAGTATAGCTTTATAAATGAACAAATACCAGTGACTGAGCCTACAAAAGGTCAAAGATGGCCAACCAGCCCTGGATTAATGCATGCAGTGATGAGTGAGGGCTTTACAATTTGTAACAAATCTCAGTGCACTATCATATGCAGTATCCAACATGTGCAAACAATGTGCAGATGCAGATGCATGTACAACAAATCACCATAATCCAGAACTGGTAAGAATGTAGCAGCAACCAGTCTTTTCCTAGCCTCAAAGGAGAAACAGGACTTGTTTCTGAAATAAAACCCTGACTTCAGCTTCAGCTTTTTAGGAAGATTATCAACCTGAGGTTTAAAGAACTGACAGCTTTGAGATGGGCCTGTGATTGTTTAATGAAGTTAGAGTAGTGGGAGAACATAGGCTGACTTCCATATTTTTTTCAATCATCTTTGAGCTTAAGGACAGGTTGAAAATATTGGTCAGGGGTTGAGCGGTGAAATCTGTGGTTAACTTTTAAGAAGAATGGTTTAAGGTTGTCTGTACCAGCAGGTTTTTTTTACTGTCTAAATTGAGTAAGGCATCATGTGCTTCACTGACAGAAAATGGAGAGAAACAGAAAAGTTGATGTGTACCATTTTGGTCTGTATCACAAACAGTGGTGTTCAAAACATCAGAGTTGGAAACAGAATAAAAAAGCAAGCCACGGGTCACAAAATACTCAATAAAACAGTTCAGCATAGCAGGTAGCAGGTTGAGGTAGATTTGTTAAGCCACGTTTCTAATAAAACAATAACATCAGCATCAGTAAAATCTAAATTTGTTAAAAGACTGCGCACATTGAGGGGAGTAAAGTCCAACCCAGACCGTGCTTTATGTTATGTTATGTTATGTTATGTTATGTTATGTTATGTTATGTTATGTCATCCAGGCTGTCAGCACACAGCAAACATCTGACACTGCCCACCGGACAGCCTCCATGGATAGAAACACATACCACAGCAGTTTTAACAGTTAGCTTTACATTTTATATTATGCCTTTGGTCAAATGCAATGACCTGGAATAAGCTAGAAACATAGACTGTGCACCAGAACTGGAAATGATGTCCTAATGCTTGACATTTGATCAAATTTGATCCCAATCAGCCTGATTGTGGATAATTGACAAATGAAAAAGTATAAACTTTGACAGGCCACACCCCTCAAACCGTGAGTCTGATGACTTGAAATCTGAAACACATCTACATCTCAATGTGCTCTACAAAAAATCTCTTTGCTGGTAACTTCTCCTATTTATGGCTTTGATCTTGGGCAACTGAGCTGCTTCCTTCCGTTGGTCAAGAAAGGGCTGGAACCTAGGGATTGCAGATTGCAACCAGCTGAAACTTATTCAGATTAGATTTCCTTCAGTGTTCATTGTTAAGGAGGCTTTTTCCGGGTGCTGCATTATCCACAGAGATCTCTTCCTCTCCAAAACAAACAGACCAGCTGATTAAAGCTGGTAAAAACACTGAATAAAGTAGAATGATAATACAAATCCGTTTTCTCCTATGCTGTTTGACACGCTGGAGATGGGCGGCTCACCCACCACATGCTCATCTTTTCATGAGCTTGCGCTAGAGATAGCCATTGCTGAAGGCATTATGTTTTCGCGTTGTCCGTCCATCTGTCCCTCCCTTGTGAATGTGATATTTCAAGAACACTTTAGGGGAATTTCTTCAAATTTGGCACAAATGTCCACTTGGACTCAGTGATGACCTGATTAGTTTTGAGTGGTCAAAGGTCAATGTTACTGTGACCTTGTCTGTCTCATTCTTGTGAAGGTAATGTATCAAGAACACCTTGAGGAAATTTCTTCAAATTTGGCACAAACATTCACTTGGACTGACAAAGAAATGATTAGAATTTTGTGGTCAAAGGTCAAGGTCTGTGTGACCTCACAAAATACGTTTTTGACCATAACTCAAGAATTTATTGTTTTATTATGACAAAACTTCACACAGATGCCTATTAGGATAAAATGATGAAGTGTTGACATTAGGGCTGTATCCAAATATTCGGATATTCGAATATTCGTTTCTATGGGTAGGTATTCCTTATGAAAATTTGGTATTCGATATTTGTTTTTTTAATTTACTTTTTTTTTTTTAATTATTATTATTATTATTTTTTTTTTTTTACATTTTTTTTGTGCTAAATGTAGTCTTTTTGTTGTTGGTAAATGTAGGTTATCAATAAAAATCTAAACTTTTAAATTGCATTGTTCAAAATGTGAAAATATAGTATCGCCTACCAACGGAACTTGTGCGCATGGCAGCTTGAGCGCATCCTTCTGAGGCTGTGGATCAATGCCAGGTTTTACCACTTTATCACTATTCCCTCTAACTTGTAGCTGTTTTTTCGTTATCTTTTGAATTTAATATGAATTATGGAACCGTTTTTGTCAACGTCTGTTTCCCCTGTTTTGTACAACAAATTATTGTTTAAAGTTTCAACAAGTTTCTTTTGGAGTGCGTGACACAAGTGTGTTTTGAAAATGACCGTGGACTGTCACCTGCTCAACGCACCAGCACCTTCAGATGCCATGACAGTAATAGATTATAGATTTATAGATTTTAATAATAATATTAAAATATCATTTACAGAGCGATTTAACAGGCGATCACTGCTGCCCGACCCACAGGTCCATTTGCGGTACCTGTTGGTTACGGGTCGAGCCGTGCATCACTACTCAGCTCAGTCTATAAATGCTGTACACAACAGTAAGGCTATAGACATTATATTCTATTCAGGCTAGCAGAACCAGCAGCGCATCGGCTCTACAGTGCACGGCACTGCTGATTAACCATTTTATTGCAGCAGAGTGTCTGCCAGCAACCAATTACTTGCAGAGGCTTCCTACAACTTGTTTCAACGGTTCTGATTTAATCAGAAGATAAATTAAACAGGATGACTAGCCAATGTGAAAATCAAAAGAAAGCATAGAATAATGTACTGAAGGAGACTGTTGTGCCATCACATTTTTTTGTGGTTTGAGAGCAAAGATCTGGTTGCCGCTGTGCAAAACTCCGCAATACAATTAGGTCCGAAAAACCCTGGAGGAGTGCTTCGCATGGAGGCTTTGAAAGGAGCCGAGCCTGTGCGTAAAACCAGTGAGAGCAGCACGGCCGCGTGCTTTCTGTCAAATACGGCGGCCATCAGCTTACCGGCGGCGACGGAGAAGTCAGCTCCAATAATATCCTCTTCTTGGCGTCATGACTGCCCAGTAGTACCTGAACAGCCAAGCGAGCCGAACACAGGTATGTGGCGTGTCTGAGGAGAAACAAGCCGTTCGCATTTCTGTCATTGTGGCAGGTACCGGCCCACAAACTTCACCGCACTTTAGGGACTGTTCTTTACTTATGGAGGGACTGTTCTTTACTTATGAAGGGACTGTCAGGGGAGGAGCTTGGCTGGTTGAATTTTATTTTATTTATTTATTTTATTTTGATCCCCCCCTGTGTTAATCACTTATTGATGCTGTTTTTGAAGTATGAATAAGTCAATAAGTATTTTTCCATTGAAATATCATTAATGTGTTATAGAAAAGTGATTTATCTTTTTTTAAATGACAAAAAGCACATCTGCCTCATTTTTGCTGTGGGGTCCTGATACTACTCAGAACCGTGATATTTTCATTGGTATCTTACAGTAGGTCCCAATTTTGGTACCGTGACAACACTAATCTGGAGGGGGTTCATTTGCAAAAACTAATGAAAAACTAAATGATATTCGGTATTCGGTATTCGGTACTCGGTATTCGGCCAATCGTTTAATATTCGGCTTCGGCCCCAAATTTTCATTTCAGTGCATCTCTAACTTAAAACAGTAGGCCACAGACTTGATAGAGACTTCTGCAGTGATGATTTGTCATTGAGAGCACAGTAAAGTGGAGAGGGGAATAAATGGAGCATCTCACGAATCTAACACTGCACACCCAGTCTGCCTTAAAGAAAAAATAAACCTAGTAAGCATAAAGGGTCAGAGTATTGTAAATTTCTTTAACCAGTGGTGTGGAGTGGATGTGTGGGAGGTGCAAAGTATGAGTTGTTGTGTTGGCTGGTATTAACACCAGTATGAGTCTGTTGGCCAGATGTTCCCAGCTGAGATCAGATCTGCAGGGTGGCAGAGTAGGTTCCATCTCTCCTCACATTCATTGTGTTGTCTGTTTGAAGGGGAGTTTTCCTGCTCGTTACTATGTCCAGAACACGTCACATGACTCCAGCTGCCTGGACAACAACTGCCAGGCTTTCCTCCTGGTGGATGATGGGAGTGTTGGCCGCTGTGGGGGAGAGACAACCTTTCGTGCTAGTCTGGAGGACTACATTTCCCATCAGCGCACTGGCATTTGGGGTAAGACAGAGATATATAACAAGCCTTTTCAAACATGGAGTCTGTAATATTTCTGGTCCATCCAACAATTGAAGTAATATGTTTTGGCTTTTGCATGTAGGTCTAAAAATGGGTAAGTTCCATTTTTGGCCAGTTTTCACCTTGCAGAACCAACATTAGAGATACACCGATCAGCCAAAACTAAAAACCACTGATGAGTGAATAACACTAATCATCTTTCTACATCTTTCTGCAGTCTCCTGCTGGGACACCTTGGGTCCTGCATTCATGTGGATGCCACTTGATGCACTCCACTCACCCAAAAACTATTGCAGACCAAGTACCCCCCTCATGGCAACAGCAACCCCTGATGGCAGTGGCCCCCCAGCAGGACAGTGCCCTATGCCACACTGCAAAACTGCTTTAGAATGGCCTGAGGAATATGACAGAGTTTCAGGCATCCATCTGGCCTCCCAGTTCCCCAGATCCCAGTCTGATCGAGCATCTGTGAGATGTGCTGGTACACCACCTCACATCCCACAAGATTTGCCGACAATACCTCAGTGCCAGGCACTGCAGGATACCTTTAGAGGTTTTGTGCCCGTGCCTCCACAGGTCAGAGCCAAGTCCAATCCAAGGAGGCCACACTGTATAAAGGCTGTGTAGAATATTGTCCACTGGAGGTGGAACTTAGTCTTTGGCTCACCAGACACAAAAGACAACATTGATCAAAGCAGACAGAAAAACAAACATACAAGGTCATTACAAAACACTTAACACATTAAATCAGCTCATTGTCTATCCGTAGTTCTCATCAGTCACTTTGTTGAGTTAAGGATATTTGGGATAAAGGACTTATTGATTATATTTTTAGTCGCTAGAGGGACTCCTGGAACTCAGGAGTTTGAACTGTCTAAATAAAGAAAGGATGGGAACTATCTGCCAAGACACTCCTCGCTTTCTTCTTTGTTTTTGCTGTAAAGAGTCAGTCAAGGCCTTTGTGGCTTGTTAACTATTTCTCTTGTCATCGTCACAGTCCTTGAGAGTCTTGGATGTACAGTTCAGATGAACGTACCAGTCAGGGAGTGCTCAATCAGATTGGGATCTGGGGAATTTGAAGGTCAGATTGATGCCTTGAGGTCTTTGCCACATTCCTCAGGTCGTTTCTGAGCAGTTTTTGTTTTGCTGGGGGGGCACTGCCATCAGGGAGTGCCATTGCCCTCAGGATGGGTACTGTAACATTGTTTGTTTGGGTGGAATGCATCAAGTGGCATCCACATGGATGCCAGGACCAGCAGAGCATTGCATTGTAATGAAATGATGTTTTTTGCTTATTAGTGTATTTTCTTCTGACACATTAAAACTTAGCATAGTTTTAGATCGTATGTCATTGTATGTCAAATTAAGTTTCAAATTCCCTCACAAATAAATGATTGTTGGATAAAACTTATACTGGATATGTGCAGCTGTGTGAGCAGAGTGCTCCCATTTTGTGCCCAGCAAACCTACTTTGGATACATACAGGCCAAAACAAAGGGATGTAGAATGCTGAGAGGTTGTAGACAATCTTGATTGAAGCTGAAAGATTACAAAAACCTACTTCTGTCAGTTCAACTCATGATAAGAAAAATAGTTCACTTCTGAAACACTGATAATAATCTTTGCATGATGCAATGTTTCTGTAGAGAAGCTGTCTGTTCCTTCTTACTTCTTACTTCTTATCTTGGGCCACTAACAGGTAGCGGCAGTATTGAAATCCCAGTGCTGTGCATGCTTATCTCAGGAGATGCCAGTATGTTGGAGGTAAGGAAACTGTCAAATACATTCTCACTTGACACACACTATAATATTTTTTTAGATTTTACCAAAATATTTCACCCATATAAGCATGGCACAGGTGGAACTGATGAAATAATTTTTTATGGATCTACTGCCTGCTTTCCCTGGCCATAGCAGCTGGTAGCAAGGCAGAGGTACTGTGGGGCAAATGTGCTGCGCACAACTTTACAAAAAGTAAATGAAATAATTAAACTAAAAACAATAGATGGGAGACACCATACAGGGTTACTGGGAATCTGGTGGGAGGAACTTCGGACAGATAGGGAAGAGCTGCAGCAAGAGGGTGCATTTTTAATGCCTGGCTGTTTTTGACTGTTTTTAAAGTCACATGCGTTGAAATTCGGGGATTTGGTTATATTCAAAACAGTACAAATAATGTACAAAGCAAGAAATAATTTACTAAAAAATGAAATCTAAAAAAATATATATGTTGATACAATTTTGAAAAGTATGTGTATTTGAATGTGTGGAATGAATTTGTGGAATGAGTTAGATGAAGAGTAAGTTTGGGATAGATGTTGACAGTTTCATTTTTAAATCAGAGATGAATAGTGACTCATTCATTCATTCATTCATTCATTCAATCAGTCAGTCAGTCACACACAAGGAGTTACATGGCCATCAGCAGCATGCCACATGAAAAACTGTGACACTCTCTCTCTCTCTCTCTCTCTCTCTCTATCTCTCTCTCTCTCTCTATCTATCTATCTATCTATCTATCTATTTATCTATCTATGTATAATTATAAAGCAGTGTCTCGCATATTATATGATGTAATTTTTTTTAATAAAGTACCCGATGAAGTGTTTAAACGTGACTCTCAGATGTGTTTTGTCAGCTCTGTGGATACTTTTCATTCCACAGCTCGTTAATAAGAGTGATGTCCATCTCACTGAGGCTCTTATTAAATAAGAGATCAATGAAAATTATTTTGTGTCAATATGTCCCTGGTTTAGAGATTAGATGCCTCTCTGAAGAAATCTACACCCTGGTTGGTTCTTGCTGGTTCAGGTCCAGCTGCAGACCTTGTCAGTGAACTGCTTGGCAATCTCTCCCCTGTTTGCCTCAGTCCCACTTCTTGTCCAGCAGAGGTGGAGGCTACTGAGGGTCACAACACAGAGCTCCGCGAGAAGGTCCGTGACAAAGTTCGGAGACACTTCCCAGTTGAAGCTGAACTGGAAAAACTGGTGGATAGTGTAAGTCAGACATCTGTTCTTAATTGCCCACAGTTCATTGCAGTACTGAAGTACTGATGTGACATTGTATTTTTTCTTATTGTTATTGTAGCCCACTAAAGTTCTACTTGAATCAATCAGACCTGAAATAACACAGAAATATGTAGAAATAAAGGCTTCTGAGGCAATGAAAATGCATTTTATTTTTATTATCAAAATTATATGACCTCCCAAAACCTCACATTTATAAATACCCACAAATTAGGCAAAACTGTGAATAAATAAAACAGCGACAGAGATATGCCCTTTAACAGCTTGCATAATAATACTATTTAATAGAGCTAACGCAAAAAACATACAAACTTTGGAAGACGAATCTAGAAGTCAATAAATTAAAGCAGTCACCAGCTGGGAGAAGGAATTAAAGGTAGATATATCTCCAGACATATGAAGGGACATCAGTAATAATACATGTACAATGTACAAGTTCATTCATTTAGAGAGAATATTCTTGGAAAATTCAAATGCGTTTCTTTTGAAGAGTTGTTATCCAGGTAAAATAGTCTAAGACAGTAACACCAAGCTGTTGGCCAAAATTTGGGGAGGAAAAGCCAACAATACCCTCATATTCTATTCCTATCTGGTCTTGCAGCAATATTGGACAGAAATAAGGACAGTTATATGCTGTCTATAACGGAGTTATAGACAGCATATTTCAGTGCTCACTAATTTTGGGGCCCAAGCAATTGTTACTTGGCCGAACACCACAGCTACTCTCTCAACAAACTGATAAATGTCTTTTTAGAACTTTAAGGGTAACGACACTTAAACAGATAACAAAAAACTGATTGAAACTGGAGGTGCCACAACAAAGCCAATGCAAGGATACAATTAACAATATCTATAAAATGGAGGTAATAAACCAGAGCATTAGGAATCTAGCGTAAGTATTTGATGCAAGATGGGAAAGAATGCAGAGAACAGATATTATACAGATGAGCAGACACTATTCACCAGCAGCTTGCATGAGGAAGCCAGTGGTTGCCCCAAATTATCTATAGTTTCATATGATACCACTAGTGTGTGTGTGCACATTCAGTCACAGGTTATACATACACACACACACACACACACACACATGTTATGGACGTGCATCTTGTCCTGTCGTGACCCTTTTCACACCCTATTCACCCCCATACCTGCGCGTGTGCATGTGGGTGCCTCCCACTTTGGAATGTTCATTTTCCTTCACACAGCAGTTGTTGTAGAAACGGGTTCTCAAAGGCTAACTGTACTGTGATGAGCAGGGGGCAGTCATACCAGGATCATGCCCTGAGTCTCTCCAGTGGTTTGCAAGAACTTCAGTCCTCCTGTCTATCACCAGTGACTTTGTATCAACTAAGCTGATTTTTAATAGAGTGCCTTTATCATTTGATGATTCAATAAGAAGAGTTTTATGTCGAAAAACCTCTAATAATTCTGATACTGCTTATGGGAGAAATTAATAGGATGAAATCTGGCTGGTTAATATAATTGTGTTACTATTTATATAATCTACAGATCATCCAATACTGTTCTATTTGATCTGCCCATAGTCTGAGTAGTTATGTTAGTGTTTATTATGTATGAACTTTTTCCAAACATTGATTGTTTCATGTCCCTCTGTGTGTCTAGGCTCTGAATATTTATCAGAACAGAGAGCTCATCACTGTTTTCCATGGGGAACAAGAGGGTTCTGAGGATTTTGATACAGTTCTCCTCAAAGCTCTTGTTAGAGGTAAGTGAGTAGATACATTTTTATGTATTTGTTTTGTTTACTTAGCACCTTTAAGGAGCATAATGTCACAAAATACTTTAAACTGTAGCTGTATTTTTAAAAACAAAACAGAATTTGCTGACACTGTCACCATAATCACACAGCATTTATGAGACAGATAATCTGTGAAAAATATAGTGCTTCTGCATGTGAATGAAAACAACCAATCAGAGCCAAGGAGTCTGGAAGACTGCTGCCTGTCATGTAATCCCTGCTCATGAACTGCAGTCAAACTAGGCAGCACTAATTCTGTTACTGCATCGCCTTTTTCTAGCCTCAAATGTCTTTAGAAACATATTTTAGTGACAGCTGTAAAATCCCATGTATCTCCTACCCCACCTCTTTAGTGCGTAACATCAGTTCAGACCCTGTCTTCTTAACCAACATATCACCCACATTACACAGTGAAGACCCCCAAATTACATGTTTGTCCAGTTTTAGTTATCCAGTCTCAATTGTTGTACAGTACATGTAAATGTTGCTGTGTGTGTGTTTGTGTGTGTGTGTGTGTGTGTGTGTGTGTGTGTGTGTGTGTGTGTGTGTGTTAAGCTAGTAAACGTGTGTCCAGTGATGCCAGTGAGTACATAGAGGAGTTGAAACTAGCTGTGGCCTGGAACCGAGTGGACATCGCCAAAACTGAGCTCTTCAACGGAGACATCCAGTGGAAGGTCAGAGTCAAGGCACAGTCACACATAAGTGAAATTAACATTGGCGAATACTGGCCTTCTGTTCAATTCAATGTTAGGGAAAGGGCGAATAAAACCCAGACCAGACCAAAGATTGGTGACGAGACTAAACCGTTGTAGCAGTGTAAACTGGCCAGTCTGAGGTTGCCTCAAGCTGGCTGAGGTTGTCACCTGCAACTCAGCTGGTCAAATTGTTGGTGGCTGGTTTTAGAACATAAATCACATCACCAGTTTCAACAGCCAATCGGCTTGTAATGAAAGGGGAACTAATGTCTTTTTCAACCTGGGCCCTATTTTCGGATCTACTTTTGTCTAAATAGGATGTTCAATATTTGACATTTCTCCAGTACGAAGCTAGGGCTGACCTGCCTGCAGCCCGTGAGCGCGCACTATATTAAATAATACGGCACTCAGACCATGTCAAACAGCGTCAAAATACGAAAGGTCACTCCAGCGGTAACTTCCTGCAACAAATCGCGCGAGACGCAGGGGCGGCTGGCCAATAGAGGGCGATAGGGCACCGGCCCTCCTTGAGCCACAAAAGAAAAGAAAGATGATAATAAACCTATGATTATCATCATCATTATTGTCATATATACACACAATATATTAGTTATTCTAATAATTTTCACTTCAAACAGCTCATCCTGCCTCTAAATATCCAATCGGATGCAGTGTGAAGTCACGTTCCGGTCCTTTGGGGCGATATTAGCCTGGCTGGAAATCACCCTGACTCACTCTCATAGACTTCCATGTAAAATGTTTTTTTTTTGTAAATGCAGGCATTCCAATGCAATCTCTGTGGGTTCCGGGAGGGCTTGCCCTAACGTGTTTTCGTCATACGTAAACCACCAAGTATTATTCATGTGCTCCTCAGATGGTCCGATTTCCCATGTCGGGAAGTCGTTCTTACTTGATTGTGTGTTCATGAGCATTTAAGTCATAATGTGGAGACATCATGGACATTACAAAGAAGATGTGTTGTATTTTATCACTCAAATTGTTTAAAAAACACATCGTCAACCGTTTCCACTGAAATATTGCTTTACGGTCGGAAACTCATTTTTCCAATTATTCCGACAACACACGAGGCAGTGCCACTGTGCAGTGGTCACATCCAAGATCAACCTGATTAACGTTTCCAGCTGATCCAAGAGGTTTTTAACCGTATAGGTTAAAAATGAACAACACATAGTGTGTCCAAATTCACATCTGTTCTTCTCTATAGATATTCTCTGCGACCGTGCGTAATGGCGAGAAGCCACGCATATCACGCGAAGACCAAACACTTGTCAGTAGTCCAATGTTTTCACAGCGAAAAAAACCCCCGACAAAATTACACTTAAATTATATATAACAAAGCTTTCATACAGCTTTGCACACACATACTGTTGGATGGATTACTCACGAATGCGTGTGATATCACACACATTGTGCTGTCATCCCATCACGCTATAAATACAGATCAATTGTCTACAAAATAAAGAACCTGACGAATTTCTTTACAATCCATTATACAGATCTTGTTATCAGTCACTTCATATAGTGAGGAATATTCTATCTTACGACGTCTTAGGCTTGTGTGTGTTTCTCCCTGTCTATCCACATTTGTAGTCCGGCTTTCAAGATGCAGATATCTCCACATTGTCCAGTTGACGCTCCATCAAACTTTGTATGACAAGACCATCCACTTCACCTTTGCGAACCCAGACAACTGTAGCTTAATTATGCATGCTGACAGGGCAGTAGTCACCATATACATTGAGGGGGACACGTTCGTTCACGATCGGAATTGAAATAAAAAAAGGATTATAGGCTACCAGCCACAAACTGAAAGAAATTGTCAAAATGAGAATGCTTGCTCACACTCACCCATCTGAATCCCAAATAGTAAAATTAATTAATGATATTACTAAAGACTGGCAATACAACAACGCTCCAATGAATAAATTAGGGTGCGTGTCCCCTCTGTCCACAGCTGTGTTCAACTTGTTTGTTTTATAACAGTGTAAACAAATATTAAATGCATTATTTTGTTTTTCTGTGTGAATAAAAAAATAATGGAAATCCACCTGCTTTTTTCATTTTCTTCTTCAAATGGACAATTGGAATAGAAATTAGACCACAACCAGTAACCAACTTGTGTTTGGCCTTTATTGTTATATCAATATTATGTGCCCCTACTGCATAGATAGATAGATAATAATAATATTAATAATAAAAGTGAAAAATAATTAAAGTGACGCTGCTGTGCCTCGTGTGTAAATGCGCACAGCGTCTCTCCTTATGGCGAAACACGCTTATTGTTTCTGCTGTATTTATAATATTGCAAATATTTAATAACCTCAAACAGATATCTTTTAATGTTACAGTGTTTTGTGTTTGTGTTATGATCCTTCCACTGTAACTCTGCAGGGAAACACTGTACAGGGGAATAAAAAGTGGGACACAGTAACTTCATTGTTTATTTAAATCTCCAGATACGCCTATTAGGCCTATATGCACATTTACGCACGTGGCACAGCAACGTTACTTCATTGATTATCTATCTATTATTTTTTTCAGGTCAGTTCAATTTTATTTATATAGCACCAAATCACAACAAAAGTCATCTCAGGGCACTTTACACAAAGAGCAGGTCCAGATAATACTTGAATTTACAGAGACCCAACTATTCCCCCATGAGCAGCACTTGGTGACAGTGGTAAAGAAGAACTCGAACCTCGAGCAGAACCAGGCTGTAGGTGGGCAGCCATCTGCATTGACCGGTTGGGTTGAGAGAGAAAAGGGGGGGCACAGAGAAGCAGAACATCTATCTATCTATCTATCTATCTATCTATCTATCTAGGCCATAAGCATAGCCAATGCCAATGTTTTGAGATGCAGTAGGGGCAGATAATATAGATATAGCAATCAAGGCGAAAAACAAGTAGGCTTCTGGCTTTGGATTAATTTCTATTTAAATTAGCCATTTGAAGACTAAAATGGGAAAAGCACATGGATTTCCATTTTTTCTCATTCACACAAAAATCGGAAAATTAAAATAATGCGGTAACTTACATGGTAATCTCCTTCCTTTCTCGGTCATGTTGATCTTTTTCTGTCCTAATCATTTGAGTTTGTGAATGGTGTGGTGCTTGGTTGCTTTAAATATTGCCACCACAAGGACTTGTGGGATGGAATTATCTCCTTTCATAAAGGATGGTCCAGTGTACCCTATGCTAAAGGAGATTAGAAAGGAAGCATTGAAGCACCTTTCCTTAAAATTTAGGGAATTCGACCAGCTCTTATCATGGCTGCCACTTAGATACTTCCGTGTCATTTCACTCAGTTAGGAACCTTTCTAAGCAAAAAAGACTGTTTGACCTCAGCCAGTGTTTTGACTTGCCACAACAAACATGTCTGAATTTTTACCAGATTTTGACCAACTGGATCTGGATGAGCCATTTCAATTTGATGACCGTCCATATTTATTTGAACACAAGAGTACACCCACGTACACGGACTCAGAGCTTATTGAAATTGAAGAGCAGATGAGGAGTTTGCTGACCAAGTCAAAATGACCGCAGATGGTGTGTTCCCTTGCTGTGGCAGGTGCTCCGTCCCCGCTGAGCCCTCTGTTTCCGTCCTCACAGCGTGCCAGTGTCAAACGGTGGATCACTGTTGCTGCTCACTGTTTGTGCTTACACACACGCACACACACACACACACACACACACACACGCACACACACACACACACACACACACACACACATTCTTACTGACTGATTAATTGGCGCTGGTTAGTTATATTATTGTGGCATATTTATTATGATTACAGTCCATCTGATGCTGGTTTTGTTTCTGTTTTTCACAGTTTCATCATGACTACAAATGCAACTGTAGCCAGTATCTCACCATCATAATCCTCATTCATATTTTAAGAAGATACAATTTCTATTCAGCCACAAAATAAACCTGAAAAGCTAAAAATCAGAACAGAAGTACAGCGAGTTGTTGCAATGGTGTGAACTGGCAGGTTTTTTCAACATTGCAGAATGGCACATTGCAAGTAGTTGCTTGTTTAAACTCCTTTTGTTACCAATCTTTGGTCTGAACTGGGCTTAAAACATTTGCTTCTGTTGGCAAAGCAACAATGCAAATTCACATCTTCGCATTGCCTGAAGTTTAACTTTGATGAACTTTGACCAGCAAAGTTGCAGCCTCAACCAATAGTAAAGAAGTTTGTGTGGGAAAGACAGGGATTGTTCTCTGAAACCAGCCAATATTGTATGATATTGGCCATTAAACATACAAACTGCCCCACAGGAGAGATGCTGCTCGGCTGGCAGTCAGTCAAGAGACAGATATGGAGCATAAGAAAAAAGAAAATGTACCAATAATATCATGTTTTGTAGGATTTATTAGGAAGCTACTCAACATTAGCTAGTAAGCTATCTTTCTGTGTGCATCACACCTGGCCCTGCCAACATTCAGTACAAATACCGCCTCGGTCAGTAACTGCACTGTAAAAGTTTTGCCATTTTGTCCCCATTTAATCAATCAATCAATTTTATTTATAAAGCCCAATATCACAAATCACAATTTGCCTCAGAGGGCTTTACAGCATACGACATACCTCTGACCTTATGGACCCTCACAGTGGATGATGAAAAACTCCCCACAAAAAACCCTTTAACGGGAAAAAAATGGTAGAAACCTCAGGAAGAGCAACTGAGGAGGGATCCCTCTTCCAGGACGGACAGACGTGCAATAGATGTCGTACAGAAAAGATCAACATAATAAATTTATAGTGTTCCATATGACAAAATGATACATAAAGAGGGACAGAGACAAGGAGAGATGCAGGATAGACAGTATTGACAGTAGCTTACAACAACATTAATTTAAGTAGTAATATTATGATAATAATTACGGCTATTGTTCTACAATATGTTGTAAGTATATATTAATATATGATAGTATATGTATGGAACAATAATAATCATATGTGTGTAATAACAGTAGAAGTATGACTAATGCAGCAGTAGGAGGCATCAAGCAGGACCATGGCAGCAGCACAATCATGACACACCATCCAGGCACAGCTGCGATACGAGGTACCTGCCAGACAGTGGAACACAAAGGCTCCTGGAGAAGAAGTCGAGTTAGTGACATGCAGTACAGACATAATTGTTAGCAAAGGAGAGAGAGAAGGAGAGAAGATGCTCGGTGTATTATATAGGAAATGCGATAGATATTTATATGGGTTTTTTTTTAAGATGGCGATGCCCCAGTGGCAGCTGGTTACAGTAGCTCAGACCTAGCCTGGTTCCAGACCATAGACCCCACCCACTCAACTGAGTAGGCTTGCATCTCTGGTCTGGCATACTGCAATGAATTTGCGATTTATCTCGTCCAAACGATGGAAGAACCAATGAACACCAGGGGTGGGGGCGGGTCTAGCGATTAGCCAATCAGCACCGCACTGATGTCAAGCTGTGCGCCGGTGGGTAACTGGTGAGGATAGCAACAATGGTGACCGCTACAGATCCTACAGACCACATTAACAATGCTATTGAGGTATTTCGCCACTACTCGCATTAATGGAGGACCAAATTAAGGAAGCTGCTAAACTGGATTTAACGCCGATGCAGCTGGGCGTGCATGACAACGGAGACATTTTAAACGGGCGATGCTCGCTTGTTTTCGGCACCCCTGAGACATGGATACTAATGACGTCAGATTCTGGGTGAGTCATTGATCTCCATTGATTGGTTAGGGAAAAATCAAATTCCCTTCCCCTTGTAAATTAGCGATTAGCCAATCAGCTCCCAGAACCTTCAGTCTGACATATATATTATATGTATACATATACTACACATAGTAATATTGTCACACTCCTTTTTCTGTCTGCGTAAACTTTCTGTGTTAAGTTTTATCTTATCTTAGAAAAGTCAGAAAAGATGGGAGATATATTTTACTCATATGGTGCAGTGAGGTTTGGGGTGCATGAGAGAAAGAGGGGTGAGAGGGTACAGTCAGATAAGTCTAGGTGGCAAAGAGAAATAGAGAAGTTAGTAAAGGAAAGGAGACAGTTAAAGCAGTGGAAAAAGGCTACAGAATAAAAAAAGGGAGGGACTTAATGTTTTGCAAGAGAAGTTGAGAAGCAGGCTAGCAGCTCATAGAAGGGCAGAGCATCTCAGGAAAAAGAAGAGAAAGAAGGAATATGTAAGGTCAGCTTTTTTCAGGGACCCTTTTAAGTTTGTTAAAGGATTGTTTTGCCAGGAAAAGGGAGGGCATCTTAAGCAGCAAGGCTAGGGGTTGAAGAATATTTGAGAAATACATATTCAGATTTAGAGAAGAATAGGATAGTAGGTCTTCCACCAGATATCCCTCCATTAGGATGGATAGAGCATGAGATGGATGTCAGGCCACCTAGGTGGAAGGAAGTTCAGGAGGTGGTCAGGCGTGCAAAGGCTTCTTCAGCCCCAGGGCCTAATGGAATCCCCTACCGGGTTTATAAAAGTGCACCTGATATCCTTAAATTTTTGTGGAAATAGCTGAGAATAGATTGGGAGAAACAAATTATCTCAAGAGCATGGCGTAGGGCAGGGGGTGTCCTCATTCCTAAGGAGAAGGAGCTCATGGACCTTAACCAATTCTGGATGATTTCGCTCTTGAATGTAGAGGGGGAGATTTTCTTTGGTGTAGTAGCGCAGAGATTAGTTAGCTACTTAGAAAGGAATAGCTTAGTAGATACTATGGTGCAGAAGGCAGGAATACCAGGTTTTGCAGGGTGTTTAGAGCATACTAGCATGATCTGGCACCAGATTCAGGCAGGGAAGATTAAGAAAAGGGACCTGCATGTAATATTTTTAGTCTTGCAAATGTGTTTGGTTCAGTACCACATAGCCTCATTTGGAGTGCGTTTGACTACTTCAAAGTGCCACAGGTAGTTGTTAACTTAGTAAAAGCATATTTTCAGGATATTAGGTTGTGTCTAAGCACGGCAGGTTTCACAACAAGTTGGCAGAGGCTAGAAATAGGTATTATGGCAGGGTGTACAATTTCTCCATGAGCTTTCACTATGGCGATGGAAGTAATCATCAGGGCCCAGTATTTCAAAATTTGTAATCCAGATCAGAATAATCCGGATAATGAAATCCTCCTTTTCTCAGTCAGGGATCAAGGTGATCCTGCTGACTTTATCTGGGTATTTCAAAACATTGGCAGGGTGGATCACTTTGATCCCAGTCTGACTGGATATGGATTTCCAAATCTCATGACTCCGCCCCCGGATCTGAAACGTTTCCCTTTTGGGGGCGTGGCTTTCAGATTATGACCCGCTGTGCTCTGTGTCCACGGTGGAACACTTCACGAAAGGAGCAGTTGGTAGCCCAGATTTCGCATCAAAATGTAAGTATACCGTCATCTAATGTGTAGCGTTTTTAAGACCATGCGAAGGCCACTCACCATCTGATGTGAGCCAGCTATTTGAATTGTCACCTACTTAAAACGTGGGCGTACCGATCTCTAATTGAGCCACGGTCATGCTAACGGTAGCTAACGCAGCTCCATTGACTTGCATGTTAACGTTAAGTAGCTAGCAGGCTGGCGAGGTAGCTGGCTTTGTTGATGTATTTTGCGGTCTGTGGCTTAATTTAAAAGGTAGTTAATCTGAAGTACGTCATACAGGAACTCTTTAAACACCAACCTGTTCAGAGTTTATCGTTATGTTATTGCCAACACAGCAGATTTTTTTTATTTTTATTTTTGTTTTACATGTGTGCAGAGCAGACTGTATAGGAAAAATACACAGTACTAATATGAATTTTGCGGTTCATTCAGAAGTGTCAGAGGATTGAGTTTGGGTATGCTACAGTAATGCTAATGATATGCTTTTCTGTAATGTTACTTAAACAATTTCTGTGACTATTGTGGATTCCTGACAGTGACAAAGATATACTCATACACACTCTACTTCTACTTTCAGAGTTCACTCACACTCATGGAGCACTCAGCAATGCCACTGCTAATGAAGACAACAGGTCAAGTGCTGGAAATCCCTGGACATGTATCCCCTTTTGTAGAAGGCTCCCACTGAACATATAGCACTATAGCATCTGATTTGATGAAGTAAAATAATCAGTTTGTACACACAAACACTTCCTGAAATACATTGCTGCATGTTATAAAATCACAGTCAAGCCATTCCCAGGCATTTTAAAGATGCATTTTCAAGCTTATCTGAATTAAGTAAAATTTGTCTTTATTCAGAAGCATGAAAATATACATTGAAAGTGCTTAAATGTGATTTAAATTGAGACTTATTATGTTCATCCCTGTGTTGTTTCTTGTACTCTATGTTAAGAAAATGTGCTATACAAATAAATTTGCTCTGCATTGCATTTCCTTACCTTTGTCTGACCACAAACATATGTTGGATGTTTTGGTACAAACAAGTTACAATGTTAGGTGAAACTCAATGTTGAGAAATAGGTCTGTATTTGTTACTATTACTTACAGCAGCTTCAGGAAATATGGCCAAACAATGTTTTTCTATGCTTGAAATTACTTAGAACTAAAACACTGATTTAGATTTAAGTGTAATGAACTTCTTGAGTAACAATATCTAGGAGAAGTGGGGCTGAGATTTTGACAAATCCACCTCTGAGGTGGGATCCAAATAATCCTGAAAATTGGTATCAAATTGATCTAGATCTCTGCCTTCACTTTTGAAATACCCGAATGCAGCCTTTATCTGGATTAAAAGGAGGATTGGATTACCAGAGCTGAATCCTGATCCTCAGGATCAGGATCCTCTTGATCTGTGTTGAAATACCCAGTTTTCAGATCAGATCAGGATTTAATCCAATCCGGCCAGGACAATCCTATCAGATAACTTTGAAATACTGGGCCCTGGGCTTCCGAGTGGGTGGTAGGTGGGAAGAGACGGCAGAACGGGGTGCATCTTCCACTAGTTAGGGCTTACATGGATGACATGACACTGGTGACCACAACAATGCCATGTACAAAGAGGCTACTGGAGAGGGTAAATAAGAACCTCAAGTGGACCAGCATGAAGATCAAGCCAAGTAAGTCCAGAAGCATCTCAATAGGTAGAGGGAGGTTAAGTGATAGGAAGTTTGTCATAGATGATGAGGAAATCCCAACAATAAGGGAAAAGTCATTAAAGAGCTTAGGTAGGTGGTACAATGTGGAGTTGAATGATGAGAACTTCCAGGAAAGCTGAAGTTGTGGTGTTTGCAGTTTGGGCTATATCCTAGGTTAATGTGGCCACTGTTAGTTTATGAAATTCCAATATCCGTTGTGGAGAGAATGGAAAGGTTGGTTAGCTTCTATATTAGTGTTACGTTTCTCTTTACAGAAAGCAAACAGAAACAATAACGCTGACAACCAATAAAGACAGAACTCAAGGTGGATGTGTGGCAGTTAAAAAAAGGATTTATTTACAATCTTCGGTTCAATAAGTGAACAACAAATGAAGGTTTTGAAATGTGGGGGAAGGAGGAACTGTGGGAGTTGTGCCAAACAAAAGAAACAAAGAACAACAAAATAGGGCCTAGCTCAGAGCTTTCTGTGTAGAAAGGAAAAGAAAACAAAAGGCCTGACTACCTTATCTACAAATGTCACCATAACCCATAACCATAGTGGAGTAACAATTACTTTCTATGTGTGTGCAGAATGTACAGGGTACCCCAGCCTTACCTCAGCTCTACCTCCCCACCACAAACCTTCCTAGTATGCAAAGCAAGAGAGAGAACAAACAAGGAGCTAGAGAGGCTTTTAAAATGGTTTCCTCCATCTCTGATTGGCTAACCGGCCAGAGTGTGAGCCAATACTCTGCTCTTCTGGAGCTCACAGGTGGCAGCCAATCTTCTAATTCCCACCTGCAGGAAGAGAGGAGGAGAGAGAGAGAGAGACACACACACACAACACAAACAAACAAACCTTCCACTCTGTACATTTAACAATTAGGAAGTGGTTGGGCGCTCCTAGGTGTCTAAGTAGCATTGCATTGTATGGAAAAGGGATACTTCAGCTGCCAGTATCTAGCTTAACAGAGGAATTTAAATGTACCAAGGTCAAGACAGATCTGTTGTTATCCAGGAGTAAGGACATGGTAGTTCAGAATCAGAATCAGAATCTGTTTTATTGCCAAGTAGGTTTTCACATACAAGGAATTTGGCTTGGTGTATTGAGGCATAACAAAGAATATAAAATATAAGAAATATAGAGTAAAAGTATAAAATACTATTAACAATTAATTATAAAATCTGGGGGGCACTAGTGAGCAGCGCATGGAGTAGACGTGTTTTCAGGGGCTCCCCCTTGCCAATATTTAAAATTATTATTTTGACAGTCTCGTACTTTATTCCGTCAGTCTCAGGAATACCATTACAAACGAGAGGCTTTACCAGTAAAGTTTATGCAACGACATGCCGAAGAAGTCATCCAAAAACGTCGAGTTGCCTTGACTATCCTCAGCTTCTGCTAATGCTAACAGTGCTAGCTGTAGCCTGCCAGGCCATGTCGCAATAATATTAAAATTGGCATAGCTGAGCAGGAAGGAGGGGGCAAACCAACAGAATTCGTCGAGGCATTGATTCCGAAGCTTCTCAGCGAAGACAATTTTCAGTCACCGGTGGTTATCGACTGGGCGGACCGGACCCTGCGGCCACCGCCCATAGCCAGAGCTAAGCCTCGCGCCATCATCGCCAGGGTCCGCTTCTATCGGGAGAAGGAGCTTATATTCCGCATCCGGAGGGAACGACAACTGGAGTGCAAAGGCAACAAGGTGCTCATTTTCCCGGACTACACGCCAGAGGTGATACGGCAACGGCGTGAATACACCGAGGCCCTGAGGATGCTACGGGAGCTGAAGGTGGAGCACAGCCTACTTTTCCCAGCGAGGCTCCGGATAAAACGCAAGGATCGATTTAAGGTTTTTCAACACACCGAGTGAAGCAATGACTTTTATGAACACTGACTTAAAGAACTGATCTTGAGACTGTTGTGGTCCCTTGTTGTGTATATATATATATACCAAGGGCTAATAGCATTATTTTTATGCTACTTTTCTCATTTAAAGAACTGTGTTCAACATTTTGAGACTGTCAATTTGATTTTATTGTAATTTTATCTTGTCATTTTGTGTTTTTATTTTCACAAAGTTTTTATATATTTGCTTTGTTTTTGCACTGAATGGCCTGCACCTTACCTTTCGTTGCACTTGTTGCAATGACAATAAAGAAAATCTGAATCTGAATCTGAATCTGAATTTCTCTGACTTCGGTCAGTTATGTTTGGTAGGGGAACTGGACTAAGTTAGCTATCACAGCTTTAACAGCGAGTTACAAGGTTGAGAGTGGGTTACAGCCGTGCGTGTAGCGGCCCAAGGCATGAAGGGATGTCTGTGCTTTGTTTGGGGAAGTGCTTGTGGGTGGGTAGGGGACAAGTTCAGGTTCATAGGTTTGTTTGAGTGTTACCTCAGGTTGCAAGGTAGGTTCTTTATGTGTCTTGTTTTTATTATGTTTTGTGCACTTTTGAGAGGATACCAGACTGCTTTTATTCTAGGGATAATGTCCGTATCCAATAGCACAACACGTGGCAGTATAAATGATACATTTACATTGGTCTCATGGAATGTAAAGGGGTTGGGTCATGTGATTAAAAGGGGTCGAGTCTTCTCGCATCTCAAGTCATTAAAGCCGGACGTAATTTTTCTTCATGAAACACACATTAGTGTAAATGAGCAGTGCAGGTTGAGAGCAAATTGGATTTCCCAAGTTTATCAAGCACCTTTTACCAGCAAGTCTAGGCAAGTTGCTATTCTTTTCCGAAAAAATATACCATTTCACCTTGATTGTATGACAGCAGACCCATATGGCAGGTATTTGATGATATCTGGGCATATAAACTCCCTTACGATAACGATGCTTAACATCTATGGTCCAAATATTGATAATCCTGACTTCTTCCATAAAGCATTTGGTTTGATACCAGCCTCTACCCCGAATGTTATTATTGGAGGTGACTTTAATTGTTATCTTGACCTGGTCCTAGATAGACTTTCTACAAAACCACCTCCTGCAATAACCTCAGTGGGAATTCTGAATGATTTAATTAAAACAAGGAATATGGTTGAAATATGGCGACTGCAGCATCCTACAGAAAAGGAATTTTCTTTTTATTCTCATGTCCATAAGTCTTACACTAGGATCGATTACTTTCTGATAGCTTCTGAATTACTGCCCAGTGTTACTAATTCTACTTAACATAATATTCTAATATCTGATCACAGTCCAGTTTCTCTTAATTTCCAAAATATTCTGTCTAGTCCAAATATAGCTGGCGCTTCAACCCTCTTCTTCTTGAAGACCAGTCTTTTATTGAGCATATGACTGCACATATAGACGAATTTCTGGTTACAAATGATAATGGGGAGGTCTCTGATTCTATTTTGTGGGAGACCATCAAAGTAGTTATGAGGGGCCACATTATTTCATTTGAATCAGCCAAGAAAAGAGAACTTAACTCCTGCCTTAAGAACATTGAAAAAATGCTTCCAGTACTGGAAGAGGCTTATAGATCTTCCCTCTCATCCACTGAGTACAATAAGATCTTGAAATTAAAATGTGAATATAATACCATTCTTAATAAACGTGTTGGTAGTCTTCTATTGAAAATTAAAAAGAAATATTTCGAACTTGGAGATAAACTGGAGAAACTGTTAGCTAGCCAACTTAGAGGCGAAAGGGCTAAACAAGCCATTCATAGGATAAAATCCAAATCAGGCGGACTGCTAACCAATCCGAGAGAGATAAATGCTTGCTTCAGGGACTTTTATAAGGAACTGTATTCTAGTAAAGTAAAGGCCACTAAAACAGATTTCTGTAATTTTTTTTGCCAATTTAAATGTTCCCCAATTAGATATTGCAGCGAGAGATGATATGGATGCCCCGATTTCTGAAACTGACCTTTTGAGTGCTATCCGAGCCTTCCCCTCTGGAAAATCATCCGGTTCAGATGGATTTGGCTGTGAATTTTATAAATCATTTCATGACAAAATAGCTCCGCTCATGCTGAGTATGGTGAACGATTCTATGAGAAATAAGATGCTCCCCAGTTCATTATATGAAGCAAATAGCTGCTTGCTTTTGAAAGGAGGATGGGAAGAGTTTGATCCTGCAAGTTACAGACCTGTTGCTGTCTTGAATTGTGATCTGAAAATAATAACTAAAGTCTTGGCTACAAAATTAGGTAGGCATATTTCTACGATTGTACACCCTAATCAGACTGGATTTATCCCAGGTCGGTTTTCTTTTAGTAATGTCCGTTTGCTTTTAAATACAATATCCATTTGCTTTTAAATACAATATACTCAGGCTGCTGTTTTATCTCTTGATGCCCAGAAGGCATTCGATCAGATTGAATGGCCTTACATGCTGAAAACACTAAAACAATTTGGATTTGGGGAAAATTTCATAGAATGGGTGAAAATAATTTATCTTAAACCAGTATCCCCTATTCTCACTAATTCGGATAGATCCCAGGCTTTTGAGTTGCAGCGGGGTGTGAGGCAGGGCGACCCTCTTTCTCCTCTTCTTTTTGATAGTACCTTGGAACCATTTGCAATAGGTATAAGGGGTCACCCAGGTATTCATGGAGTTAAGTTTGGTAATGTTGAAAGCCTTGTTAATCTGTATGCTGATGATTTATTGATCTGTTTATCAGACCCAGTGGTCTCAGTTCCCAACCTCCTGAATTATATAAAATCATTTAGTAAATTGTCGGGGTATACAATTAACTGGGACAAATGTGAGTTCATGCCACTGACAAACATGTGTCCTACTTTCTTGAAATCTTTACCATTTAAATTAGTTACTACCCATATTAATTATCTTGGCCTTAAGATCTCCAGAAACTCCAAACTGTTACTTGAAACTGAATTTTTTGGATATGGTGGATAAATTAAAATCTAATATTAGGAACTGGAAGCTGCTCCCTCTCTCAATGATTGGCCGCATCAATGCCTTTGCACTTCCAAGGTTCTTGTATCTTTTTCAAAACCTCCCTATTTATTTGCCATTATCTTTCTTTAAACAACTGGACTCTGTTGTCCTGTCATTTGTCTGGGCAGATAACCCCCCCCCCCCCGCATTTCTAAAGCCCATCTGCAGAAGAATTTAAAAAGTGGGGGTCTCGGCCTCCCTGTTTTTAGGCATTGTTACTGGGCTGCAAATGCGAGGGCTCTCATTTTCTGGCAGCAGGGCCCTCCTTATGATGACTGTTCCTCTCCGCTCTGGCTAAAGATTGAATCCATGTCTGTGTCACAAACCTCACTCCCAACGTTGCTCTTTTCAAATGCACAACCGTCTCACAAGTTATTTGGCTACAGTTTTGTTCTTAGTAATTGTTTGAAGATATTGAATCAAATGAGAAAATTCCTTGGATTGGGTAAATGCCCCAGTAACATGCAATCACTTGTTCAAACCAGGATTGACGGATGGGGTTTTTTTGGACTGGAGGGAGAGGGGCCTACGTTGCATTTCAGATTTTTACATAGATAACAATTTTGCTTGTTTCCCTCTGCTCCAGGTTAGATATCACCTCCCTCAGTCACATTTTCATCGATATTTACAGGTGAGACATTTTGTAAGGGAACACGTTTCTGATTTCCCAATAAGACCACAGAATTATAATTTTTATGATACATTTCTCTTACAACCAAACTCTAAACATTTGATTTCCCGCTTCATCACTGCTTTTGAGACACCAGCGAGTACTAGTCATCTCAGGGAGGCATGGGCAAAAGAACTGGGAGTTCCACTGTCGGATGAATTATGGGAGGAGGGCCTGTCCAGTATACAGAAGTGTTCTATAAACTCTAGATATTGCTTAATTCAATTTAAAGTCATACATAGACTACATTATTCCAAAACTAAACTTAATAGAATATTTGAATCAGTGTCTCCCATGTGTGACAGATGTGGCAGAGCCGAAGGTTCACTCTCACATTTATTTTGGTACTGCCCAGTACTGGACAACTTTTGGAATGACATATTTAACTGGTTTTCTAAGCAATATAAAATAAACATTCAACCAGACTGTAACCTGGCAATCTTTGGCTCCTCTGAAAGGACATCAACCCTCCCTTACCACTGTAAGCAGGCTCTCAAATCAGGCATGGTAGCAGCCAAGAAATTGATTTTACTCAACTGGAAGTCTCCATCATCCCCTTGCTTTAAGAGGTGGCTCAACGAAATGGTTTGTGTTTCTAGGATGGAACAGATTCGCCTTAGCAGAGAGAAGGCACCAAATTCTTATGAGAAAGCGTGGAAGCCATTTTTGGCTTTTGGTTTTGATCCTCCTGTCTGGGTTTTCTTCCTGTTTTTTTTCTGTTTTTTATTTTTTTATTTTTTTATTTTTTGAGTGTGTTTGTCTTTTTATTTTGTTTTGTTTTTCATTTATACCCCTGACGGTATCACGAGAAAGGAAGCACAGGACTACTTTGGTTATTGTATATATCCTCATATAGCCTCTGTCTTTGTTTTTATTACTTCAGTTATTTCATGTAACAGTGTCAGGTGCTGTATACTCATTTTGAATGTGGGTTTTTTTTAAAAAGTTAAAATAAAATATTCAAAAAAAAAGCAATTAATTATAAAATCTGAGCGCAAATAACAGTAATAATAGTAATATAAAAAATATGTACACTGTAAACATGAATAGGGTGCCCAAGTGTGCAAATAACAGTTGTGCGTGTGTGTGTTAAAGTTTAAGTGTGTGCAGTATATGACAAGTGAATGACCAAGATGATGAAGAAATGTCCGACTGTGTGCTGGTTACGGGGGGGGGGGGGGGGGGGGGGGGGGGGGGGGGGGGGGGGGGGGGGGGGGGGGGGGGGGGGGGGGGGGGGGGATGGACTGCAGCCTCCTACCAGAGGGGAGAGTCTCAAAGAGTTCGTGTCCAGGGTGGGAGGGATCAGCCACACAGCCGCCGTACAGCCGTACAGGTCCTGGAGGGAGGGCAGATTGCAGCCAATCACCTTCTCGCTGGAGTGAATGATACAGTGCAGTCTGCTTTTGTCCTTGGCAGTGGCAGCAGCGTACCAGATGGTGATGAAGGAGGTGAGTGTGGACTCAGTGATGGCAGTGTAGAAGTGCACCATCATTGTCTTTGGCCGGTTGAACTTCTTCTTTTGCCGCAGGAAGTACATCCTTTGATCTGCCTTTTTTTTTTACAAGGGAGCTGATGTTCAGCTCCCACTTGAGGTCCTGGGTGATGGTGGTCCCCAGTAAGTGGAATGACTCCTAGTTCTTCCTGAAGTCTACAACCATCTCCATTGTCTTAACAGCGTTGAGCTCCAGGTTGTTCAGCCTGCACCAGGGGTCCGTTTCACAAAGCAGGTTTAGTGAAAACTCAGAGTCTGTTAACCCTGAAATGACTGAAACTCTGAGTTTTCCGTTTCAAAAAGGGAGGTAACTCAAACCAGAGAAAGAGGGGTAACTCTAGCCTGTTTCAGAGACAGAGGTAACTTAAGCTCTCGGTCAGTTACCGCAGTAACAGACTCTATGAACCTAACCTGGTCGGGAGCAGGTTTTTCTCAATGAACCTCGAGTTTCTCTCTGTCTCCGCCCTCTTTCAGAGCCACACACTCCATTTGATTTCCTCATTCATTCAGTCAGCAGGCGAGTTTTGGCGTAGCATAGTTCTGCCGTCTGTCATTTAAAAAAATCATTAAGAAAATCAGAGTCAGTATATTAGAAGTCCGTTAGGCACAGTAGGTGGCAACTTTGTTCACTAACGTGTCCTTTTGATAACGATCCCGTGGATGAAGGTGCAGCATTACTGCGCAGAGAATTAAATATTCGTCGGGAGATGGTTATCAGACCGCGCATAGATGTTCTAGCATTTCCACACAGTTATCTTTTTGAGCTCCAATCCAAACTCAAAGGAAACTGCTTTGTGAAACGGACCCCTGGTCACCAGCTGCTCAATCTCCAACCTGTCCGTGGACTCGTCCCTGCAGAGATGACTACAATGAGGGTGGTGTCGTCCGTGAACTTCAGGAGCTTGACAGACTGATGACTGGAGGTGCAGCTGTAGGTGTACAGGGAGAATAGCAGAGGAGAAAGAACACAGCCTTGGGGAGATCCAGTGTTGATAGTCCGGGTGTCAGAAACATGTCTCCCCAGCTTCACATGCTGCCTCCTGTCGGACAGGAAGTCAGTGATCCACCTGCAGGTGGAGTCAGGTGGGAGAACTTTTCCTGTAGCAGAGCCGGGATGATTGTATTGAAGGCAGAGCTGAAGTTGACAAACAGCATCCTGGCATAGGTTCCTGGGGAGTCCAGATGATGGAGGGTGACATGGAGAGCCATGTTGACAACATCGTCTACAGACCTGTTGGCTATGTAGGCGAACTGCAAGGGGTCCAGGAGAGGGTCGGTGATGGCCTTGAGATGTGACAGCATAAGACGCTCAAAGGACTTCATTACCACAGAGGTCAGGGCGATGGGTCTGTAGTCATTAAGTCCTGTGGTCCTTGGCTTTTTCGGGATGGGAATGATGGTGGAGGTCTTGAAGCAGGCTGGCACATGGCGTGTCTCCAGGGAGGTGTTGAAGATGTAGGTGAACACCGGACACAGCAGGTAGGGGAAGTGCTTTAAGGTGCCCAGAGAGACAGAGTCTGGTCTGGCTGCTTTGCGGGGGTTCTGCCTCTTAAAGAACCTGTTGACATCCCTCACCTGGATAGTGAGAGTAGTGGTGGGGGAGGAGGGGGCCATAGGTGCGCGCAGTTGAGGGGGCAGCAGGCCCCTGCTGAGGTGGGGGAGGTGATGCTGGCGGGTTGGAGCAGGTGGTTGCGGGGGATGGTGTCCGGACTGTTCCATTGTCTTTCAAATCGACACTGAAAGTCGTTCAGGTTGTTGGCTAGGCGCAGGTCGTTGACATGTTTGGGGGGGGGGGGGGGGGTAAGGTTTGTAGTTTGTAATCTGTCTGAACCCCTTCCAGACAGAAGCAGAGTCATTGGCTGACAACTGGTGTTGTGGTTTCTCAGCATACAGCCATTTAGCTTCCCTCACCACCTTGCTAAACCTGTACATTGACTCTTTAAACCTCTCCTTGTCCCCACTCCTGAACGCCTCTTTCTTCAGCCGCCTCAGCTGTCTGAGTTTAGGACTAAACCAGGGTTTGTAATTGTTATACCTCACCGTGATGCGTGACGGTATACAGCAGTCCTCACAGAAGCTGATGTATGATGTTACAGCTTCTGTGTAATCATCCAGACCTGAAAACATCCCAGCCAGTTGTGTCCAAACACGCCTTTCCTCCACAGCATCACTGCTCCACTTCTTAGATGACCTCACAACAGGTTTACAAAGCTTTAACTGCTGCCTGTATAAGGGAATGAGGTGGGTAGTGATGTGATCAGAGTGGCCCAGTGCAGCGCCGGGGAAGGCGTGATAGGTGTTGTTGACAGTTGTGTAACAGTGATCCAGGATATTCTTCTCTCTGGCTAGACATTTTATGAACTGTTTGTATTTGGGGAGTTCATGGGTGAGGTTATCTTTTGTTGAAGTCGCCAAGGACAATAAGTAAGGAGTCTGGGTAAGCCCACTCCACACACAGTATCTGGTCGGCGAGCGTGCGCTGTGCCTCCTACACATTGGCCTGCGGTGGGATGTAAACACCAACCAGAATGAATGAAGCAAACTCACGGGGGGAGTAAAAAGGTTTGCAGTTGCTGAAAAAAGATTCCAGATCAGGAGAGCAGTGCTGCTGGATCACTGCCACATCATTACATCAGCCACTGTTAGTGTAAAAACAGATACCTCCACCTTTAGTTTTGCCAGAAAGTTCCTGGTCACGATCTGCTCTGAAGAGTTGGAAGCCTGCCAGCTGCAGCACAGTGTGTGGTATTGATCCACACAGCCTCGTCTCCGTGAAGCACAAAACTACAGATGTAGAAAAGTCTCTGCTTTTCCCCATCAGTAGCTGAAGTTCATCCAGTTTGTTGGCCAGCGAATGCATGTTGGAGAGAAATATACCTGGCAGTGGTGTGTGGTGTCCGCGTTGGCGGAGACGCACAAGCGCACCGGCACGTTTCCCCCTCCTCCGGCATTTCACTGCATGAACAAAGGTGAGGGCACATGCAAAAAACACAGGGTTTACAAACAAAACAAGGCAAAAGACTAAAAATGGGACCCATTGTCTCCCTGCTTGGCACTCAGCATCAAGGGTTGGAATTAGGGGGTTAGATCACCACATGATTCCCAAGCACGGGACCGCTGCTGCTCACAGCTCCCTCAGGGGATGGGTCAAATGCGGAGAACAAATTTCACACACTCAGGTGTGTGACAATCAGTGGAACTTTAATCTTTAAAACTTTAATCTTTCCCGTGGCGCCATCTTGTTGAAACATCAGTTAGGAGTGTGGTTAGGAGTGTGGTTCCAAAGAGGCAGAGGCAGGCAGAGATTTTAGGTAATGTTCAGTTTGGCTGGGGAGGCCTGGGGCTTGGCTCAGGCAAACCAGTATGGAATAAAGCAGGTCCCAAAGATAAAAGAAAGCTGGTTGTGTGACAGATATGTAGACAGGAGGAGATATTAAGGGGTGCAAAAGTAGTGGCCCAGGCTAAGATTCCTGGTAGGGGCAACATACGATGTATTACCAACCCCCCAGAACCTAAAACTGTGGGTAAATGGGGACGCATCATGTCCATTGTGTTCAGGTACCTCAACCTTAAAGCATATTTTGTCAGGCTGTAAAGTTAACTTGTCACAAGGCCGGTATACATGGCAAAATAACCAGGTGTTGAAAAGTTTAGCCGCAGGCATCGAAGGGAAACAAAGACAGACAAATTCAGAGGGTTTTAAGAATAGGAGTTTAGCAGTTCAGTTTTCCCGTGAGGGGGAGAAATACAGCAGTGATAAGTTAGTAAGGAGGCAAGGGTGTGGATGCCTAGAAGGTGCTTGTGATCGGGAAATACAAGTAGATTTAGGGGGAAAGCTTGATGTTCCTCAGGAAATAGTTTGTACCAATCAGAGGCCTGACATAGTGTTGTGTGAGTCAACGGATAGTTTATTTCATTGAGCTGACAGTTCCTTGGGAAGACTCAATGGAAGAAGCCTATGAAAAAAAAAGCTTAGGTATGCAGACTTAGGAGCAGAAGCTGAGCAGCGTGTGTGGAAAACTAGGATTTGTCCAGTGGAAGTGGGGTGTAGGTGATTCATAGCAAGATCAGCCGTATCGCTCATGGGGGATCTAAGAATAAGAAGAATAAGATTAACTTTATTCATCCCCAAGGGGAAATTCAATTATTTGTCAGCTCATCTATTATATGTCAAAGAATTATAAAGCCTGATGGCTGTTGGTATATAGGATCTTCTGTATCTCTCTGTCCTGTATCAAAGAGAGAGGAGCCGTCCACCACAGTTTTTTTGGTCCATCAAGGTGTTGTGGAGTGGATGATCTGGGTTGTTCATGATGGCCTCAAACATCTTCAGTGTGCATCTCTCCACCACCTCCTCCAGTGTGTCCAACCTGACTCCAATCACAGAGCCAGCTCTTTTGACCAGTTTGTCCAGCCGCCTTGCATCTTTGTGTCTGATGCTTCCTCCCCAGCAGACTGCAGCATAAAACAACACACTTGCCACCACAGACTGATAAAACATCTGCAGCATCTTACTACAGATATCGAGAGATCTGAGCTTCCTCAAGAAAAAGAGGCAGCTCTGCCCCTTTTTGTAGAGAGCATCTGTGTTTAGGGACCAGTCCAACTTATTATCCAGGTGTACACCTAGATTACTTACAGCTTGGCACCACCTCAATGTCTACCCGTGGCCAGGTATTCACTGGCCAAAAAGGGGGATTGGACCTGTGGAAATCTATGATCACTTCCTTGGTCTTTGAGATGTTCAGGAGGAGAGAGTTCTTGTGACTCCAGTCACTGAAGGCTTTTATCAGGTCCCTATATTCAGACTCCTGCCCATTCCTGATACACGCCACAATAGCAGTGTCGTCCGAGTATTTCTGGATGTGGCAGGACTCAGAGTTGTATTTGAAGTCCGCCGTGTACAGTGTGAACAGGAATGGAGCCAGGACAGTCCCTTGTGGAGCCCCTGTGCTGCTCATTAATGTCTCAGAAACACAGTTCCCCAACCTGACATACTGTGGCCTTTCAGTCAGGTAATCTGTGATCCAGGAGAGATCGTTCACTCCAATGTGTTTGTATGCAAACTACAGGGGGTCGAGTTTGTCTTTGACCTCAAGTCTCAGTAGGCGTAGAATCAGCCCCTCCAAGGTCTTCATGATGTGCGAAGTGAGGGATACTGGTCTGAAGTCATTAAGTTCAGCTGGACATTTTTGGTACTGGCACAACATAGGAAGTCTTCCACAGTGCTGCCTCCGTCTCCCGTAATGTTTACCTTGTAAAACCCCCATTTTTTCCAACACCTGCACTAACTTGAGAAAGGGATAACACTCTAAAGCTTCGAAAAGCCACAACAATATGTCGAAAACAACAAAACAGCAAAAAAAGACCGATGTGGAAGCCTCAGCCACTTGCAGCAGCCCCTGTCTGACCGGCATTGCTGGCTTGCTGGAGGAGCACAGAGCTAGCACTTCAAACGACTTCAAAAAAACCTTCGCTACCCTCGAACTAAGACTGGATAAACTACACTCCATGTTAACCGGCCATGGCCAGCACATCGTCTCATTGGAAATTAACGCTGAACTAAACGACCAGCGTATACAAGCATTCGAGACGAGAAGTACGGTGTTAGCTGATAGCAATGCTAAGTTGCTAGCGAGGCTGGCAGACCTTGAGAACCGTAGCTGCCGGAACAACATTAGGATTATTGGCCTCTCTAGAATCCATTGAAGGACCCCGACCTACAAATTTCTTTTCTGACCTCCTGGTTCAACTACTCGGCGACGAGATTCTTTCCTCCCCCCCGGAGCTTGACCGTGCACACAGGCCACTAACGGCCAAACCACAGCCCAGGTCGTGGCCACGGCTGGTAATTATTCACCTCCAACGCTACCATATTAAGGATTTAATCATCCAGGAGGCTGGCAAAAGAAGAGGAAAACTTCAGTACCAGGGAACCTCAGTTCAGATCTTTGAAGACTACGCTCCCGAGCTAAGTACTGAGCTGTCATGACTGAACTGTATAACCTCGCCCTCAGGTCTTCCTGGCCCGCCTGCAGATAACACTGGATGGCGGTGGAAAGAAGAGGTTTCTTCTGTGGCAAACTGAGTCTGTCATGCACTTGGACTCTTTATTTATTTTATTCTCTTAGTTTACCTTTATCACTCAGTCGGGTTGTCCTAAAAGTAGTGTATTGATGTTGGCACTCATTTAGAGGTGCCTCTAACTTAAGGATGCTAATGCTCATTTTGTTTACAAGGCTGGAAAAAGTGTTACAATTGCTTCGCACCTTGTTCCCACTCTTTCTTGGGGAAACACATTTTGATATACTGTAGCTTAATAATCATTTGAGACAATGTTTAATCTTGAAATTTAACTGAGCAAATGCACCTTTAAGGGGGTTGTTTTGGGAGGGAAATATGGACTTACATTGAGGGGTAGGTGGATAGGGGAGGGGGCCTCTTTGGTTGTATGCCACTTGGTGCTATTGATTATGTTGTTGATTTCACTGTTGTTACATGTCATTTTTCATGTGCATATTGACTTACATATCTTGTGCTGCTCGCATCTTAGGACCGTTTTGACATTTTTGCCACTCTGCATCACAGCATGGCTGGCATGATCAGTGGGGGGGCTGCCGCTGGACAGATGAATACTGGTGGGTTAAATGCTGCAGGAAAGCGAGCAAAAATTATGATGCACTTAAAAAATTTAAATGCCGACATCATGTTCCTCCAGGAGACGCACCTACGTAACCTTGATCATAGGAAACTGAGCAGGCCATGGATCGGACAGGTTTTTCATTCAAAATTTAACTCAAAAAACAAGAGGCACAGCCATACTAATCAGGAAAAATGTGCATGTCATCTCCAATAACACAATCGCAGTTTCGGGTGGCCGTTTCGTAATTTCAACAGGTACGCTATACCAGAAGCCTGTAATTTTAGCATCCATCTATGCGCCAAATTGGGATGATCATACTTTTATGCAGTCTCCGTTGTCCTCAATTCCAAACCTAAACTCCCATATTTTGATACTAGGAAGGGGACATGAATTGTGTCATCAACCCGGTATTAGACAGATCAAGTTCTCGGCCCACCTCTCTCTCAAAAATGTCACAGACACTCATTAACTTCATGGACCAATTTGGGTATATTGATCCTTGGAGGCATTTGCATACATCTTCGGCCGTTCTCCCGAATAGATTATTTTATAGTTGATAAAAGGCTTATTTAATCAATTACCTCCACTGAATATTCACCGATAACAATATCAGACCATTCTACTATAATTCTTGACCTCCACTGTGAATCAAAACCGAAAAAATTTAAATTTTGGCGACTGGACCCTCTGTTATTAGCTGACGAAAATTTCTTTAAGTATGTATCTGAAACTGTCTCTTTCTTTTGCGAGACTAATAAGAATGAAGAGACCTCTCCATCCACAATATGGGAAACTCTCAAGGTTTTTCTCAGAGGCAAAATCATCTCATACACATCCCATGCAAATAAACAGCGTAGAGGAACTGGAAAAGTCTATCGCCAGTTTAGACAGATCACTGTCAACAGCCCATACACCTGATTTGTTTAAAGAGAGAATAGCTCTGCAAATGGAACTTGACCTTCTTCTTACAGCGGAGGCTGAACGGTTGCTTCTTCACTCTCGCGGATCAGTGTACGAGCACGGTAACAAGGCTGGCCGCCTTTTGGCCCACCAGTTAAAAGCTAAACAAACCGCTAACCAAATTACTCAGATACAGGTGGAAACAGGATCCTTGACTTCAGACCCAGATCAAATGAATCTAGCTTTCAAATCATTTTATTCACAATTATACAAATCAGAATCCCCCAAAGACGAAACCCAACTAATAATGCCTGAAATCTCACCTAATGACAGTAAGATCCTTGATACTGCTTTAACACTTGCAGAAATTAGGGAGGCGATACACTCTATGAACAGTGGCAAGTCCCCAGGCCCAGATGGGTATCCGGTGGAGTTTTTAACCCTCTGGGGTCTAGGGGGTAAATGGCCGTTTTTGACTACTTTTCATTTTATCTTTAAATTTCACCTTAAAAAACTGTTTACCTTGCCTTGTTTGGTATCATTCTTTTCAGCACAACCTCAGCTGTGTGACTTTACAGTTATTTTTTCATTTTGACATACTGTATTAACACACTGGACCTAAAATCACAAAGAAAACATAAAATCCGAGTAGGAAAAAGTTTGATTTTTTACTGTGAAAACCACAAACATGTCTAACGAACCATTTTTGTAACTTAGAATAAAAATATAAATTGTAAACTTCAAAAACATATGTCCTAATTTAGCAAACAACAATGTTGTACATAACTATTTACATTAAATGCAAGCAATGCCTCAGGCGTTTTTGAACAACTAGCCTACTTACAAAACAATCAGATGCCACAAAAATAATTTGTCAAAGGGAAAAATGCCAGCACTCACAAATGTCCTTTTGGTAAATTTAATAAACCAACTTGGGTGGCAGTACCAGAAACTCAGACGTTTGACATAAAGTATTCTTATGTCAAAATGTCTGTGTTTGTCGCTGTTTTTGGCTGTGCACCTTTCTAGGGGATTTATTTTGAGAGTACTTGCTTTTCTCCTACGTGATTTTACACAAATTATTTGTGCCACTCTGAAAAACAGTTCCTGTCCACCACAACACACTACAGGTGGAGGACACAGCAGGAGGACAACAGGAGGAGTGACACACACTGTGTGGCTCTGCTGCCTGGGCAAACGGAGATCCGGACCTGGTGGGCGTGCCCTGCCACACCGTCCGCTCCTCTGTGCGGACCTCCGAGTACCGCTCAATGCAGTCGTCGGAGGCTCATTTTCCTCTCTCCTCTTCCAAAACACACTACACCACACACTGACTATACACTCCAAACACGCTAAACATCACAAATCCCAACTCTATCTGTGATCGCGATCGCTGTCTCTCTCGCTGCCGTCACTCCCACAACTTCCCCCTCTCCTCCAGCAACAAATGATGTGTGTTGCCATACAATTTTGTGATTGGTTGACTAGTGCATTTTTCAACCAATAGGAAAAGGGATGTCGTTTTGTTTTTTGTTTTTTGCTGTTGCCTTCAGCACTTTCGACAGGCCGAACGGCCCGTTTTTACCGTTTCTTCCTGCATCAAACACGGATCAAACAATATTCAATATTCAGGAAAATCATGGCGTTTATTATTTATCATAAGTCCGGTTTTATATGGCCTATCAAGATGATTTAAAAAGTGGTACAAAGTTTGAAGTTTGCACTTTCCACACAAAATGAAACAGAGACTCAGCGAGGCTGCGTCTTGCTGCTACGTCGTCTCAAATCGGTCACGTGATTTTGACGCGCCGGCGCGGTTCTGGACCGCAGAGGGTTAAACGCTTTTCAGATCAGCTGGCCCCATTATTGCTCGAAATGTTTAATTATTCATACCAACATGGCTCCCTGCCGAACACTCTTATGCAAGCCTCTGTTTCCCTCATTCATGAAAAAGGCGAGGACCACTTAGCTGTGCCTTTTATCTCCCTATTTCGCTTCTTCCCGCTGATGTGAAAATACTTGATAAAATCTTAGCATGTCGTTTGGAACCTGTCTTGCCTCTGATCATCTCTGAGGATCAGGCAGGATTCATAAGAGGGAGGCACTCATTTTCTAATGTCAGAAGACTTTGCGGCGTCATTCACACCCCATCCTCACCTACAGACCCAGAGGTTGTTATATCACTTGATGCTGAGAAGGCGTTTGACAGGGTGGAGTGGCCTTACCTTTTCTCCACCCTGGAACGGTTTGGTCTTAGTGCCCACTTTATCTCCTGGATCAAATTATTGTATACCTCCCCCCAGGCTTCAGTATGCACAAACACACAGCGTTCTGACCCATTTCCTCTTTTCCTCGTTGCCCGCTTTCCCCCTTGTTGTTTGTGCTCGCGATTGAACCGCTCTCAGCCCCTCTAAAATCTGATCACAGAATAAAAGGAACCATGAGGCAGGGGTTTGAACATCACGTTTTGTTATATGCTGATGATCTCCTCCTATATGTGAGAGACCCCCTAATGAGCATTCCTCCTATCCTTTCATTTTTAAGTTTGTTCGACATTCTCTCTGGGTACAAATTGAACATTTCCAAAAGTTAATTTCTCCCAGTTAACCAACTGGCTTTAGACTTGCCACCCTCATCAATACCATTCAGGACTGCTAGTGCAGGAATTAAATATCTAGGTGTAATAGTAACACAATCCATGCGTACACTGCAAGAAAAAAATTGCTCCGCTCTGACAACAGCAGTTAAATTGGATCTCCAGAGGTGGAACTGCCTACAACTCTCTCTGGCAGGCAGGATTCAAATGATAAAAATTAATGTTTTGCCGAGATATCTCTATCATTTTCAGTGCCTGCCGATCTTCCTCCCTAGATCCTTCTTCAGATCTATAGAGAGTATAATTTCATCCTGTCTTTGAGCTGGTAAGTGAAAAGGCCTCACTTGAGAGGAAAAGATCAGTGGGTGGGCTTGGATTACCTAATCTCCTTGGTTACTATTGGGCAGCTAACGTACAAAAATTTTTACTCTGGTTCATCTCACCCCAGCTAAGCTGGTGTCAGGCTGAAGCAAGCTCCTGTTCCTCCTCACTCCAAGCTTTAATATGTAGTACTTTGCCTCTTTCCCCCTCAAATTTTACTTCTAACGTTATAGTAATCAATACAATAAAGATATGGACACAAATTAGACTTAAGTTTGGATGGCCCACCTAACCCCCTAACCCCCAACCCCCCATCCCTAACCCTAACACTAACACTCACTAACCTGTGTGTGTGTGTACATATTGTATATATTATTTTATCAATCAATCAATCAATCAATTTTATTTATAAAGCCCAATATCACAAATACAATTTGCCTCACAGGGCTTTACAGCATACGACATCCCTCTGTCCTTTAGACCCTCACAGCGGATAAGGAAAAACTCCCCAAAAAAAACCCTTTACCGGGGAAAAAAAAATGGTAGAAACCTCAGGAAGAGCAACTGAGGAGGGATCCCTCTTCCAGGACGGACAGACGTGCAGTAGATGTCGTACAGAACAGATCAGCATAACAAATTAACAGTAATCTGTATGACACAATACAGTAATCTGTATGACATCCTCGGTAATGACAGTAGCTTACAACAACATTCATGAAAGTAATAATATTGTCGTTATAGTTCTGGCTACTGTGGTACAATATGTTGAAAGTATGTATTAGTATCAGGCAGTATACATGTATGATAATATCATATGTGTATAATAACAGCAGAAGTATGATTAATGACTAATGATAGCAGCAGCAGCAGCAGGCATCTGGCAGGACCACGGCAGCAGCACAACCACACACGTCACACTATCCAGGCACCGCTGCAATACGAGTTAACCTGAGAGACAGTGGAGCACAAAGGCTCCGGAGAAGAAGCCGAGTTAGTGACATCCAGAATGGCCGAGTAAACAAGATACAGTAATAGGATACGAGAGAGAGAGAGAGAGAGAGAGAGAGAGAGAGAGAGAAGGTGCCCGGTGCATTATAGGTGGTCCTCCGGCAGACTAGGCCTAAGTCAGCCTAACTAGGGGCTGGTACAAGGCAAGCCTGAGCCAGCCTTAACTATAAGCTTTATCAAAGAGGAAAGTCTTAAGTCTAGTCTTAAATGTGGAGACGGTGTCTGCCTCCCGGACCGTAGCAGGAAGATGATTCCACAGGAGAGGAGCCTGATAGCTGAAGGCTCTGGCTCCTGATCTACTTTTGGAGACTTTAGGGACCACGAGTAACCCTGCGTTCTCAGAGCGCAGAGTTCTGGTGGGATAATATGGCACTATGAGCTCTCTAAGATATGGCGGGGCTTGACCATTTAGAGCTTTATAAGTTAACAGTAGGATTTTAAATTCAATTCTGGATTTTACAGGGAGTCAGTGCAGAGAAGCTAAAACAGGAGAAATATGATCTCGTTTCTTAGTTCCTGTTAGTACTCGTGCTGCTGCATTCTGAATTAGCTGGAGAGTTTTTAATGATTTACTAGAGCTACCTGATAATAGAGAGTTACAGTAATCCAGCCTTGAGGTAACAAAAGCGTGGACCAATTTTTCTGCATCTTTTTGGGTCAAGATAGGCCTAATTTTTTATGCATGCTCTTATTAAAATTAAAACAAAATATTTTAAAATATTTTATCTCCTTTACCCTTTATGAATTTTGTTGAGCATTTTAAATTAATTTAATTTATTTTAAATTATTTTAAATGATTTCAAAATTATTTTAATTTTTCATCAACAAAGCACTTCTTGACTTAGGATGGAGGAAGCTGCATTTTTACCTACATATTTTTATATGTTTTTTTCCAAAAGACTATATATTATTATTTATTGAGTATATTTAAATTATTTATTTTCTTAATTATTTTATTTGCCTATTTATCATTATCCATATATTCATTTTATCTGTAGTACTGTTCCACTCCTTTGTTCGCAGCCGGAGTCCTCACCAACCTCCATAATTTAAATAAATTATTGAAAAATCTGGGGTGAGCTATTTTTATTGCTTCTCTTATTTATTCATCATCTTTTATCTAGAGCAAACTTTATTTTATGGGTTGGCATTAAACACTACAGGATACCCGACATTCAAGAATTGCATGTTTTATAATTATTTATTTATATTTTATATTTTTACTAACATTTGTTATTCCTTTTATTGTTTTTATTGAATTTATTGTGGTTTGATCAGTTTTTGTACTTTTTATTGATGTTGTTTAGCACTTATGCATGTATTTATTTATTTATACAGCACTTAATCCTTCTTCTTTTATGTCAACTCCTTTATTCCAACCCCAGCACTTACACAAATATTATCTTGCTCTTTTTTGGTTTATATTCATAATTTTAGCCACCTCAAGATTACACTAAGGGACCCTGGTAAGTCCGAGGTCTTTGTTAAAGACCAATTTCCCACTGCTAAACTGCCTTGGGTCCAATCGACTTTGCAATTTTAAAATTTTAACAAGGCTTTTTAAGCACTTGTTTTGTTTTTAATACCAATAATACTTCTAATATCTTATTAAGATATATATAGCCCTCGAGAACCCGTGCCTCCCGGAGTGCTCCTCCTAGAAGCACTGCGTTTTTATCCTAACCTAACACTAACACCAAACCTCCCTCAAGCGTCACCTATCTGTAATAACCATTTATTCGCGCCAGCGAAAACTGATGCTCAGATTTTTTTTGATACTTCCAGCTTCGAGATTTTGCTAGAACCTACTCACCCCTGTTCCCTCAAGCCCCACCCCTCAGTGGCATAGATTTAATACTTGAGGCAAAAACCTTGCGGAAAGGCCATATCTTGTATTTCTATGACCTTCTGACTCCAACTAAGGAATCAGTGATAAACAAAATCAAAACTGACTGGAAAAATGAGTTACAAATTGATCTTTCTGATGCTTTCTGGGAAAGGGCTTTAAGTGCCGTCAACTCATCATCTAGTTGCGCCAGACTTTCTCTTAGTCAATTTAAAGTACTGTTCAGGCTTCATTATAGTAAAGAAAAACTTTTCAAACTCTACCCAGACAGTACTAGTGAAACATGTAGCAGATATTCCCAGATCCCATGCAATCTGACACACATGTTTTGGTTGTGCTCCAAACTATCTAGTTACTGGCAATCTTTTTTCAAATCCATCTCTGACATATTAGGTTTAAATATTAAACCGTCCCCACATATAGCTGTCTTTGGCATAGCTCCTGATAAAATTGGTACCACAGCCACCAAGATTATGTCATTACCTTCGCCTCCTTAATTGCTCGCAGGAAGATTCTTCTGCTGTGGAAATCCCCCCAGCCGCCATCTTTTAAAGCCTGGCTACATGATATCTTATTTTTGCTTAAACTGGAAGAAATTAAGTTTGGACTTAGAGCCTGTTCTGGAAGGTTTTACTCACACTGGAGGCCGCTACACAACTACTTTAATCAACTCCCTTCAAGTGAATTGTCCCCATAGTGGACTGCTTTCATCCTGCCTGTCTGCAGATCACTGAATAAGCCCTCTGCATTTAATTTAGCAGTAGGAGAATTAATAATGTTGCACTAGATCTACTGGCATCGATCCCCCAGGTCTGTCAGCTTTAACAACATGACTAAGAAGATGTGAGCAGTTATGAAGACTTAAACATTTAGATAAACAGCAAGTTGGTGTTATCATTTCACAGCTGATATTTATTTATTTTACCTTTTTTTTTTTTTTTACTTTTGTTGATGGCTGGATATTATTTATACAATTTACTCCACCTATTGTATGTTAGTGAATTCTGGTGTGTTTTATTATTTTTATATCAATGGCACTGATTATTCTCATAATCGCTACGTGGTTTAATATGAGGTCCGTGGGTGGGTTGGGAGGGAGTTTATTAAAGGGATAGGGTTGGGGACTATGTGCTTTCGCTATATTGGAGGAAAAAAAAACTGGATACTGATTGCATTGATGTTGATGTACATTCTTGTCTGGATTCAATAAAAATATTTATGAAAAAAAAGAGGGGGGTTGACTGCCGCATTTGAGTTGAATCTATTGAAGAACTGATTGAGTTCATCAGCTCTTTCTGCATCACCCACCACTGCCGGCAGTCAATTTCCGACAGCCGAGCCGAGCCGAGAGGACGCTGGCGTGTCTGTCGCCGCTTCTCGCACCTCGCTTCTACACAGATCTCAGATCTCGTTTTCCTACAATTCAAAACCTAAAGCCTCGCCTGTCTTGAACAGTTTTGTTCAAAATTCTGAGCTGCTGTTTCGCTACTGTGTCTGGAAATAGTTTTCGCCGCGAGTGCTGGACAACTTCAATAATCAAACACATAAAACTGTGGATTGCCTACCTCCGCGTCCTCGGTGCACAGGATATACTCTGACCTTATCCACCTGTCTTCACGGCTACATCACTGGAACCGTTCTGCTCGTGTGTTTTCATCTTGACCTGCTGCTGTTGCCTGCCGGGTGTAGCATTGGTTTGCAAGCCAAGCTAGCTGGCAGTGTGTCTGTGATTGCCCGGTGCTCCTCTGTCGCCATGACGCTGATAAAATACTCCGTAGGTGAACTTTTGAAACTCAACACTGTCTCCATGCCTTCTCCAAGTTGCCTTGAGGTTATTAAATCCCTCCACCTCCTGCGCCGGCCACCCTAGGTGCACAGGACTGTTCGCCATAAGTTTGTTTTTAATGCTGACATGACTTCGGCTATGCCAGTGGTTAGGTGCCTTGCTTCTCTGCAGAGACGTCTTCAACGTAAACCACGCCCACCACCTGTCAATCTCCGGAGCCTGGCCTGCACTGACAGCTCTGCACCCACTAACACTAGGACAGCCTCGTTCATGCTACAGAACATAAGATCCATTAATAACAAAGCTCTACTCATTCATGACATAATCTCAGAGAAAAAACTGGACTTTGTATGCTTAACTGAAACATGGCAGAGCCAACAGGATTTTGTCAGTCTCAATCAAGCTACCCCACCTGGTTATACCTACACTCACAAGCCCCGCTCCCAAGGCCGTGGTGGTGGACTCGCCATCATACATCATTCTGATTTTGTGGTCAAAGAACATCCTGTCAGTGCATCATCATTTGAATGTCTTCATCTTGCTGTAAATGGCGCTGCACAGCTGCAACTGGTCCTCATCTATCGACCACCTAAAGCCTCCACCAGCTTCCTCCCTGAGCTCACTGAGCTGCTTGCTGCTGTCTGCCCCCTGTCCCCATCAACCATCCTACTGGGTGACTTCAACATTCATGTAGACAATAGCAGCTGCTCTTTTGCAGCCGACTTCCTGTCACTCCTGGACTGCTTCAACATCACTCAGCATGTGCATGGCCCCACCCACAGCAAAGGACACACCCTTGACCTGGTATGCAGCACCGGTACACCTCCATTACATCTGGAATGCACTGACCTGGCCATATCAGACCATCATATGATCCTGTTCTCGCACCCTGTCCCCCACCGTAGACAACACTGTTCTCGGACCATCACTTTTCGCAATACCAAGAATGTGTCTCTGCCTCTGCTCTCCCAAACCCTATCTACCCGTCTTACGGCCCCTGTCCTTGGCCTCCCAGTGGACACCCTGGTGGAACACTATAACACCACGCTCTCCACCAGCCTGGATGCTGTGGCCCCCACCATCACCTGATCTGCCTCATTTTCCCGACCTGCTCCGTGGTTTACGCCTGAGCTCCGCCGCTTGAAACAAACTGGGCGTCGGCTCGAGCGACGACATAAAAAATCTGGCCTCACTGTCCACCTGGAGGCCTACAGGGACCATGTCAGGAGTTATAAGGAGGCCCTCTCTACAGCCAAAACATGCTACTTCTCCACTCTCATCAATAATCAGCAACACCATGCCAGGATACTTTTCACAACAATCAACCGTCTTCTCCGCCCACCTGACACCCCCCAACCATCTGATGCTGCTGACCTGTGCTCCAGGTTTCAAGATTTCTTCATCTGCAAACTGAACACCATCCACCAGCAGCTTCTATCTATGCCCCCAACTACACCACAACAGCATGATGGCCAACCGCCTGGTGCCCACCAGCCATGGCAGGACATCCCCATCCCTGCTGCCTGTCCACCGCAGCACCGCCTCTCCTGCTTCACTCCAGTGGACCATGCCCAGGTCTTTGACCTGGTTTCCAAGGCCAAGCCGTCATCCTGCCAGCTTGACCCCATGCCCACTAACCTGGTTAAAACATGTCTTTCTGCCCTTTGCCATACCATGACGATCATCATCAATACATCCCTGGAGTCTGGTGTTGTGCCTGCTAGTCTAAAAACTGCTGCTGTTATCCCCACCCTTAAAAAGCCTGGTTTGGACCCTGATGACCCTAACAACTACCGCCCCATCTCCAACCTTCCTTTCCTGAGCAAGATCTTGGAAAGAGCAGTGGCGGCCCAACTCCAGCAGCACATGTCCCACCATGAGCTCTTTGAACCCTTACAATCTGGCTTCAGAGCCCACCACAGTACAGAGACTGCTCTCGTCAAAATTACCAACGACCTCCTCACTGCTGCAGACAATGGCCACATCACCATCCTCATCCTCCTGGACCTCTCAGCAGCTTTTGACACAGTCTCTCACACCATCCTCTTAAAGCGGCTCTCTGAGTTCACTGGATTATCTGGCACGTGCACTTCTCTGGTTCCACTCTTACCTATCAAACCGCCAACAGTACGTCACACTCAAGGACTCCCGCTCCGCCACAACAATCATCAGCCATGGCGTTCCACAAGGATCGGTGCTTGGCCCCCTTCTCTTCACCATATACATGCTCCCCCTTGGTCGAATTATCCGCTCCCATGGACTCAGTTTCCACTGCTATGCCGACGACACTCAACTTTATATCAGTACCAAACCCACCGCTCAGCTCCCTCCTAAACCTCTTGTTTACTGTTTGCAAGATATCAAAACCTGGATGTCCAGCAATCTTCTCAAACTGAACAGCAATAAAACTGAGCTCATGGTGGTGGCACCGGCGCCACTGCTCAGGAAGGTTGGAGACTTCCACCTGGACGTCGATGGCTGCTCCATCACTACATCCCATGAAGTCCGTAACCTGGGTGTCATCTTGGATTCATCACTATCATTTCAGTCCCACATCAAAAAAGTCACCAAATCTGCTTTCTACCATCTCAAAAACATTTCCAGACTCAGGCCCTCACTTTCGAACACAGTTACAGAGACTCTCACTCATGCCTTCATCTCCTCCCGCTTGGACTATTGCAATGCCATTCTGCTTGGTCTACCCAACAAGGCCTTAGACAGACTGCAACATGTCCAGAACTCTGCTGCCAGGGTCCTCACAGGCACTAGGCCCTGGCAGCACATCACCCCCATACTCAAACAGCTCCACTGGCTTCCCATCAAATCACGCATCAGCTACAAAGTCCTCCTCCTGACTTTCAAGTCCCTCCATGGTCTGGCCCCCTACTACCTCACAGACCTCCTTCACCCCTATACCCCTTCAAGATCTCTGCGGTCCTCTTCCAAGGACCAGCTGGCCATCCCTCGCAGCAGACTCAAGGCCACCAGTGATCGAGCCTTCCAAGTAGCTGCTCCCACCCTCTGGAATAAACTACCCAAACACATTCAGAATGCCCCTTCACTGGCCACATTCAAAAAGCACCTCAAAACATATCTCTTCTCAGAGGCCTTTGGCTGCTAGTCTCCACAAGCACACACTTTTTCACACATGCATACACACCCACACACCTTCACACATTCTATGTTAAGCGACCTTGGGTGTTTTGAAAGGCGCTGTACAAAACAAAGTTATTATTATTATTATTTTCTTGTTGTTGTAACCAGAGATGGTGTTGAGTCCTCTCCACATTTCACGGATGTTGCTGTGTTGTAGATTCCTCTCCAGTTTCTTTTTGTATTCCACCTTTGCCATCTTAAGTCTCTCAACTCATGTTGCACTTGTTTGAGCCGTGCTTTGTCACCATCTGTAAAAGCTGCCTTCTTCTCATTGAGGATTGTCTTTATGTCACTGGTAATCCAAGGTTTGTTATTGTGGAAACAGTGTATAGTCTTTGTAGGTATGACTGTGTCTATACAGAAGTTGATGTAATCAGTAACAGTCAACCTGTCTATCAATGTCCATGATGTTCTCCTCTGTTTCCAGCAGCACATCCGAGTCTGTGCATTCACAGCAGTCTCTTAGAGCCTCAGTAGCCTCTGGTGTCCATTTCCTGACTGTGAGTTTAGTTGCAGGCTGCCTCCACACACTGGGTTTGTAACATGTCTGCAGGAGAACCAAGTTGTGATCTGACCTGCCCAGTGGTGGTAAGGCAGTGGCTCTGTAAGCTTCTTTGACATTGGCATACAGCAGATCAAGGGTTTTATTTTCTCTGGTTGGACAGTTAACAAACTGTGTAAATCCAGTCAGGTGAGAGGAGAGGGAAACATGGTTGAAGTCTCCTGATATTATCAATAGTGCCTCAGGATGTTAAGTCTGTATCTTAGCAACGAGTTCATGGAGAACTTAAAATGGAACTTCAGCAGTTGCCTTGGGTGGGATGTACACAAGTACTGTTGTGAGACATGTTAATTATCACTGTTCATTGGTCTGTATAGTCAAGCCTTGCCAAAATAGCTTATCATAGGGCTCAGGAGGTTATTCACTGAGCGCTGATCCTTTCTCTAGAGCACAAAGTTCTTGTATTTATTTGAGCCCGAGAAAATAGGAGGTGTATTACAGGAGGTCTTCGGCAGATTAGGTCTAAGCCAGCCTAACTAATTTTTTAATGAAGGTGAATGAAATGTGGAGGGCATGTTCAGGACATTGAGCAGGATGTTTCCATTGAATCATATTGCTCTAAACACAACTTAAGTTATGGCTAATTTACTGCTAAGCCCCCGAATCCATGTATCATTCGTTCATTCGTTTTTCAAAATAAAACCAAATATAAAAAAAAAAAATAATAATGATTTGTTTTTTCAATATTTGTTTCCAGAATCAAAATGAAAAAATGGATAACGACTCCTTTTCCGATTTCCAATTTTCTGTTTAAATGGAAAATGGAAAAAAACGGATAACGGGCCAGGAATCGGGAATCTGTGTATCATTCGTTCTTTCTATTTTCAATTGTCAATCAAAAATGAAAACGTTTTCATATTTCAATTTTACACTCAGATCAAAAATACGAAATGGAAAAACGGACCACAGGACTGAATTTGATTTTAATATTTAATTGGTCGGGTTTACGTGACCCGGAAATGGCTTTGCACGCGTCTATGGGGTAATGTAGTAGGTTACCATGGCGGCGCTGGAACCATGTACTACTTTGATGAAGGACTTGTTCAACAGCGGTTTGACACACGCCGAAATTTCCTGCACATTGCAGCAGATGGGTATCCTGCAATGCTCGGAAATGAACGTCAGAAGATTTTGTGCTCAGCATGATCTGAGGAGAAAAAGACATATGTCAGACGTAGAGCTGGAGAGCGCTTTGGTTCGAGCTATATATGAGGTGAGTTTTCATTCAGATTTCCACAGTGTATTGCGAATATTATATATTATATAGCAAACACGAAAACAACACTGGTAAATATGTAATCTCATGACAGACGGGACCATCATATGGCCGGAAGTTCATGACTGGCTCTCTGTCTACACTGGGGCTGCATGCGGGAGAAGGTCAGGTTGGAAGAACCCTAAGAGAGCTCAATCAGCCATACCATGAATTCAGGCGTCAGGTGATGCTTTTGCTTTAAAGAGCGCAAATTAAGCAGATAATGATAACCACGTGGATACCTCTCACGTGTGGGACTAAATTAACAGCTGAGAAACGGACCAACAACATTAAATATACTCCTGAGATTGTTATCGTGACAACAGCGACCCCTACTGATAGGTTTACATGAGTGAGGATAACTGTCTGTCATAACAGTTATCGTTTTAATGATAGAATCTATACAACTGTGTTGTATTGTGCTCTATTTTACAGGTTCAACTAATTAAATGGCCCCTAAATTAAAGTCAGGATAATAAACTAAAAGAACTACATATTTGTACTGGTATTTTTGTAAATATATACATACAAATTTGCTGTTATAAAAACATTTTATGTAGAGGGTGTGCTAATTATTTCATTTTTTCCCCAGGGTACTTGTAATCTAAATCCAACTCCCTACCATGCTGAATGTATGGGTCATAAACTTCATTTAGACCAAAATGAAAAGCTTGGGATGTTTGGTGTTACTCATGTTTTGGCTGTTGATGGCTACAACAGCAAAATTGTTGGACATTTGACCATGCCGGTGAAAAACAACCTTGTGATTTATGAGGATTTATACAGGTGAATATATTCACAACTACCATTATTATTGTCATAACTTTTCTGTCCTGCATTATCTTTTAAATACATACTCTCATTGAATTAGTTAAATTCAGTGCAGTCACATAAACATCATTTTATTCCAGATCTGCAGTCGTGAACCATGGCATGTGGGACCAAGTTCGGGTTGATCACGGCAGGGAGTTTTACCTGTGTCTTTACATGCAGCAGATGCTGTCAAGATACAGACACAACCTCAGCAGGCCACCATACCTCCAAACCACATCAACAAGGGTGAGGGTTGTGTAAAAGATAATATAAATTATTGGTGCTTCATGCACTGTCACCTTCAGTGTCTGGACCAGAAAAACATCTACAAAACATTCATCTCCTGTGCAGTAACCGACCTGAACAATCAAAAATGAACACTTGCTGCTTTTAACAGACCCCCTGCTCCTCCTTTTTAGCACGATTGCACCGAAATGTTTTTTTTAACGTTTGTGTTTTTACTGTTTGTTTTTAGTGTTTTTTATACGAGCCTGTCAAACATGAATTCCTTTCACTTGTGCCAGACAATAAAGTTCTTATCTTATAAATCTTGCAAACTTAATTAATTGATGCAGATCGTAGACATGTACTGGATACACTGTACATAATCACCAATGTAAATCCATTCAGTATTGATTTACATCGCACTATTTGTTTCGATTACAACTTAACAGCTGACTTGTACTTTTTACTTTTCACGTGTTGTTTGGTGCTTTTATGTGTTCATACTTATTTCTACATACTTTAGTATAATCTCATCTACCCCTTGACTTGATTTGTTAGCCTTACTGTCCATGTTATTAGGTTTTTTTGCATCTAAAGTAATGTCCAAATTGGACTTGACAGAGTGGAGGGTTCATGGAATGCACACAAGATCCCAGGTATGTTTAACTGATTATTTACACTTAAGAAATATTGATCTTTTTTTCCCACTCTCAATCCATCCAACCTAACCAGTACTGTCTTGCTTTGATGCCATGTCTTAGGTCATGGAATACCCAGTGAATTGGCAGCAGGTGGCTGCCCAGCTGAAGTCTCAGAGGAGCTGCTGCCATGTGCTTCTGTGGTGTTCTTGAATAACCGACCATTTGGTCTGTTTTTTACATATTGAAAAACCTGAATGTAGTTATTGATTAATATGTTACAAAGCTGCTACTGTATGTCCCTAAGTTGTCAGTTGAATAATTTGGCAAATAAAGTTGTATTTCTTTGAACCGTTTTATTTAACCTTTCTTGGTTTACAAAGGCATAGAAAAATATTACAAAAGCTTTATACGTTTTATGTTGACTTTGAAGTTGAGCTTGAGACTCAGCTGGAACACAAAAACCATAGCAACACAACTTACTGAGCCCTTACTGTATGAAATTCCCAATGTTTCTGGAAAACAGTAAGAAAATATATAACATAAAATAGTGCAAATATGGGGTACTTTGGTTCTTAGAACACAGAAAGATGATTTTGCCAAAATAAAATAACACTATAAGATGCACAAACATTTTTAAAAGTCAAAAGTGCTTTGAATGTCTCCTTTATCTCTTTGAACTGTTTTATTTAACCTTTTATGTTGACTTTGAATTAGTTTGAAGTTGAGCTTGAGACTCAGCTGGAACACAAACAACAGCATAGCAACATTACTGAGTCCTAATTTCCAATGTTTCCATTTGGAAAACAGTAAAAAAATATATAACATAAAATAGTGCAAATATAAGGTACTTTGGCTCAACACTGAAAGATGATTTTGCCAAAATAAAATAACACTATGAAGATGCACAAACATTTTTAAAAGTCAAAAGTGCTTTGAATGCAAAAAAAAACAAAACATTATTCAAGTGGGAAAAAAATGAACAATGAAGAACAGCATGAGGACAACTGCATACTGTACAGTTTTACTAGCACAGTATGTTTTCCAGTGCAGCCAATGCATCGGACAGTCCGGTGAGTTTTTGTGTATTGATGTCAAAATCACCCGCTCTGCATTTTGGGCAAATTGCCGAATTTTGCTGCCATTCTTCGATGCAGGTCCTGCAGCCAATAATGCTATGGCAACACGATGAAACCATGGGCTCAACCACTGGACCTGCAAATTTGATTCAGAAAACAATTGTAAAAATTCATCTTCTAACCGCTTCATCCTCTTGAGGGTCGCGGGGGGGGCTGGAGCCTATCCCAGCTGACATCGGGCGAGAGGCAAGGTACACCCTGGACAGGTTGCCAGACTATCGCAGGGCTCAATTGTAAAAATAATATAAAAATACAGTAATTGCATAAGTGGTTACATTATCATTGGTGTCGGGGTCTATTTTCTTCATGGACGTGGGTAGATGAGTTGCACTGACATCTGCCAATAGAAGACAAAACTTTTTTTATTTACCCTTGCAGACAATACATGCGAAGGCATCTTTCACAGCAGCTGCTTCAGCCTCTGTCAAAGACACTGTTGTTCTTCGGTTGGAACTTGCCAGGTTTGTCAGCTCCTTGATTGTAGTTGACACCTCCCAAAGACCCTGTGCTGCCAGCACCACCTCTTCAATTGTATCAAACACTGCATCTAGACCATTATCATCTCGCCGACTGAAAAACAGGCAAAATATACATGTTATAACCTACTTGGTCTCAACAAAATCCTAACCAGTAGAAATGCAATCATTGTAACCAGTTGTCCTGGTGCCTGTGTCGTATTTCAAAACCAGCATTCTAAATGCACTACTGCCACCATTACAGCTTCCATTGGTCTGTCAAACTAATTCATACATTATGATTAATCAAAGTCTATTAGTTAATGTCATAGTGATCCTAACTCTCATGTAAGGGAAATTCCAGAGACTTGAATGGCCTATATTGGCAAAAATTCTCACAAAGAAGTTCCTCTTCACTTGTTGATTGAGGAGAATAGCCATACAAATATGCCATCATGATGACTGACAAAAAAAAAATGCTAATCAAGTTTACATACCTCAGTCTCCTCTTTTTGCTTCCTTGTAACTGCTGCAAATCTCCTTCCTTCACAGCACAAACTTTCCTTGCATTTTGCTTCCAAAACACTGATCTGAAAAGAAAATAATAGTAGGGGAGTGTGGGGTAATTTTTAAGACACCCCCTGTATCTAGGCAACGGTTACACATTTGTGGTCATGTGACTATTATGTTTTCAAGCCCCCCTCATTTCCCCTTGGTCATGAAAGAGAGGGCCTCATGGTGCTGTTGTAAGCATGTTTTTTCACAAAATTATATTTTTTGCAGGTAAAAGTCAATTTTCTTGCTGTCAACTTAATCAACCGCTGTGCCAAAGCAAATTGATTTAGGTAGAAAAACTTATAAATGTTGATGAACTACCAACATATAAAACCATGTGATGATGCAGGCTGAAGATCAGCCTGAATTACTAAGAGAGGTCATTTTTTCTAAAATGGTGGTGGTGGGGTAAAGTGAGACAGTGTCTACAGTTGTAGAGTAGGGCCTATGACAGTAGGCTGATGTTCTAATCCAATCTTTAGTCCATCATTGCAAGTGTTACATTCTTTGCCATTGTCTGCTGGGGTAACAACATCAGGGTCAGGGACAGGAACAGAAATGTAGCTCTGTGATGGGAGGGGGAGCAGAGCTTGTGGAGGCTGTGGTTAAGTGGAGGATGGGGTGTAAGCTGAAGGCCATCCTGGGTGACCCCCAACACCCTCTACACAAGACTCTCACAGGTCAGAGGAGCAGCCGCAGTAACAGGCTCATCTCTCTGACCTGTTCTGGGTCTTTCTGTCATTTGAATGTTTATTAAAACATTTTACATTACATTATGTTGTATTTGATTTTGTTCAGAGTTACTTTCAAGTGTTTAGAGAAAAAAAAGTGCTTAATTGACTAATGCCCATGATTCTATTACTGGTGCGACATTAGTTCTGGAATGTGTGGTTGTCAAGCTAGCTGTCAGGATTCTAACTGTTACAACATGTATTGTTATGGTAGTTTCAGAGTGGAAAAAGTAAGTGGATCACTTTATCCCCTTGATTTCTCTGGTCTGTCTCAGTTTACCCCTGAGCTGGGGTAAAGTGGGGTAACCCCTTCAGAAAAAGGGGTAGTTTTGTTAAAACCAGAGGGTTATAAATATTCATTTTTATTTATTAATTTACCTCTGGTTCCCTCTGTGTCCAAGATCTGGTTACCCTGACCATCGGTAAGGATGACCAAGTCCTCTTGCTCAAGGGCATCATTTACTTTACTTGCAATGCCCGTGGCAGAAACCTCAAATTCCGAGAATCGAATTGTCAGGGTTTTGCTTGTTTCCAGTCTGCCATCCACAAGATCAGCAATGAAGATGGTCCTGAAGATGAAAATAATTTTTAAATTCATTGTACGTTCTTGTAATACAGACAGAATATATCAAATTAACAGCAATTGTGATAGGTAGATAGATAGAGAGATAGATAGACAGACATATTAGCATGATGCGCCTATCTGATGTGTTAAAGTATTTGGTCACCTTTGAAATGTCTTAGCCATGGGTGCTCTTGGAGAGGGCCTTGCTGTTGCAGTTGAAGCTGAGCCCGCAGCAGCACTTGCTGGTCGGCAGAAGGAGAAGCGGGTGGGGAATGGTCCAGGCACACTGGCTTGCTCCCCCACATCGTCACTCTCTCCATGCACTTCATAATGTCCCCTTACTGCAAGGTCAATAGTTCTGAATTGACCCTCATTTCCAGGGAATATGGCCATATTGTTATCATCGGTGATGTACAGACTGGAGTTTTGAACCTTTGAAAAAGCAGAGTGAGAGTTTATGCAAAATGTAGGCTGGGTTACGTTGTGGTTACAAGTAGAGTGCAATTTCACAGAAAAAGTTCTTTGTGAAAATATATACCTGGAAAATCCTGCTTATTTTTCAGTAGTCATGTCCTCCTCCTTCAGGGTGATATGCTTCGCTCCCCGAAAAAACACATAACTCTCCATGGCTGATAGGGCTGATGGCTCCTGGCTTCTGGTCAGCTCGATAGATCGTTGTGGCTAGCAATGTTTGCTTATGCTCAAAAACTTCCGGGTCACATAAACCCGACCAAAATCAAAATCAAAATTAAAATCAAATTCGTGTTAGATTAAAAAACGAAAAACAAAAAAAATCTGTCACTTTTTCATTTTTTGATTTTTGATTGACAATTGAAAATAGAAAGAACGAATGATACACGGATTATCAGGCCTTTCATACACTTCCAATATTTTCATCTCTCGCACATTGCATGACCCAGAAGCCAAGTTTTTTATAGTTATAATCATTATTATCATTATTATTATTATCGAAGAAATATACAAAGATATCACACAAAATATCGGGACAAAAATGTTACATCACTGAATGTTATATCTCAAGAATGCCTCAAGGGAATTCTTCAAATTTGACACAAATGTCCACTTGGGCACAACAATGAACTAATTCGTTTTTGGTGGTCATAGGTCAAAGATCAAGATCACTATGACCTAGTCTGTCTCATTTTTGTGAACTCACTATCTCAAGGACAGGGTGAGGGAATTTCTTTCAATTTAGCACAAATGTTTGACTTCCACTCAGTGATGAATTGATTAGTTTTTGGTGGGCAAAGGTCGAGGTCAGTGTGACCATGTCTGTCTCAATGTGATATGTCAAGAACCACTCAGTGGAATTTCTTTAAATTTGACACAAATATTCACTTTGCCTGAAGAATAAAGGGATTGTAAGGTCAAAGGTCAAGATCTAAATGACAAAATATGTTTTTTGGCCATAACTCAAGAATTCATAGGCTAATTATAACAAAACGTCACACAAATGTCTAATAGGATAAGATAATGATGTGATGATATCTGATGTTCAAAAGGTCAAAGGTCAGCTTAACTGTGACTTCATAATAAAATGCATAAAACACTTTTCTGGCCATTACTCAACGTCATAACTCATGAATAGTGGGGAGACATTTGGTCAAATATTGAACTGGTGACACTAATCTTGAAACTGTGCTAATTGTATAGATCTTAGACTTTAGATGTTATAGCCTGTAAACTGTAAGAGAAACCTAGCATACAACCACAGGGCGGTAATTCTAGTTTTGAATTTGATTGATACTTAATTGTCGATAAAGTCAAAATCCCAAAAGTAAATGTCACAGTGCTATTTAAAAATATACCATCCGTACACCTAGCATAAACAAAGATTTAATAGAAATTTAAAGAACTCCAAATGTTACACAAAAGCTTCTAAAGTATTAAAAGCTGAACATGGCTAACTGTGCCTTCTGTCTGGTCATGTACGTGACCACAAATGTTGATCAGTGTACCTAACATCAACATAATGCTGATGAGGTAATTATATTTTCAGTATGAAGACCTTGAAGACTCCATGACAGATGCGCTGGTCAACAACAAGCCCCAGTTTGTGCGTCTCTTCTGCGAGAATGGCCTGAATATCCTGGACTACCTGACATACGGCCGCTTGGAAACCTTGTACTGCTCTCTGTCAGACAGCTCACTGGCATACATTCTGCTCCAGAGGCGTCTGAGTGAGAGGCAGGACCTGGCTGGATCCCCGTCCATCCTGGATGGGGCTATGACGACACCTCTGAAGAGTCCTCAAAGTGCACTAAGTGGATCGGCTTCAGCAATGGAGCTCAATCTCTATGAGGTAAAGAAAAGGAGGGGAAGATGGAGAAAGGGGCAGCAGCAAGAAACCCTTTCATATGGATCAATAGCAGGTTTTATTAATTAATTACTGGAAATGGTGTACAGTGGATGAGTGGATGCTGGTGTTGAAGTCATGTTGATGTTTACTGTGTAATGATGGTGAGGGTTATAGGGTTATTGGGACGATGCTGATGATGGTAATTACTTCTATATGTAGTTCTTTTAGTTTATTTAGTTACATGTTATGCTACAGTCTTTAGTATGATTATTCCATTAACAACAGCTTCCAGTGCATGTTAGTGCTTGTGAGTCCCTCCGGCTAGCTAATTGCAGCCACTCAGCAGTGTAAGGTTAACACCCTTAGCTCTAATGATAATAATAACAATAATAATACATTTTATTTATAATGCCCTTTTCATCAAAAGAAAAGTGCTATAGGTTAAAAACAAAGAAAGATAAAAAAGGAATGGAAGATAATTAAAAGAAGATAAGCAGTTATTTAAAAGGTTTTAAACAAAAATATTTACAGGAGACCTAAAGCTTTGCTAAAAAGAAATGTCTTAAGACCTTTTTTAAAACAGTTAAAACAGTCAGGGGATTGCGGTGTCCTCAAGGTGTCAGGGAGGGCACTCCACAGACGTGGGGCAGCAGCACAGAAGGCCCTATCTCCCATGGTCCTGAGTCTGGTTCTGGGTATGTCTGAGTATGCTGCATTAGATTTTACTTCATGGAAACACAGCAAGCGCTCTTGGTTTTTTGTCTGCTTTATATGAAGTGTCATTACTTGAAGGCAACCCTGCAGTGAAGTGTCTGGTGATGCTGCAGGTATCCCGTCTGCTGTGGGACCTGTTAGGTGATGTCTGTCAGCCTTTCTACTATGGACCTCTGGGCCTGGACCACAGCACCAGCACCAGGAAGGCTCTCAGGGTTAGTGATTGGGAAACTCCAGGCTTCTTTTGTTGCTTTTGCACACTGAACAAAAATTTTAACACAGCACTTCTGTTCTGGCTACCATTCTCCACAGTTTAAGATCTAAGACTTTTTTTCATGCAGTCATCAGAAATATTTATCTCAAATTTTGGTAGCAAATCTCATGAGCACTCGTCATTTTCTAAGATAATCCATCCACCTGACAGGTGTGGCATATCAGAATGCTGATTAAACAGCATCATGTGTGTGCCTTGGGATGGTCACAATAAAAAGCCCCTCTAAAATGTACAGAAACCAGAAACCATCTCAGGGAAGCTCATTTGATTGCTCATCATCCTCACCAGGGTCTTGACGTGACACCAGTTTGTCATTGTAACTGACTTGTGCGATTGTGAGGTTGGTTGGCTGTACTGTCAAATTCAGGGAAACAATACTGAAGCCATCTTATGGTAGTTAATTGAACATTTAGTTCACGGGCAACAGCTCTGGTGGGCATTCCTGCTGTCAGCATTCATTCAGCTGGGAATTAGGATGAAGTGTGTTAACATGTCGCCTGCCCAGAGATGAAAATATAGACAGTGCAAGCAGTGCAGTTACACTGGGGCCCCTGGGGTGAAGAGGCCTGTAGAGAGAGCGGGCCCTCGCAAGTGATTCAGATTAACATCTTCGAAATATACCTGTGCTTAATGATAAATGATTTCAAATTCAAATAAACACAAGAAGTTTGTGCTCTAGAAAAGGATCAACACTCAGTGAATACTCTCCTAAACCCTATGATACGCTATTATGGCAAGGCTTAACTATACAGACCAATGACCAGTGATAACTAACATGTCTTTGGGGTCATCGGGTGGGAACCTCCTTTCACCAGTGTTTCGTCTAGTTGGTCCCACAACACCTCCAGGAGGCTAGACAGTGATCTCTGGCGTCCCAGAGACACTCCCCTAATGCCAGGTCTCACTGCTCTCCACCCCAACACAACAACCTCCTTAACCTTACTTACACATGGCTTTCTCAGCCCAAACAGCACTGCCACCTTCAATCAAACCCAGGCTCCGTACAAGCAAGCTCCAGGTAGAGGCTGCGCTGATACTACCTTTCCTAGCACATTCACCATACTCTAATTCACACACTACATAACTACAGTGTAAGCTAAAGTTAAAGGAGATAAATGAACTCACAGGATCAGCAAACACACTCACCCTGCCGCATGGCCTCAAAATGGCCACCAAATGGATTCAACTAGGCCACACCCACACTTAAATAACCTTCCTCTTCCTCCTTACTAACACATGGCTTTCACAGCCCTAATTCACACTCTAATTCACACACTACTTAACATAAGCTAAAGTTAAAGGAGATACATAAACTCACAGGATCAGCAAACACACTCACCCTGCTGCATGGCCTCAAACAAAATGGATTCAACTAGGCCACTCCCACACTTAAATAACCTTCCTCTTCCTCCTTACTTACACATGGCTTTCACAGCCCTAATTCACACTCTAATTCACACACTACATAACAACAAATTAAAGCTAGAGGAGATAAATGAACTCACAGGATCAGCAAACACACTCACCTTGCAGCATGGCCTCAACCAAAAGGGATTCAAATAGGCCACTCCCACACTTAAATAGCCTTCCTCTTCCTGGATTTCCTCCTAAGAGGAAGTGGATCTCTCCACCAGATCTCAAGGAGTTATGTGCCCTGCTTAGTAGTTCCCCCTGCGGGCCCCCAACTAACATTATTCCTTCTGTAGTAAATGAACTTGCTGGTTCTCATGGCTTCATCTGACATTTCCTTCACTGTCTTCTTCAAACTCTGTCCCCGCACTCCGAGTTCCCCCAGGAGCGAGATAGCTGATCTTGCTATAAATCCCCTACACCCCACTTCCACTGGGCAAATCCTAGTCTTCCATCCTCGCTGCTCAGCTTCTGCTCCTAAATCTGTATATCTAAGCTTTTTTCTTTCATAGGCTTCTTCCACTGAGTCTTCGAAAGGAACTGTCAGTTCAATGAAATAAACTATCCGTTGACTCAATGACCACAACACTATGTCAGGCCTCTGCTTAGTACAAACTATTTCCTGGGGAACAACAAGCTTTCCCCCTAAATCTACCTGCATTTCCCAATCACAAGCACCTACTAGGCGGCCACACCCCTGCCTCCTTACTAACTTATCCCTTCTGTATTTCTCTCCCTCACGGACAAACTGAATTGCTAAATTCCTATCTTTATAACCTTCTGAATTGACCTTTCTTCGTTTCCCTTCGATTCCTGCCGCTAAACATTTCAACACCTGCTTATGTCGCCATGTATATCGGCCTTGTGACAAACTAACCTTACAGCCTGACAAAATATGCTTTAAGGTTGCCGTACCTGAACACAATGGGCATGATGGGTCCTCATTTACCCACAGTTTTAGGTTCTGGGGAGTTGGTAGCACATCATATGTTGCCCCTACCAGGAATCTAATAGTATTCTCCTCCATACTCCACAGGTCCCTCCAACTAAGCCTCCTCTTCTCTACACTTTCCCAATTCAACCACTGTCCCTGTTTAGCCTGGGCCACTACCTTTGCACCCCTTACTATCTCCTCCTGTCTACGTATCTGTTCCACAACCAGCTTTCTTTTATCTTTGGGACCTGCTGTATTCCAAACCTAAATATTACTAATTTAAAAAGGGTGTCATTTCCTGTATATGTCCTCAAAAAAGGCGAATAAATTCTATGCCTTTTCTATATAAACTACAAAATCAATAAATATACCATAAAAACTGATTATGAAATGACTAATTTCTTACTTTCTTTGATATTTTTGTCAGATAATGCAATGATGATTTCTGGGTAATTTTTACGCTGATGTTGTCCAATGTCAAATCTAAATTTGTGTCAAGACATGCATGACAGCATGCACTAGGGCCTGTCGTAATAGCGTACACCTCCTCACCTCACTTATCTCTGTGTGAGGCTAGAGGCTCCTAACTACAATAGCTGTAACTAACACACACCAGTATGATGTTGCACTAGCTTTTGAGAATGCTGAAGAATCCATGGAGTGCATGTCTCTGGTTCTGCTGCAATAATTTGATTCCTTGGTGGAGTGCTGTTTTCAGTAAAACTATCTCAAATTTACATATTGCCGTAGATTAAGTCATGTTTTACGGATTTTTTTTTAACATTAAACATTTAAGTACATACAGGACAACTAGACAAGTACAGAACAGTATGGAACAAGGGGCAAGTACGGAACTAACTAACAAAACAAAAACAAAAGCAGGGATTTTTTAAATGATAATAACCAGAAAGGAGAGACAGAAGCGTTTTATTAAATTTTGTTTTTCACTTTATATGAAATTACTGAGAACAATAAAAAAAACTGTTGGCACAATTTCAAAAGGATAATGAAATAATGGATAGTTGTCAGCTGTAAGAGAGATAATTCTGTTCAGATCTGACTCCTTCTCTGGTGACTCTTGTCTTGTCTTACCTTCAGCAAGTCAATAAAATGCTGCTGGGGGAGTGTTTGTACCGGGACCAGCGCTGTCTCTCACCCTGGGCAGCCCTCTTCATCTGGGCTGTCCTGCAGAACCGCAGTGAGATGGCTGTGTACTTCTGGGAAATGGTGAGACTCACCTGTAATATTTCCCAACCTAAAACATTTTTTTTGGGAGTTGAAGGATTTAGGAATTGGCTGTTTTCAAATGTTAAGAATATTATACAGTTTAAACCTCACTAGTTTTAGGTGATGACATTTTAGGTGCTGTGAGAAACAGGCTGACCAGCATCAGCACACAACATTGAACTTTGAAAATGGCAGTTTTGTGACTTTGGCACAAAGCTGCCATTTTCAAAGTTGCCATCAAATTTGGTTTCATTTAAAAAGCAGTTTATTTACCTTTGTTTCTGTGTTTCCTTGTTAGGCAGGGGAGTCAGTGCTGAGTGCTCTAGGAGGCTGTAAGATGCTGAGGGAGCTTTCTAAGCTTGAGAGTGAGACTGAGAGCAAGCTTGCCATGAAAGAATTGGCACAGAAGTTTGAAAACCTTGCACACGGTGAGTCAGACCACAAGCTTCTCTGTTCTCTGCATGATTTGTATTTAGGGTGACATAGATTGGTTGTACTCAACTTAAGCTATCAGAGATAATCAATACTGCATTTAATAACAGAATTTAACTTGCATTAATTTCACCTAGGGGTACCACTCACTCAAAAAGGGAAACGATGGCCAACTCATTAATTCAGTCTCAATTCTCGAGGTTGCTACTGAGTTCTTGACTCAAAACAGAGACAAAACTGATCAAGTTATTGTGTAAATAGGTTCATTTTGTCTACTCAAATTAGATTCAGTGTAGAAAGTTTCTTTTTTTTCAGACATTGAGTTTTTAAGGAGATGTAGTTTACCTTGACATGTTTCGACTGTCACTGCAGTTTTCTTTAGAAGCGTCATTTGACGTGCGTCATGACGTGTCTTTATCAGCTGGTAGTATCCCGGAGGTGTGATCAGCCTGGCAAATCGGACTGCCAGGCTGGTCACGCCCCCTGCCGCCCGGTGTTCTTTGGAGGAGAGAGTCCCAGGTGTGTGACAGCATGAAACTAGCATGGACTGTGACAACGCAAAAATCATCGGATCGGAAAGCAACAAGTTCAAACGTTGGATCAAGGAGGCCATAGAGATCAGGAGGCGGGCCAGGAACACCATCAACCGGGATGAGGGGGCTTTCATGCTGTCACACACCTGGGACTCTCTCCTCCAAAGAACACCGGGCAGCAGGGGGTGTGACCAGCCTGGGAAATAGGATTGCCAGGATGGTCACGCCTCTAGGATACTACCAGCTGATAAAGACACGTCATGACGCACGTCAGATGACGCTTCTGAAGAAGACTGCTGTGACAGTCGAAAAAAGGTCAAGGTAAACTACATCTCCTTAAAAACTCATTGTCTGAAAAAAAGGAAACTTTCTACACTGATCAAGTTATTTATAAATGAAAGGTTTATTAATCTACCAACACGTTCTCATCCCAAGTTGTCACACATTTCCGCTTTCTCAGTGGCCTGTCATCTGCTGTTGATCTTCCAGGATGCTGCTACCAACACCGGGATGTCAACAAAAGCACGTGGTTAGATTTAGGCAACAAAAGCATGTGGTTACGTTTAGACAACAAAAGCATATGGTTAGTGTAGAGGCTAAGCCTAAAGTGCTTTAAAGAGGAACTAACGTTTTTTTCAACCTGGGCCCTATTTTCTGATCTACTTTTGTCTAAATGAGTGATACGATGTTCAATATGTGACATTTCTCCAGTACGAAGCTCGGGCGGACCTGCCTGCAGCTTGTGAGCATGCGCTATATTGAATAATAGGGCACTCAGACCACGTCAAATAATGTCAAAATACGTCCACTAAAAGTGCATTTCTTTAACACAGATAGGCTCAGATTGTTAGTATATTTATCTGACAACATAACGGAAAGGAGAAATGAACGTCTGCCTTTACCTTTAGCTGGAATCAGACATATTTGTTGTGGCAAGTCAAAACACTTCTTCTGCCTGCTCCCTCACTCTCTCCTCGTCCCTCCTCCATGTACTCTGTGTTCAAATCAATACGGGCGGTCATCAAATTCAAATGGCTCATCCAGATCCAGTTGGTCAAAATCAGGTAAAAATTCAGCCATGACTACTCCAAACAGTCGCATTTGTAAGCTCGCTCCAGCAGTAACTTCCTGCAACAACTCAAGTCTCGTGAGACCAACTGCCGTAAAACACCATAGACTGTATAGTAAAACACCAAAGAAGAAGAAGAAGGAGAATCTCCCGAGATGTGAGATTTCAGAGCCAGACCTTCACTCTCTGAGTGAGTGTTTTGACATGCCACAACAAACATGTCCAAATTTATACCTGATTTTGACCAACTGGATCTGGATGAGCCATTTGAATTTAATGACCGCCCATATTTATTTGAACACGGAGTACTCGGATGTACACAGACGCAGAACTCATTGAAACTAAAGAGTGGATGAGGAGAGAGAGAGCAGCAACAGGCAGAGGAACATGTCCGAATCCAGCTAAAGGTAAACACAGACGTTCATTTCTCCTTTCCGTTAGGTTGTCGAATAATTATACTAACAATCTGAGCCTATCTGTGTGGGGAAAAAAATCACTTTTAGTGGACGTATTTTGACTTTGTTTGATGCTGTCTGAGTGCCCCTATTATTTAATATAGCGCGCGCTCACAGGCTGCAGGCAGGTCAGCCCTAGCTTCGTACTGGAGAAATGTCAAATACTGAACATCCTATCTCTAATTTAGACAAAAGTAGATCGGAGGGCCAAGGTTGAAATAAATGTTAGTTCCCCTTTTAAGCCACTGAGGGCTGCTGCCACGGGTTGACCTAGTTGAGGTCCGACAACAGACTGTGATGCGAGCCCTTGGTCCATTTATTGCAGTCCACAAATCAACAATCCATAAACAGTGTTCCGCATGTGAAGTGACGGGTCTGTGCATTCAGGATCTTGCACAAGGATACTTTGACATGTGGACTGGAGGAGCCAGGGATCGAACTGCTGATCTTCCGATTATTAATTAGTGGATATTACATACATTATTTATTATTAGCGGATGGTCCACTCTAAGTTCTGAGCCACAGCTGCCCTGGTCTATAAAGAAGAAAAAATAATGATAATATTGTGTGTATTCTGTGTCGTATTTGTCTTCAGATGTATTTGGTGAGTGTTACCAGAACAGCGAGAGTCGCTCCTTCACTCTCCTTATAAGGAAGTCTCCAGTGTGGGGTGGAGCTACATGCCTGCAGATGGCCACTGCAGCTGACGCCCGCCTGTTCTTCAGCCACGATGGTGTTCAGGTGGAGATGCCAGTCTTCTGCCACAACAGCAGAATTGAACTGACTATTAAAAATAGCAGGCTCAACCTATGCTTTAAATAGTAATGTGACATTTGATGTCAATGTAGATTGTGTAAATGAATATGATCAGTCAGTGTAAAGTTGGGTGGGAACTGTTGTGGTGACATTGCTGCTCTCTGCCGTAGTCTCTGCTGTCTCAGATCTGGTGGGGTGACATGGAGAGAAGTACTGAGGTCTGGAAACTGGTTCTTACCTTCTTCCTGCCCCCACTCCTCTTCACAGACCTTATCAGCTTCAGGTCAGTGTTGTGTTGACTTTGTACTTTGCAGTGTGATTATTGTGTAATTTTTTTGTTTGTGTTTACTATGTGTTTCCATTCTGATTTCAGGGCTTATTTTTTTGTTGGCCAAAATTGTAATTTGAGCAAAACTGAGATTTCAAATCAGCACTCTTATACTTCTTTCATACCAAATTAGCTCTGGTTCTTGAACTGGTTCCTTTGAGGATTCTTGGAATCTTGGTGCTTTCTAGCGAATAAGCTTGCATTTCCCCAAGATTTTATATTCACTGTCATAATACTTCATCAGTAGATGGCATTGCGCAATATACAACAGACACAGTTGTGGAAACATTGATCGCACTGATGAACTTTAAGCTTTTGTTTATTAGCGTTGGAACCATTGGAACTTTAAAGACAATCTTGTTCATTTGTGTGTCCTTTATTGTGCAATGGAAACTTCCCTCTCTTCTGTGCCTTTTCTGGATGACCTCAGTTTCCCACAATCACAAGTCACCACTGGTCACTGTTATAAGTAACCCACAACATCATCTTATCAACAGAACCCCCGTTTTGCATTGTTCTTCCTCATTTTTGTCTGGACTCTCCACAAAGGACGGTTGCTGTTATAGGAAAAGCTGCCTGCCCCCTCTCAGCAATTTCTCATCTTTCTACTGTCGACAGCAGAAAAGGTTTCTCCCATCTCTCTCTCACTCTTTGGTCCCCGAATGGCTGTATGATCACCACCATCTGCTCGCAGCAGATGAAGTGGACTTTTCCTTTCATGCCAGAGGATGCAAAAGCCTGCTGGAGATTTGTGGTTAGCTAAATAAGGGCCGCTAACTGAGAGAGTAGACAGTTAAGCGCCAGCAGCACAAAATCTGCCAGCTGACTTCAACCAGGAGCAACAAAGCCAAGATAGAGCCAAGCTACTAGCTCTGTAAAGTACGACAACAAACGGAGCCACTGGTTTCCTCTGGTCTGCACAATCGGAACTCAGCACAACAAAGACTGCATCATTCTACAACAGAACCACAACTGTTCTCAGCCTGGCTCAGCTGCAACAGATGGAATGGCGGGATAACAAAACCAACACGCCAACTGAGTGAGCACCGCATGGAGTATATGCTTTTCTGAGAAGCTCCGCTTCACTCTCACTAAAAATTAGACTTATTATCTACACTTGCTCCTTTAATATCCAACTATGAGCAGCTCTGGAAAACGTGTCGCTAAAGGATAGCCTTCTAACCCAAAACCAGCCTCTAAGAGAGAAGGCAAAGCTTGGTGAAGAAGAGGAGGATGCTAACAGTCAAGCCGGGTTAGCTTGCACCTCCAATTTTAGCACTAGTGACACCGCAGGCTCGCAGCCCACACTTGCAAACATCCCAGCTGCTATCGGAAAACTGAAGGGGGACATGAACACCAGATTCAACTCTCTGGATTCAAAGCTACATCTAGTCCAAACCGCCCTGACCGACCACACCACACGCATTGCTGACCTAGAGGGATGTGCAACCAACCACTAGTCCCATATCACTAATGTCGAGAGGCAGTGTGAGGAGCTGATGGAAATCAACAAAACTATGAGATGTAAAATGATTGACCTTGAAAATCGTTCAAGACACTCAAACATAAAAATCATGGGCTTACCAGAAAAAGTGGAGAAAGGCAACCAGACATTATTTGTGACTGAGCGTTTACTGCATTTCTCAGGAAAAATAACTTCCCCAGCCAACTCAAACTGGACCGTGCACACTGTATAGGTGAACAGTCTTCACCTGCACAACCACACTCCATGGTCGCCATTTTCCAGACAAGAAGAAAATTCTGACACTCGCCCACCTGCAATCTCCCCTGTCTTTCAATGGAGCCCAGATCAGCACAAATCCAGATTTTCCGCCTGAAGTATCTGACCAGCGCCAAGCCTTTAACAGAGAAAAGCTGAGAGGTACAGGAATTAAACACAGCCTCCTCTTCGCTGCATGACTTATCTTCACCTATGTAACAGAGCAGAAAATATTCCAGGAGCCCACAGATGCCGAAACTTCCATAGAATGGTTTATCACACCTGCTGCCGCCCCACAGTGGAGCCGACCGGGACATGGAATCTAATTCCCCTGGCCACTTTTTCCAGATGTACGAGAGATGCCCGCAGTACGTGACTTTGGTTTCCTAGTTTGGTGAAAAACTAAGATTTGCTCAATTTAGCTTACATGAGCAAGTGTTACTGGATTTGTTCCAGGAAGATTCTCTTTTTTCATTATCCCATAATCCTCTGTCGTGACTAACCATAATATATCACCCTCCTTTTCATTACAACGCTCTTGTTGACAGGGTTGTCCTTTGAGCCCGTTACTATTTGTGATCGCTATTGAACCCCTTGCCATTAGTGTTAGAAATTTTTTTTTTTTTTTCATATATATAGATATATATATATAGATATATATATATATCTATATATATATATATATACTTTACTAAAATTAGTATTAATTTTCTTAAAAATGTGCCCTTTCATATTGCCACAGATAAAATTAAACATCTAGGAGTTACTAGATATCTCAGGTATCTGATGAGGTTGAGATAATAATGTACGTGGATGATACAGTCTTACTCGCACATGGGAAAAATGCAGATGCAGTAGCAACTAAACTATGTGATGTACTGAGTAAAGTAGCGAAATGGCTTGGCCAATCATGCCTAACCTTAAACACAGATAAAGCGGTGTCCATGTACTTTACTAAACAGCATAAACATAGATTAAGGCCCAGTGTATACGTAAACGGGCATAAATTAAGAAATGTTGAGAAATTTAAATACTTGGGAGTCATTCTTGATCCTAATCTAACCTTCAAGAAACATATAAACAACAGCTCAGGTAATGAGGCTAAATAATTCAAACTTACACCATATAAGAAATTCACTAACAAATGAAGGAGCCAAAACTTTCATGATTGCTATTATCTCTTAAATGAGCTATTGCATACCATGCTGGTCCCAGGCAAGTCAAACTGCCCTATAAATCAATTAAATCATTATACAGTCAGGCTCTCAAAATCCTAGACAAGACATCAGTACAGTACAGTATCACCACTGTAATATTCTCACTAAATACAATATGCTAAGCTTCAACAATCTAATCACCTTTCCTGTTGCTGTAATAGGTGTGTGCGAACTGTAAAAAATATTTAGGGGCACATGTGCGCATAAAAAAATTGGCCGAAGCAGCCTATATTTTTGTCAATAAAAAAATATGATAATCTAACCGCAAATGTTGGAGGAACTCCAGCCGCCTTCCCTCTTCCGCGTGTGACACGGTTATGGACGGTGTTCCAAGCCACTGTCAGCACAATGAATATTAGTCCCACTGTCAGCAGGGTGGAAATAAGTCAAAGTGTGGCAGAGGAGATGGACCGGGTTAAGCGGCGGACCTCTGGGGAAGCCCTCTCCCCTCTCCCCGCAGTGAGGGACCATTCTCCAAGCTACCGCTGCTGGGCAGCGTGGAAATAAGTCCAAGTGTGGAGGATACGGACCGGGTTAAGCTGCAGACCTCCAGGGAAGCCTGCTCCATTCTCCCTGCAGTTAGGGGCCGTTCTCCATGGCCAGGCTGTCGGCTGGGTGGAAGTGTGGTGGAGACAAGGGACCGGGAAAAGCGGCGTACCTCTGGGGAAGCCTGCTCCGTTCTCCCCACAGTTAGGGACCATTCGCCACGGTACTGCTGCTGGGCAGAATGGAAATTAGTCCTGCAGAGTGTCAGTGGACATTAAAGAGAAAACTGAATTGCAATTCAATTCAGTTTGGTAGTTTGGCAGACCGAGGTGCGCTGAGATGGGTGTGGTGGCGCAGCCCGGCAGGGTGTCGACAGATCCAGCTTGGTGCAGTGACAATTTAGTGCCAAAAGGCTTCGCCGAAGGTGTGCTAAAGGCTCGCGAACTGAAACCATGTCTACTGTCAGCACAGGTGGAGCGCAGCCGGTGTAAGCCAAAATTTGGCTGACCGGCGGTCACCAAAACCTGACAGGCAGGTTTACAGAATGTCAGGCACAGTAACAATGCAATAAATAGCCACAAACACCACTATTCTACGCAACTATCGGCAATCAGCACATAAATGTATCTCTATATCGACTATCCTGTCACATCTGATGTCAAATCAAAGGGGATTGGCACAGTTTGGCACAGTTTGGCACGTTTGGCACGCGAAACCCCAAACTGATTTGATTAACACAGCTGCAAACTGAGTTCACATCCCTCTCAGCGAACTACAAACAGCCACAGCATCAGATAGGGGGTATATATTCAGCATCTGTCATCTTAGAAAAGCCAAAAGAAAAGAAACAGAGTTAGACTGTGAGAGAGACAGAGAGAGCGCGCGCGTGCATGACAGAAACACAACATTGATTCACAATTGTGGTGACCTCCTCCCAGGCTACCCTTGCATCATCAGCCCATGGAGGTCTGCTCGCAGTTCCGTATATTCGGACACTGCAAGCTTGGACCTCCCGGACCAAAACATCAGTTTCCTCCTGGGAGGAGTTTGACCATCTGACGCTGCTGCTCTCTTCTGCCATGGTGAATTGAGTACACTCTTAAAACACCTTTGTGCGGCGCATTTAAGGGCAAGGAGAGGTTGGTGTGATGTGTGTAAAACCCACTCCATGCCTTCTCTCCTTCCTCTTTCTGACTTGCGCAGGTAGGAGGGACGGAGGTGGGATAGAGGAGTAGCTGCGCCAGCGCGCACGGTGTGCCAAACTTACAAAATCCGCCTGGCCACACCCAGTTGGCGAAGCGCAGGTGCACCTCCGCCGCACCTGGTCTGCAAAACTAGAGCCCTAAGACACAACAAGAGATAACACACGACAACAAGGACCACATATTACAGAGGAATGCGGGTCTCACACCGAGTTAAAAGCCAAGGAATAAAAATGTGTTTTAAGTCGTGATTTAAAAACAGGTAAAGAGGGGGTCAGAATAAAATATATGGGGCGGTAACATTTGGCACCTTACGCCATTGTATTTTGTGAACTTGCTACTGTTGATTGTATATTATGCTATGTTTGTCTTTGTTGGTCATGGTGCACTTTAGGTCTGTTTGTCTTATTGTGTTGATTTTTTTAATGTGTTTTTAAGGACTACAGATGGAAATAAGCTTCTCTGCTAAATCTGGTGCACAAATCTTTTATTCTTATGAATGAGTAATGTAAGTGCATTAGAATCTAAATAGACTAAACTAAACTATTGCCAAAGATCTCAAGCTTATTTACAAATTGAATTTAATAGAAAAATTGAAATCTGATATTGAAACCTAGAGATTGCTTCCTTTGTCAATGATAGGGCGTGTCAGTGCAATCAAAATGGTGACACTCAAGTTTCTGTACCTCTTCCAAAATTTACCCATATTTATACCCAAAGTTTTTTTGAAATCATTAGATTCTATTATCCTGCCTTTTGTATGGGGATTTAAAGTTCAACGTATTTCTAAAAAACATATAACCACACCTAAACTCATGGGAGGCCTCAGTTTGCCTAACTTCCTGCACTGTTATTGGGCGGCAAACTGCAAAGTGGTGTACTGGTAAGACGCATATCCAGGTAAAGTCACTGTTTCCACCCCCTCATGGCTTGCAGTTGAACAAGATCTCCCCAACAGCTCTCTTCCTGCCCTCCCCTTTTCATCTCCCTTCAACTATCACAAACAATGTCTTCATGGTCACTAGTGCTTTAAGAATCTGGTATCAGATAAGGAAGTCATTGAAGTTGCCGGAAACTTCAGCCTGTAGTCCACTTAGTCACAATTGTGCCTTCCCCTCCTCTCTTACTGACAGTACGTTTAGGCTTTGGAAAAATAAAGGCATCATCACAATAGCAGACCTTTATATCAATAACACTTTTTCCACCTTCGATCAGTTAAAAGAAAAGTACATACTCCCAAATTCGCACTTCTTCCATTATCTCAATTCAATCAATTTTATGTATAAAGCCCAATATCACAAATCACAATTTGCCTCTCAGGGCTTTACAGCATACAACATCCCTCTGTCCTTAGGACCCTCGCAGCGGATAAGGAAAAACTCCCCCAAAAACACCCTTTAACAGGGGAAAAAATGGTAGAAACCTCAGGAAGAGCAACTGAGGAGGGATCCCTCTTCTAGGACGGACAGTCATGCAATAGATGTCGTACAGAACAGATCAACTGATCTCCAGATCAGAGATTACATCTACACAAGTATGCCACACACAGACATCCATTCCATAGGTAGTGCTGAACATCTTGCTGGTCATACTACCTATAAAGTCATACTACCTGAAAGTGTTTTTTTTTAAGGAGTTTTTCCTTATCTGCTGTGAGGATCCTAAGGACAGAGGGATGTTGTATGCTGTAAAGCCCTGTGAGGCAAATTGTGATTTGTGATATTGGGCTTTATAAATAAAATTGATTTATCAATTGATTGATTGATTGGTTGATATATGTATGTACAGTACAGGCCAAAAGTTTGGACACACCTTCTCATTCAATGCGTTTTCTTTATTTTCATGACTATTCACATTGTAGATTCTCATTGAAGGCATCAAAACTATGAATGAACACATGTGGAGTTATGTACTTAACAAAAAAAGGTGAAATAACTGAAAACATGTTTTATATTCTAGTTTCTTCAAAATAGCTACCCTTTGCTCTGATTACTGCTTTGCACACTCTTGGCATTCTCTCGAATGCCAAGAGTATATATATATATATACATACATATAACCAAGGTGATCAATGTCTTCCTGCAGGCATAAACAGCAACTTCGGAATTTATGTGAAAATAAAAGCCAGTCATAAATTGGTTTCGGCAGATCTCTAAAAATCAAGATATTTTCCAGTATCTTAAAATGCATTGACAAAAATATTCCCGTTTCAAAAGGATTCTGTAAAAAAAGGTGCACCTTTGATCCTACAAGAACGGTACAGATTTTATAATTTTCAAATTACAGGAGGATACATATCCTATGAGTGAAGGTCACATTTTATTTCGAGATTTTTCTTACTTAAACTTGACCTAAACTACAGAACGTACAAAACAGAGGTTCAGGAAAGACTACAATAGTTAGCTGCAATATACTGAGTTCCGGTAAGGAGTCTTTGTAGAACTGTATCAATCTGCAAAGCTTCACTATATTTTTAAATTGATTTTCTATTTTGTTTTTCTTGTTTGTTTGTTTTGTCGTATTTGTAAAATGTCATTCCCCTTTACGATATACAACCCAAACTCCAAAAAAGTTGGGATGCTGTGTAAAATATAAATAAAATTAGAATCCAGTGATTTGTAAATTCTTTTTGACCCATATACAGTTAGGGTTAGGGGATGAATAAAGCTCTATTCGATCTTTTTAACTCTTTAACTATAGGCTAAAAATGTTTTGTTATAATAATGGTAGTTCTGATATTGTCTGCCTGTGTCTTGTTTGTTGATATTGTCTGCCTGTGTTTTGTTTGTTTTGATTTGTCTGCCTGTGTTTTGTTTTGTAATTGTCTATTGTATGATTTGTAGTAGTGAGGTTTTAAAGTCTTACTGTGTCTGTGTTGTGTAGGTAACATTACCTGCCTTGGGACTATGGATGAAATTTAGCATCTTCGCTCAGTCCGGCGCATTTACATTGATGCTCAATGCAGTAATGTTGATTAATGTGCATTGTCCCAAAAACTCAAGACAGGAGCATGTGTCCCAATGTGTGAAATCACCTTTTCTTTTAACAACACTCAGTAAGCATTTGGGAACTGAGGACACTAATTGTTGAAGTTCTGAAAGTAAAATTCTTTCCCATTCTTTTTTAATAAACGACTTCAGTTGCTTAACAGTCCGAGGTCTCTGTTGTCTTATTTTGGAAAAAGGCCCTGTAGCCTGCGAAATTATTTTACACTCAACAGTTTTTTTCCCCAAACTTATATGGTTTGTTTTTTTTTGTTGTTTTTTGACAATTGTTTGACAAGAAAAGAAAACATGCCCAATTGTGTGTGTTCATGTTACAGAGAACAAGAGAATGAGGTTAAGTCTGTGGAGGTCCACTTTTACAGAGACACTGAAAGTCTGGATGGGAATGATGCCAACGTCTTCTCCCTTGCTGACATTATACCTAAGTAAACACAAATATTGAAACATAATTGGTTTGGATTGTATGATGGTCTTCCTTCTGAGTTGTAACAAAAGTCCCTTGTTCATTTTTTGGGATCACAGTGAAGAAGAAGCTGAAGAAGCCAGTGCTCTAAAAGAAAACCTGAAAGGTGGGTTCGAATCACTAATCTGGTGATGGTACTTGCACTTAGTGGCTACTCTCTTAGGTATGCCGCCTTTTAGAGGCGTTGCTAGGAGTTGAAAACATCCAGGGCTTTAGCCCGGAAGTAGTTACAGTTTTTTTACCTGGGTGTCCGGGGGTTTCTCACCTGGGAAAATTTTGAATAATTCCCTGTTACACCCATGATTTTAACGTATTTTGACAGAGAATTTTGACCAAGAATGAGCACTCGTTAGTAGGGTCCACAACCTCAGTTCCATGACCATTTTCTGGATAACATGTCGTGATGATTGATTTGACATCTATAGACCTTTTATAAAAAAATTAGCTCCGAGGTTCCTCCCAAAAATTCTGGGCTTTTTTGCTAGAGCGCCAAATCCAAACTGACACACACACACACGCACGCACACACACACTAACATGGTTAATACATGCCTTCAGAGATTTTTCACTGTGTGTCAACAAAGTCATTTTTGTTTAAACCTTGGTGTATTATACATCATTTAAAAGGTATTGACATGATCTACCAGAATAAATGATCAAATATAGTTGGAAAAAGTAAAATGCACTTTCGAGGGTGTCTTTTATAAATAATTTTCATTGAAAAAAGCCTTTACATTCGAAAGTTAAGTTTTCACACTACTGGATGGCAGCCATCTTGCATTTTGGGTCAAAATGATGTCATAACATCAAACTGAAATTGAAACAGAATTGAAATCCTCATGGTCAACTTATATGAAAAAGTGTCTTCATATATGATTCTAGGTGCTCCGGTTCAAAAGTTAATTTTTCAAGATGGCTGCTGGCGGCCATCTTGGATTTGGCGCTCTAGCAAAAAAGCCCGGAAGTTTTGGGAGGGACCTGGGAGCTAATTTTTTTTTTATAAAAGGTCTATAGACGTCAAATCGATCATCAAAATATGCTAGCCAGAAAATGGTCACGGAACTGAGGTTCTGGACCCTACTACGTCTTCTATTATTGGGTTGCCCAAATTGTTGGTTAATCTCGAAGGTCCCCCAATTTGAGAACAACTTTGTAAACACAGTGTGAACCAATGCAATAATCACAAAGAATATAGTGATCTTGCACATCAAATTAAACAGCAGAGCCTGGGCTACAAGGCTGTATAAACCCTTTCTACGTGCCCAAAACACAGCTCAAACAACAATTAAATGAATAACAACAAATCAAACTCCATACAGCACCGATGTGCCAACCCACTCACCATATTTCGGGCTCTAACTTGACTCCACGTTATGCAAAACACACGCCATTTATCTCAAATGAAAGCAGAGACTGCCTTTTCCATACATATCCATCAAAGCATGCTACACCAAAGCATCAGAGAGATTGAGGCCAAAGAACAACAACAGAAATTGTTTCGCTGAATGATAGTTGTAAAATTTCTCTTACCTTTATTGTTTTGCCGTGAAAAGTTCATTCTACCGGTAAAACACGGTACATCCTGGTAAACGGACATGTTTTGTGTTCAAATGAATCCGGGCGAACTGGCGGGCTTTAGGACCCCGGGGGAAGCATTACAACGACCACATACAGCAGCCGGGTTCTGCTGACTCTGACTGGCTTACAGTGCTGTCAATCTCATGTTGGTGGGTATAGCATCATTCCATTGGCTCTAACGAATCAAACAAGGTGTCAGTCACTCAAATCGACCAATCTGTTGCAGAGATAGCGCCTCCAAAGCACAGAAGAGAAAAGCTGCTTCACATTTAGATGGTGTGTGTGGTCAGTTTGGAGTGGGATATAAATGACAAAAACGAAACGGACAGTTGTATATAATATTGTAATATCCATACTTATTACAAGACTAAGTAAAACGCAGCAACTCGGTGCTGGCCACCAGTATGCACAATCAATACAATTGTAATACAGAGTACCCTACTGACGTTGCACTTGAAAGTTATAACAAGTTGTCATTCTGACTGCCCATATATGGGCATATGCCATGTAAGCTGGTGTGGACTATGGTCATGAGCTTTGGGTATTACAGATAGATAGGATCATGGTTACAAGCAGATACTCATTTGTTTAAGATTCCTTTGCAGGATGGTTTGGCTTACCTTTAGGAACACGTTAAGGAGGCTTCTCAAAGTAGAGCCACTGCTCCTTTGCATTAAATGGAGCCAGTTGTTGTGGTTTGGGGACTGATCAGGATGCCTCGTGAATGCCTCTCTCTGTAAGTTTCTGGGCACATCCAACCCTAATTAACATGCTGCCACCAGACCCAGTTAATGGCAGAGGAGGGATGGATAGATGAAATGATATTTGCGCTAGTGCACAAAAATGACAAGAGAATAGCATATTCTTAGATGCTCAAAAATCCCTAATAGTGACATACTGTTTACGTTGCTTAGGTTGTGCCATGCCATGGTCTGTGATGTCTGCACCATGATTCTCTTCTGGTCGTAACTGAATGTTTGTGTTTTCTTTGTGGAGCAGGTGTACCTTGAAAGTTGGCCACCAAGTGCATGGTCATAGATTTTTTGTGATTGGTTGGTGACGTCATTAAATCATTCCGGTTTTCATTATTTAACTTTTTTTAACTTCTCTTCTTCTTCTTACTTCAGACCCTTTGCCATCCAACTCCAAGAGACCATTCATTGTATCACGGTGGAGACAGTTCTGGTTTGCCCCTGTCACTTCATTCCTTGGCAATGTGCTGATGTACTTCCTGTTCCTCTGCCTGTTTGCCTATGTCCTATTGGTGGACTTCAAGCCCCCACCCCCTGACGGCCCTTCTACACTGGAATTTGTGCTTTACTTTTGGGTTTTCACCTTAGTATGTGAAGAGATCCGGCAGGTTAGTTAAGACACTAGCATGCAAAGACATACTGGCACATAGATCTACTGTTTACAATAGTTATACATCACTCTGCAGAGTTTTGGATCATGATAAGCCTTCAAACTCATGGATCTGTCACTTTGACTGTATTGTAATTCATGTTCTCCGCAGAACCTGAGGCAACACACCCTATCAGCACCATTTTCAATCTGAACCCTTACCACATCACCTAAAATACACATTTCTCCCACTGACACAGACACATAGTGTACACTGCATGATATCCACATCTATCCATGTACAATATGTCACTCCTCTCTCTCTGGTTAACAGACCTTCTTCGTGGGCAGCACGTTTGTCCTCCAGAGGATGAAGAATTACATCCAGGATGTGTGGAACAAGTGTGACCTCACAGCCATCTCTCTCTTCATTGTGGCTCTATGTTGCAGGTGACTCTTCTGACACACTGACAGGAGAACTTACACTAAGCACAGCACCACAGGCTACCAACGTAACTCTAGGGCCAAAGCGCACTGTTGCCAGTCCTTTATGTATTTGTGCAGACAGGCTGAAAAGCCAGACAGGATCCTGTCTTTTTATTCCTCCTCGCCGACGATAGCTGTGGCTGGAGGCATTATGTTTATAGGATGTCTGTCCTATTCTCGCGAACGCAATATCTCAATAACACCGTGAGGGATTTTCTTCAAATTTGGCACAAATATCCTCTTGGACTCAATAATGAGCTGATTCAAATTTGGTGGTCAAAGGTCAAGGTCACTGTGACCTTGTGTTTGTCTTATTTTTGTGAGCATGATATCTCAAAAAGGCCCGAAGGGAATTTCCTCCAATTCAGCAGAAACATTTACTTGGACTCAAGAATGAACCGATTGATGGTCATTGGCGTCTCTGTCACTTCACATAACATGTTTTGGGCCATAACTCAAGAATTCATACACTAATTATGACAACATTTCACGCAAATGTTTGAGAAGACAAAATGAATGAATTGATGACATTTTATATCCAAAAGGTCAAAGGTCAGCTTCACTATGACATTATAATGTTCTGCAAAAACACTTTTCTAGTCGTTAGTCAACATCATATCCCAGGATCAGGAGGAGAGACATATGGTCAGATACTTAACTGGTGACACTAATCTTGGATGTCCACCTTGAAACTGTGCTGCCTGGGGGAAGATGTGTGTGAAGCATCCACGTTTTCACAGACATGGTTGTTTTTTAAGTGCACCTTGACTGGTTCACGGAGATGTGCAACTGCCAGAGGGTAACTAGAATCTCTGGTATTTATTTTTTTCTCACTTATCTGGGTGTACAAGTTCATAATGTAGGTGAACATATTGTGTAACATATTAACTGTGATTGACTGTACTATTTTGTTTTCCAGAATGGGTCCCTGGTCATATAAGTTTGGCCGAGCTGTGATGGCTATAGACTTCATGGTCTTCACACTACGTCTGATCCATATCTTTGCCATCCACAAACACCTTGGGCCTAAAATCATCATTGTTGGCAAAATGGTAAGTGCACACAAAACTCACAAAAATTGGTCACCAGGGCCAATACTACATCATCATCTCTCTTTGCTCTCTCTTTGCTTTCCTCAGATGAAGGATGTTTTCTTCTTCCTTTTTTTCCTGGCTGTGTGGCTCATGGCTTACGGAGTGACCAATCAAGCACTCCTCTACTCATATGATCCCCGCCCTGATTGGATATTCCGCAGAGTATTCTACAGACCATATCTGCACATTTTTGGCCAAATACCCATAAATGAAATGGATGGTGAGTGGTTCAGTCTCTATTTTACCTGTCTCTATCTCTGTCAATGACCTTTGGTTGTCTCATTGTCATCCATGTTTATGTAAGATTTAAATGATTTGGAAAAAAAAAAAAAAAAGTTAAAGTCAATTCAAAATTCAAACCTCTGGGACCTAAAGCTTTCATTTCATGTTATTCAACTCAGTTTTGTAAAATTATCAATGCACAATATAGTTTTTATACATTCAGTAAAGGTCGATAGTGTTTTAATCATGATTGTACTCACTCACTCACTCACTCACCCACTCGCCAGATTATTAAAGGCTCATGCTCCTGCTACCACAATCCGTAGCTGCAGTGGATGTAAGAACTGTGTACACCATTGGAGGCGGGGCACCGTTCATCCTTATAAAAGTTGTTCAAAAAAGCTAAATTTCCATGGTATAAAATGACCTGGGTCTTCAGCATTGTGGAGCCCAGAGAGCAAGCGCACTAGAGACTTCTGGTGGCTTAACACAAGTGGCAAGGCAAGGCAAGTTTATTTGTAGAGCACAATTCGTACACAAAGTAATTCAAAGTGCTTTACAGAACAAGAAAATGCATTAAAATCACAATACAAAATAAAAACATAAATAATCATTATAAAATGAACCGTAAAAGAGTGCCGATAAGATCCTTTCAGTCATATGCACAGTGAAATAGAGCTGTTTTGTGCCTAGATTTGAACATTGTCAGAGTAGAGGCCTGTCTCACATCTTCAGAAAGACTGTTCCAGATTTTAGCTGCATAAAACTGGAACCCTGATTCCCCATGTTTAGTCCTGACTCTGGGCACCAGCAAGAGGCCGGTCCCTGAGGTCCTCAGAGTCCGAGATGGTTCATATGGCACTAACATGTCAGAGATGTACTTTGGTGCTAAGTCGTGGAGAGACTTGTACACAAGCAGAGCTGCTTTAAAATCTATTCTCTGAGCCACAGGAAGCCAGCGTAGAGACCTGAGCACAGGACTAATGTGCTCGTACTTCCTGGTTCTGGTCAGGACCCGAGCAGCAGCATTCTGGATGTACTGCAGCTGTCTTACAGCCCGTTTGGAGAGGCCAGTGAGCAGACCGTTACAGTAGTCTAACCTACTAGAGACAAATGCATGGATAAGTCTCTCCAAGTCAGGTTTAGACACTATGCCTTTGATTTTGGCAATGATTTTAGATGGTAAAAAGCTGCTGATGTTATTGATTCTATGTGGCTGTTAAAGTTCAAGTCTGAGTCCATTATTACCCCGAGATTTCTAACCTGATTTGTAGGTTTTAGAGAGAGAGACTGGAGGTGACTGCTGACACTTTCTCTTTGTTTCTGTGGACCAAATACGATGACTTCAGTCTTGTCTGAATTTAGCTGGAGAAAGTTGTTTTGCATCCACACACTGACCTGTTGGATGCAGTGACAGAGTGAATCCACTGGTCCATATTCACCTGCTGTCAGTGAGACATAGTTCTGAGTGTCGTCTGCATAATTGTGGTAGTACACATTATTACTTTGTATTAACTGGCCTAAAGGCAGCATGTAGAGATTGAACAGAAGGGGTCCCAGGATTGACCCTTGGGGCACCCCACAGGTCAAGGCCATGTGGTCTGAGACACAGTTACCAATTCTAACAAAGTACTTCCTGTCTTCTAGATAGGACTTCAACCAATTTAGGGCAGTGCCAGAGATGCCCACCCAGTCCTCTAGTCTCTGTTAAAGGATCTCATGATCGACAGTGTCAAAAGCAGCACTCAGATCTAGCAGGACTAAAACTGAGACTTTGCCTGTGTCAGTGTTCAGGTGGATGTCATTTGTCACCTTAATAAGAGCGGTCTCAGTGCTGTGATGAGGTCTAAAACCTGACTGGAAAACAAACAAGGAGTTGTTCATTTGGAGAAAGTCAGTAAGCTGTTGGTAAACAACTTTCTCAAGGACTTTGCCTAAAAATGGCAGATTTGAAATGGGCCGGTAGTTGTTCAGTACTATGGCATCAAGACTGCTCTTCTTTAGGAGAGGCTTTATGACCGCAGTTTTCAAGGCCTTTGGGAATGTTCCAGATTGTAGTGACATGTTAACTATGTGAGCGAGTGGTGGTAACAAACTGCTCAGCACAGACTTTAGAAATCTAGTGGGTAACACATCGAGGCAGCATGTAGATGAACTCAGACTGGTGATGATCTCTAGGACAGTTTTGTCAGTTACAGGTGCAAAATGAGTCAGCTCTAAGTGTCTAGGTGGCTGCAGAGTTGTTATTGGTGTCGTGAAA